>JAYESA010000020.1:40310209-40902709 GCA_036927795.1 Iris macrosiphon
GATGTTCACCCAGTGAGGTATTGAGATGGCAGAAAAAATGTGTTGGACTGAGCTGATCTAAGCAAAGTTTGATATTTGGATAAGTCGCATAGCTGGGGTAGTATCAGTCGTGATGATCGTTCGGTGCATGAGAAATATTTGGAGATGTTACTAGTGCGGATTTAAGAAATAGTTGGATGGATTGAGTTGGAACACGAACTGATAGAGTCGGTAGAAAATTATCATATTTGAGACTAGTGCTCAATCGAATATGTTGGAATAGAAATCATAATTTGGTTCAATTAGGAGTAAAGAAATGGATGCCTCGGACATAAAGATATCCTTGTAACTTGTTCAAATTTGCTATCGCAAAGCTCGGCTGAAATGCATGTATTTTAGGGATGCCTTAAATATGTGTACGATCCAAAACTAAGCGATACGAAGAATTCGTATTGAGCTGCAAGGAGGATGTGAAAATATGAAATTTGTACGAGCGTTCAGTAGAACGAGATACTGAGTTAGAATCGTGAATATGTGAGTTGCATAGAGCAGATTTATGGAATTGGACAAGCGGCATGTGATGGGAATGAGTACCAGCACGGTTCGTGGACGAACCTGATTTCTAAGTGGTATATTATATAACGCCCGTAACCGCACGGTGCGTTACGCTGAGTTGGATTGAATAAAACAAATGCTGGTTACATTTGATTTGTTGGATTTTGAGAAGGAGTATTGATTGAGTTGGTTTCATGTGCAGATGGCTAGCGGAGTTCGATGGGAATCAGGTGTTCGTTCAGAACAGTACTGAGATAGCTGGGTTGGAATGATAATGCCGTCTTCCTTAGTCCGATTGGTCGGATGATTTGGAGAGCACGGCCTGCTCGCACGGTCATACAGTTGAGTAGATCGCGCTTGCATCGGACCTCGGGTTCAAGGGATTGGCCGTATCGGCAGGACATGATGCTTAACGGGATCAAACATTGTGAGTGGGCTCTTTTCCTTCTCTTCTACTCCTTTATGCCTAATAATACGGAAAACACGTAAAAGGCTTGAACACTTGGGCTGAAACATTGGGAATCACTACACTGAGGCGTGCATAGAGTGTACGTTGTTTGCTTGGTAGGATTGTTGCTTGAATTGATTTGCGCATTGGATAGTTAGAGCTAGAGTTGGATTATACATTTCAGGCAGTCGGTTGAATAATTGGGATTATGTTTGGACAGTTGGAATGATACATTGAGGCATTGGGAATATCGGGAATTCGGGTAAGCGAGCGTGCATCCGTGCACGAGTATCACTTGGTCGCTTTGTCTTACAAAGCGAGCAGTTGTGGTTCGAAACCGAACAACTGCATCGGCGAGGGTATTGTGCCACTGAAGCGGCATTGTGCCACTGTTGGGGCATTGTGCCACTGTTGGGGCATTGTGCCATGGGTTTGTCTCGAGTTGGGGTGTTGCACCCAATTTGAAACACTGTGTTGAGAAGAGGCATTGTGCCTATGGGCATAACTTGATATTTTTGGTGCCTTGGGCTATATGTTGAGGTTTGGTTTTAGAATCCTTGTTTGGATATGTTAGAAGAATGGTTATGGATGCTTTGGTTGGATATTTGTTGAACGAGTCTAGAATCGCTTGGTGGGATGAGAACGTTCGATCCTCTCGTCATACCTACTTGGTGTCTACATGTCACGGACAACCTGTGTTGCACAGGGTTTGGTTTCCTCGAACGGGATATGGACTCCGGGGCACCCAGACCGTTCGGCCATGGAGGAGACAATTGGGCATCACGTCTTGGGCGCGATGCTGGTAGTCCGATACCACCAGGAGGGAGTAGCTGCCCGACCCTGGATCGGGTAGGATTGCCCTATTGATCTTGGTCCGGTCAATGTCCTTTATGGCTTGGCCAATGACTTCATATAGATAAGAGTTGGTTTGCTTTACTTCGGTTGGTTTGTGCTTCGTGTAGGCGCGGCCACCTTGCCTCGGCAAGAGTGTGCACTCGAGATTGGAATATAAACTTTGGTTGAGGATGGATATTTGAGGCTTGAGAATGGTTCGATTTGTTATCGTGCAAGCGATGGCTTGAGTAGGACGGGTTGCATGCTAGTTTCCTTCGGGTTGGATATATATATTGCTTGTCGTTTGGTTTGAGTTGAATGCTTGCATGCTTAAACTACTTTACAGCTTTCCTTAACATGTCATCCATATGCCATGAAATGAATCTAGGATTCAACTAGAAAGATCACCATATAACTGTTTGCATTTACTATTTACTTAGTGTCGGCTTAGACGAGTAGGTTACCCCGCTCACCAGTACAGCTGTGTACTGACCCACGTTTGTGGGCAATATTTCAGGTACGCAGGCGTAGTGGCGCTGCTTGGATATACGAGACATGATGTATGAACTATAAGTACCTTTGTGGGCTAGAGAAAAAAGCAAGAGTATTTCATCGCCTTCGTGGCATCGCCTTCGTGGCATTGCCTTCGCGACATTTCATTTGGACCCTATCGAGAGCTTCGCTGCGTATTACTCTGATGTGTGCTTGGTACACAATACAACGACTTCCGCTGTAACTTGGTCATTTCGATGATAACTTTGGTGTTTGACAACATCGCCTTGTACGAGCGCAACTCCAGGCTCGTACGGCATCACGTCCCGATGAGAATGATTATCCTGCGGGAGAGCAAAAACGTGGTAATTCACGTTCAGCAGGGACTATTGAGCTTGCGGGAGATTGGGACGTGACAATCTCAATGCCAAAGAAGTAATTCAATGCTCCCATATCCTTAGTCTGAAACTGTTCACCGATGGGATCTTCTTCATCCCTATAATACCCTGGCTATCATCTCCCGTAATCACAATGTCATCAACGTAGACACCAAGTAGTATCCTTCCAGCTGATGTCTGTCGGTAAAATACCGAATGATCCTTCTTCGATTGACACATGCCAAACTGAGTAACGATATTTGTAAATCGACCAAACCAAGCACGAGGTGATTGTTTGAGACTATAGAGGACATTCCGCAGATAACATATTTTATCCTCCCTTGCAACAAACCCAGGAGGTTGTATCACATACACTTCTTCCTCAAGGTCCCCATGAAGAAAGACATTATTCACATCTAAGTGCAGGAGGAACCAATCGTACCGGACGGCTAATGCGATAAGCACTCACACAAAAGTTATCCTGGCAACTGGGGATAATGTCTCAAAATAATCTTCACCGTATGTCTGAGAATATCCTTTAGCCACCAATCGAGCTTTCAGACGATCATGAGTGCCATATGGTTTCACCTTGATTGTAAACACCCACTTGCAACCGACCGCCTTCTTGTCCATAGGAAAATCCACCAAGTCCCATGTATAGTTCTCTCGAAGTGCTCATATCTTCTCTTCCATAGTTGCGTGCCAACCAGGATGTTTGAGTCCTTCATCCGCAGAATTGGGAATCTGAATCCCGTCAATAGTTGCCACCAAGGATTGAGTCTGACTCGCGAGCCCCTTGTAGTGCCAACAACTCAAAGGATAGTCATGACATGCACGACAGGGTCGAGCCGGTATAACAGGCTATGGTGAATCAATGGAGCTGGAGAAGGACGATGGTACGATGACCGAGGGCACCATCATTGATGTTTGTTCTGTCGAAACTGGTGAATCAGTGGAGCTGGAGGAGGACGATGGCACGATGGCCGGGGGCACCATTGGTGATGCTTGTTCTATCGAAGTTTGTGAGACTGGCGATGCTGGTTCTGATTGGGATAATATTTACGAACCGTCTAACCGGGAGACTGGCTCGGCTTGAACTGGAAACAATAGAAAATCCTCTTCTGGGTAAACCTTGGGAACATAATTTGTAGTTGGTGGGAGTGGAGAAACTTAGTTTCAACAAAAGTAACGTCCCAAGACATAAAATTTCTCTTCAGAGTTGGAGAAAAATAATGATACCCTTTTTGATCTTTTGGATATCCAAGAAAAATACACTTTATTGCCTTAGGATCCAACTTAGAAAGAGTATGTCGTGTATCCCGAACATAACACAAGCAACCAAAAATTTTGAGGGGTAGAGAAAACAGTTCACGATTGGGATATAACCAAAAAAATAGAGTAGTACCATTGAAAATAGAAGATGGCATTCGATTGATCAGATAACAGGCTGTAAGGACTACATCAGACCAAAAGTTTCTGGGAGTACGTGCTTGAAACATAAGGGCACGCATTATTTCCAAAAGGTAATGATTCTTGCGTTCAGCCACACTATTTAGTTGTGGTATGTAAGAATAGAAAGTTTGGTAGATAATACCATGTTTAGCCAGATGAGAATTGAACTCACGGGATAAATACTCACGGCCATTGTCACTCCGAAAACACTTAATAGGAACCCCAAATTAGGTTTGAATTTTCGCATAAAAATTACACCAAATATTAAATAATTCAGAGCAATTTTTTTATCAAGTAGACAAAAGTGACACGTGAGTAGTCATCAACAAAGGAAACAAAATAATTAAATCTCATCACAGATTCAATAGGGCAAGGCCTCCATACATCAGAGTACACTAGCTCAAAAGAAGCTGATGCTGTAATGCCCCGCTCCTAGTGGATACTTATGGAACACTTGTTACTTTGACTCGGTTGAAAATCGAGTCTCGAGAAAACCTTACCGCCAAATCAATACGGACGAAATGCAATAAACCCTTTAAATTGATGGAACGACTTCTATTGAAATAAGTCCAGGAGTTTTCGTTGGTTGTTTTGCTTCTTGATTTTGTGTTGCTTTGTGTTTTGTCTTGCTTTCGATGACTTGGTTTTCATGATTCGCTTTTCTCGCGTGCGCACTTTTCGAATCGTAAGAAAAAGAGATCGAAGGATGCTAACCAAGTATTGTTGCAATTTCAGGACGCATAACCAAGGAGTGACCGTTGCATAAGGCTTCCCCATCCTCTCGTTTGATTCAATCAGTGAGTGGCTTAGGCCCTTCGATGAATCCTTCAGTCCATACGCTTTAATAAAAATGATCTCTAGTCTGCACAAGATACTTGTTCCTATACAAATGATGCCTCACTAAACGAAATAAGCTAAAAGAGATGAATTGCATGCTTGATTTTTTATATATAGAACTGTTGCAAATGCTTGTTCAAATAGATGTGTATATGTTCCTTACTCATATGCTGCATAAGAGATGTTTATAGAAACCTCGCATATGTTACCAAAGAATAGAGTAAAGATAGATGGAGATATTCTTTTATAGTCTAACTTGATGCATAGTAAGAGTTTATATGATAGAGCTGCATTCTATGCATCGGTCTTTAGACAACTTGTGCACAAGGAGAGATCCCACAAATGATTTCCGGGGCACTGAGGATTGTTCGCCCTGGGGGGGGATTAGAGGAACACCCTGAGGCAATGAAGTCCTTGTGATCAGGGGGGTGTTCACGTCTATAGAGAATGGATTTTTCCATAGACCATCATGTAGTTAGGTCGCATGATAAGTCATCTTCTATGCACACTTGACACTTGATGCCAATACAGATGCATGAGTTATATACACATATATGCAAATTGTTGCTAACTTGTGTGCCTGCTTCAGGGATAACCGCTCGATCGTGGGTAAGAATTATCATATGCATAGTCTATCTATTGTTTATGTTTTCTTGCAAATTGTTAAAGAAACTAGACAACTAGAAAGATCACCTAATAATGCTAGCTTCACATGCTTACTTAGTGTGGATTTCTAGGTAAGTTTGGCCATGGTCGCTCACCGGTACATGTTGTAGTACTAACCCACGTTTGTGGACAAATCTCCAGGTTATGGTAAAGAGAGCTTGGCGAGCATTTTGAATCGGTGTTAGTGCATCCTTCCAAAGGGACCGTGCTCGTGCTGCTTCCTTAGCTTTCCTCTCCCGTGGGCAAACTCCTCTCTGCTAGATGTTTTGATTTTGGTCCTACTAAAATGATATAATGTATGGGTGTTGTGGCTAGTTTTGGGAATGTAAAAAGAGTTGTAAGCCTTTTAAGGCATATTTTGTAACTCAGCCAAACTCAGCCATGCAAGTACTTTGTAATCCAAATCTTCAAGTATTCAATAAAGAAAGTATTTTGTGTTCCTATCAAATGTGTTCAACTTTGGTCTATACATTTACATTTCGTGCTTATATATGTATATTTTCGTCTGACTTGTGTCTTGTGCAGGTACAATGCCTGGTGCAAGAGCAACTTAGGCTTGCACGGCATCACGCCCAAGCGAGGACGATCGGTTCCGTAGGGACCAAGCGAGGACGATTGGCCCTTACGGGACCGGGACGTGACAGATGCAACTTTATTTAGACTCACCGGATAGGGTACCTGATGATGTTTTGCCAAACTACATGACTCATAATGAAACAGAACAGGAAAATTCAAAGAGGATACATCTTCTGGAGTGCTTGGATAGATGAGTGACCTAACCGACAATACAACTCAAACAGATCAAGTTTCACACCGGCACAGGCAACAAAAATTTTTATGTCAAACAAGTACAAGCCTCCAGCCACATATCCCCTACTTGTAGTCCTCCCAGTCTTTAGGTTCTGAAAAACAGAACCATCAGAAAAAAAATATTACGGAACATTATATGTCTAGAGTAATTCTCCTAATGGATAACAGACTGAATGGATTGCCAGGTGTGTGTAAAACTGATCTGAGTAGCAGACCAGGAGAAAGACGGGTGTTTTCTTTTCCACGAACCCTCAGGGAACAGCCATTTGCAACAACAATATCTGATACACGACCAACATATATATAATCACAGAATACCTGCATCACCTATCATGTGGTTAGATGCACCCGAGTCGATCACCCACTGCTTTGACTTGATCACACACACTGTTGAGTACCCGGTTGTGAATCCAGATGTGGAGGCTTCACTACGACGCTGAGCTTGAAATTCAGCAAATTTGGCATAGGCCTCTGTCGTCATCTGTACGCATATCCCATCATGATTATCTGATGCAATATTGGCAGCATGAGCTTTAGGACACTGTAACTGAAAATAGCCCTGTTGACCATAATTGAAGCATGTGTGCGGTCTTCCGCCATCATGATCACCGTTGTTTCGTCCACTATCACGGTCAGCATTTCGGCCACCACGACCTCTACGGAATCCACCACGAGCAGCACCCAGGATAGACCGATTAGCAGGGGCATTACCCGAAGAAGTCTCAATGACTTTTGTTGTCCGTAGGACATGGAAGTGGGCTTCCATCAAAGACAGAACCTCAGCCCCAGCAATGATCTGAGACCTTACAGAGTCTGCATTAGGACGAAGGGAGGCAAGATATGCCATGACGTAGAGATATTGGCATTGAGTTCTTGCCTCATTAATATATGCCGTCAAGGGTAGCACGCGATCCATCTCATCAGTTAGTGCCTTGAAGGCACGAAAATGGTCCGTATGTGACTTTTCTCCTTGATCAGCTCGGTAGACACCAACGACCGAGTCATAGATGCAAGACAAATCATGTTTTCCATCAAACGATGTTGCAAGGACCTCCCACAACTCCTTCACCGAGTCCGTGTTCTGAACCATGTCCTTCACTGATGGTTCCATCGAATTCATCAACTGTGTGAAGAGTCGAATGCCATCAGTCTCCCACTGCTCGTATGTGGGATCACTCACTGCTGGAGGGTTATCAGTCAAATGTTTTGACAACCTCATTCCCCGAAGCGTCTTTTCGACCTTCTTGCGCCATGTCGAGTAACCATCCGGTCCAACCAACCGTTTATCGACAAGTCGAACCGATGAAACAGTCGTGCCAGTGCCCAATGTCTCCGCCACTGTATTTTCGGCACTGGTGTTAGTAGCACTGCTATTCGATTCAGTGTTCGTCATCCTTCAATGTTCTCGATTCGACTGTCGTTACCCGATAATCACATCAACTCTGCCAATGCGCGATCAACGTAGCCAAAATCGATTTGCGCAAAGAAAGCAGAGAGTGAAGGTGGATCACACAAGCCAGGACAGACAAGCAACCCAAGTTACTTTCTGTTAGATCTTGATGTGGATATCGGGTCAGGAACAGAGATTCACGCAAACCCAGGCCTGCTCTCTGTTAACTCCTGATACCATCGTCGAGAGTTAGAGGTTCATGCAAACAAACCATTGTCTACCCTTTGAGTATACTCTCTAATATAAGAACCCATGTTGAGATCGAAATCAGATGATCACACAAGAGTTCCTCTCTGATTATCCATGACCCAACAAACAACTCGCTTACGCCGGCGTACGACGAGGACGAGGTCGACAGCAGGGGGGCTTCCACTCGGGCAAAGGGAGGCCGGGGGTAGGGGGTGCTTCCACTCGAGCAGGGTTTTTTTTTATGTGGAGAAAGGAAATTTTTTTTTTTATGTGGAGAAATGATTCAGAGTTTTGGCTCTGATACCATGTAGAAAGGAATAGATTGAATGACTGATTATCAATAAAGGAGTACATATATATATAGGAGAGGCTAGCTCCTCTTTCTATTATTATATCCGATGTGGGACTAAAGTCCACTAATACTTTAACACTATGAATCATGGAACTTTGATGTTCTTCAACATATGTTATACTGTGTTGTAGATGAACTCTTGAACAATATTAAGGAGAAATAGCCAATGACCTCTATCTCAAGTGGTTAGGGGTTACGGGTTCGAGCAACGGAAGAAGCATGTAAATTTTCATGTGGTGGAAATTAATGTAAGGTGCAGCCGGTGGCGGTACTGGCCAGGTGCAGTTGTAGTGCGGGTCGAAATGTGGCATTCGGGCCAAGATGTGTGTGACTTTTGGGCTGAATTTGTAGGCCTTCAGGCCAAGAGTCTATAATACATTTACCTTCTTCAAAAAAAGATATTAAGGAGAAATGTTGCTTAAATTTTCCAGAAAAGTATGGTATATGGCATGTAGAACCATTTCATGAACAATATTTTCTGTCCTGCGATAGCAACAAATTAAATTGTCGAACAAATTCTTAGATTTGCTTGCGGAAGCTGATACTTGCTGAAACACAATGGAGTCTAGAAGAATAAATAACAAGAAACTGTCCTCAGCTATCTGTTCACTTGCAGAAGTTAAACTCCCTTGATCATAAATTGTATCGAATCCATTAGCAAATTGTATGTTAAGTCAGAATAGTTTTATACACAGAATACCTCATTAATGGTTTTTTTTTCCTTTTAGACAAATGAAATTAAATGTGCACCACGAAAACAGTCCATCTAACACTAGCCTTTAAGCTCGCTTTCTATATCTGTATATGTATCTGTGGAACATGAAAGTATGTTAGACAAAATAATCGTGCTACTATTAGTTATCTATTCATAAAATATCTAGAAAACAAACTTATGTTTAAAATTTGAAACATACCAATGGTATCATTAGTAGAAAAGTCAGTAGTTACTGATGGAACAGAACTTCGGTGCAGTATCTGAGCAATGAGCATGTATTGAATCCAATCAGTATCTTCGATGAGTTGATGTTTAAAAAGAAAAATATTTTAAATTGTGGAAATTGAGCGATCAGAGCTGAAAAGGAGGCCCCATATTTTGTGGAACTATCATGATTAATATCTAGATGAATAAAAAAGGTTATTGGTTTTGACTATAGAAAATATGGTTGCTACGAAATCGATCCCCATATTTATAGAAGGGTATGAGAAGATGCAGAGTTGTAAAACTTTTCCTTGAGTACTCACATTTTCTTAATATTGACAGTAGGTACGACTCCTTGGAGGTAAGAGCTCTTCAATACCAACTCTCATGTTGGGGGCTGATAAGCCTTTCTTTAAACTGTCTTTAGCCTCAACCTGCACTACGAACATGGCACATACTGGTCTGTGATCAGAAAATCTAGACTCGGCTCTGATGTAGGACAGCTGCATAATCCCCTCACCGTGCCACAGTATGCGATCACACCTAAATCATTCAACTCGTTGATTATTATTAATAGACGTAAAATTCTAGAGGATACAGTTAAGTGTTGGCAATCAACTGATCATAGCTTAAAACCAGTGTTATATGCAACATGGAGTGGATCATGCCCGCGCGTTATGTAGTAGTGGTGTATTAGTACTTTTAAACATTCAGACTTAAGTAAATCGTAGCACAGGAACAAATACTGACAAAAACCTAAGTACTGGGTAGAAAAGAAATTACACTACAATACCTGAAGTTACTAGTACACTATTAATGCTTGAAGTTTTAAGGCTGAAAGGAATTTTGCTACTAAAGAGAGGATATTGATAATCTACCGAATTCAGCATGATTTGCAACTTCCAGTTCTGACTGTTTATAAAGAAAGTAGAATAGATCTCAAAATGTGGCGTTAGCAAGCTCATATATGTTAGATCTGACCGTCATTGCGACGTTATACATAGAAAAGTTGTTTGCTTCTATGGTTTCATGCAAGGTTCTCAGTATCAGCATCGGAATCAGTATCAGATCATTCCTATGAGTATCGGGATCAACGATATCGACAGTATCGGCGGTTTTGGATCGGAGTATAAGATTTTGTTTTGTTTTGGGTATCGAAAAACAAATAATTATTTATAAATTATTAACATTTAAAAAAATATATTTTATACATTTAGGCATAATTTTAGGTATTTCAAGTGTTGTTTATTAGTAGCTTTGAAATTGAATGAAATAGTAGTCACCATTGCCGATTGGTTTACATGCGATAGGTAACTTTTCTACTTTTACATGCTTTTACAACATTACTATGCTTTTACAACCTTGTTGATTTGTCTTTTTCATTATTTTCTTTGCTGAATTGACCGGAAAAGAGCCCCCCAATGTCGTTATCGGTCAGTATCGGGTATTGGTCGGTATCGAATAGGGACATGGCAAACTGTATCGGTATCGACAGTATCGGATTGGTATCGGACGATACTGCAGACTATGCACGTCAAGGTAAGGTTATCTTGTTTCTATGATTTCACTTAAAGGTAAGGTTATTTTGTGAAACTTAATAACGACGAAATATATATTATTTACCATGCGGGTGTTCTTCTTTTTTCCTTTGATGTTGCAGACTCTCCAGAATACGCATCTGAGTTGTTTGAGTACTTGTAAGTAGGAGCAAAATAGATCTTTCCTTCTTTCCATCCTTCGAACACACGCCCAGCTTCTCTTTCATTCTTAAGCTGTCAAACCAGAAAAAAGAGTATAAGGAGTTTTTTTAGACTAGAACCAGAAACAACTTAAGCCTTAGACAACTAACGAGTTCTCTTTCTCCAGATATCTGTGGTTGTTTTAAGAAACCATAAAAGTCTGAGAGCCGTGAAGAAACAACTTAGACTGAGACACCTAAGAACAAGTCTGCTCAAATATTTATCTTGACCAAGGTTTGCAGTATCGACCGGCACGTAGATACTCACCACTACCAATACTGTGGATACCAAACATTTTCTCCATTCCCGGTCAAATCAGCAAGTATGCCAGAAAAAAAAAAAACAATGTCTACACAATTATTTGTTGTCAAATATCGACATGCTACAGTCTATCAATAAAATTCATTATCGACATAAATATAACCATTAACGTTTGTTGGAGTTGTTGTTGTATACTATAAATTCACAATGTTTCTTACATCTTAATATTATTTCATTCAAAACTATCTATTTTAGGCTATGTTGCACGAACAAGGGAAAGTAATGTCTGTAAACATAGGTTATTATATCATACTTATTTGAAAATGTCACTATCATGTATCCCTATCGTGTTCTTATCCCTATCTGTATTTGTTCAAGATAGATTGTAGGCTACATTGTCTAGAAGCAAGTAAGATGAAAATAATTCAAATGAAAATAATTCAACATGTTGAATAGTATTTCATTCAAAACTAACGGAGAACAATTTTTTTTTAGAAAATATCATGCCTAAATGTATCAATTATCTTTCTAGCATTTTAAATGATTTCTTTTTCTTTTTTGATAAAACTTATTATTATTATTTTTGACATTTCAAAACCAAGAACTTCGAAACTCCGTATTAATACTCATAAGGTGCGATTGCCAATTCCGATACAGATACTACGAACCTGATCTTGACACTATAAAAGCACTCTGATATAATTACCTGATCCTTTTCGAAAAGAGTATCCCAATCATTATCCTCCACAAGTTTCTTGGTCTCCAAGTAGCTCAATGCAATCCTGTAATTTAAGTCCCCTAACCATATGATCCGGCTGATTCAAAGGGAGAAAAAAATATAAGGTTGGTTAATTGCTAAAAAAAACACTTCAAAGCAGAAAGCAATAATAGAAGAGAAGAGTGCTCACTCATGCTCAAGAATTTTCTGAGGAAATATTCGTGCTGGTTTCTTGCAAATCTTTGGGAACTGTGTGTTCTTGAGTATCTCTATAACGTCAAAGTTTCTCCTTAACTCGTCCCCTTCTTTCTCGCCTGACGCCAAGTGACTGCAGACGAAGCAGAAGCTAGTTTGGTGCAGAGACATGCTCACAGATATGCAACCCTGCAGAAACCACAAGACGCTAAAACTATTGACATTTGGTGTAGAGGTAGGGACTTCAACATGTTATCAGACTAACCAAGGTTCAAACCAATGTTCAATCCCTCTCCAACGCACATTTTAAGCACTTCAAACAAAAAAGATTACCGAGGATCTATAAGTTCTATGACATTTCACATCACGAGCCAAACAATTCAAGATCTAAAAATTCCTCACCTTGTTGCCGAGGTATCCCATGATCCCGCGCCCAACACATGATAGCCTCAGGTGGCCAATGTGTTGCACAAGTTCTCTCTTTACCCAGACAGTCACAAAAATCCCCACCATCTGTTTGCTCGTTATGAGGCTATATCGGATCTGGTCACCTGTAGTAGAGAACGAGTTTGTTACATCGGAAACAAGGATATTCTCACCCCCCTCCTCCCGCTCCTCCTCTGACGAGTCTTCTTCGCTAACGTAAGCTTGATTACACGAGAAACATGAGTTCCTAATGTACTTCCTTGAAACTTCGGAAGGACAATTGCACGCCTTGAGCCGTCTTCCCTGGTCAGTCCTGAAAGTTCTGCTGACTGCTTTCAGCGAAGGCTTCTTAGAGAACAACAGTCCAGCACCGAAGTCTCTTGAACTGGCAGCAGGAGAAGATGAGATAGTGAAACTAGGCGATGGGGTATTTTTGAAGCCATAGGTAGATTCCAGAGGTCTGTTCAGGGCTTGGTTTATTAGGCTTAGCCATTTCGTCGCTGGTTCGTTGTCTTCGCTTACCAGTACATTCCCGGCATTCAGAGGTACTATTTCCTGAAATCTAGAGAAACACATAAAAAATGTGAATATATAACACAACCTATTACATCAGAAGAGAAACTAGGGCAAGGTATCAAAAGCAAGTTTAAGAATTTGTTACATGCTATGTTGCACGGATACAGATACGACACGACACATTAAAGACATGGCTACAGGAACACGACACCTGCTTTGGTGTGTCATAGTGTATTATTGAGTGTTTGTGTTGTGTTTGATATGTATCCGATAGACTGATACACGTCCGATATGACACGTGTAAAATATTTTGGAGTTCTATTTTTATTTATAATCTCTTGACTATATATATATATATATATATATATATATATATATATATATATATATATATATATATATATATATAGCCTTACAACCCTCCATTTTACATACAATTCCTTAATACATTATAATATACCAACTCTTCCTCAAGATGGACGAAAGATATTCACTAAGCCCATCCTGTCATATCCTCTAATCATATCTATAGAACTAAGTCCCTTGGTCAGACTGTCTGCTACCTGATCCTTGGTTGGAACGTGACCTAGCTCCAGTAGTCTATTGTCCAACTTCTCCTTGATGAAGAACCTATCGATCTCGATGTGGTTGGTCCTGTCATGTTGCACTGGATTGTTGACGATACTGATGGCTGACTGGTTGTTACACCACAGCTTCATCTTGGCTCCTTGATCCAGCTTTAGCTCCACCAGCATACTCTTCAGCCATATCAGCTCTGCAACTCCCAAGGCCATAGCTCTGTACTCCGCTTCAGTTGTCGATCTGGCCACCACTGACTGCTTCTTACTCCTCCAAGAGACCAAGTTGCCTCCTACAAATATGCAATAGCCCGAGGTAGACCTCCTGTCATCAGCACAGCTAGCCCAGTCAGAGTCACTGTAGCCCTCGATGCTCACGTGATAATTCTTCCTGAATATCAGCCCCTTTCCGGTGGCACCCTTCAAGTATCTCAGAATCTGGTACACTGCGTCCATATGACCCTTCCTTGGATCATGCATGTAGCGGCTCACCACACTCACTGCAAAGCAGATATCAGGACGTGTGCGGCTCAAATAGATCAACTTGCCCACCAGTCTCTGGTATCTGTCCCGGTCAACTAGTTCTCCAGCCTCAGCACCCAGCTTGAACCTCTGATTGATTGGCGTCACTGCAGGTTTGCATCCCAACATCCCTGTCTCTGTGAGAAGGTCAAGCGCATACTTTCTCTGAGAAAGAACAATCCCCTCTGCTTCTCGAGCAATCTCAATCCCAAGGAAGTACCGAAGAAGGCCAAGGTCCTTCACCTCGAACTCCTTACCAAGCTTTCCCTTGAGTTGGGCAATCTCCTGCTCATCATCTCCTGTGATAATCATATCGTCCATATACACTGCAAGCATGGTGATGTGGCCTCCACTCCGACGAAAAAATACAGTGTGATCAGCATTGATCTGCCGATATCTCATCCCTATCATCGCCCTCCTGAATTTGTCAAACTACGTTCGAGGAGACTGTTTCAGTCCATAGAGGGACTTCTTCAACCTGCAGACCTTGTCTACTGTCTTATCAGTGCAGAATTCTGGTGGTATCTCCATGTACACCTCCTCCACTAGATCCCCATGAAGAAACACATTCTTCACATCCAGTTGGTGTAGTTTCCATCCACCATTCGCTGCCAAAGAAATTAGGGTCCTGACGCTGCTCATCTTTGCCACTGGTGCAAAAGTCTCATCGTAGTCAATGTCGTACGCCTAACTGTATCCTTTTGCCACCAGTAGAGCCTTGTAGCGCTCAACCTGTCCATCTGGATTCTGCTTCACAGTAAAGATCCACTTGCATTCGACTGCCCTCTTTCCCTCTGGCAGTTTTACCAGTTCCCAAGTGTGGTTCTTCTCAAGAGCTCCTAACTTCTCGTGCATCGCCGCTTTCTACTTTGGATCATTCTTGGCAACCTGCCAATTGTTAGGTACAGTAATACTATCCAAAGATGCAATGAATGCTCCATGAGAATAAGAGATGTTATCATATGAAACAAACTGAGCAAGGTCCCAACCATATCTATCAGAAGAATTTTTTGCATTGCTGCGAGTGGTCCTCCGTACTGATAATGGTGTGGGAGGGATAGGAAGAATGATATCACCTGAAGAGAAATCTTATGGTGGTGGTGGTGGTGTCTCAGGAGTCGATTTTGTGCTGGTGTGTATGCACAGGTGGTCTGATGTTGTATCCCTTGGGTTGACAGGTATTCCTCAAGTGCTTTGTTGGTATACTATGTCCCATTATTAGACCTCAGTACCTTCACCACTGCTCTGTACTGAATCTGGACATGTTTATGAAAGTCCTAGAAATAGGCAAAGACATCACTCTTATTCTTCCTTTCTGCCACTCCATTTTGTGCTGGTGTGTATGCACAGGTGGTTTGATGCTGTATCCCTTGGGTTGACAGGTATTCCTCAAGTGCTTTGTTGGTATACTATGTCCCATTATTAGACCTCAGTACCTTCACCACTGCTCTGTACTGAATCTGGACATGTTTATGAAAGTCCTAGAAATAGGCAAAGACATCACTCTTATTCTTCATCAAATACAGTCAGGTGACACGAGAGGAACAACCAATAAAAGAAACGAAATACTTGTAACCATTCATAGTAGTTGTGGCGCACGGCCCCCAAACATCAGAATGTATAATATCAAAAATAGAAGAGCTTCTATGGCCCGCACTAACATATGAGCTCCTAGTAAGTTTGTCTAAATCATATGCATCACATACTAGTTTCTACTTATATGTTTTCTTATAAATAGATGGATACAACCTACTCAAAATACCAAAAGATGAGTGCCCCCAACTGCCTGTGGTGGAGTATCAGTGTATCCTCGACACTCATCTTCGGTCCTCCCATCCCTGTCCTCTCTGCCACAGACACCAATGCCGAATCTAGCACTTTCCGATCCAGGTACCACAGTGAGACTGGCATACGAGTGATGGTTATATGATTTGAGATTGTGTTGGAACTTGTGCACGAGTCATTGAGAGTGTGTGGACTAATCGGAACATAAAAAAATCAAGACGGACTAAGGAATGGAACGAGAGCAAAGATTATGGCAGATGGACTTTTGATGATAGCTAAATGAGAGAGCAACGTTGGAGCAAAATACCGTGTCGTTCGGAGCAAGTGGGACGTGCACTGTGAAGCTGGCATACGGATAACAATTGGAGCAAGTCTACGGTTTCGAAAATCGTTGCAAGTGGTAGTGCGAGAAGTCGAACATGGCAGTTCAGAAATTTTGATGGATTCAGGACAACGACGGATTGATGGAAGACGGTTTCAACAAGCGCAATTCTCGATTTGTGGCTTGGATAGATAGTAAGACTCTAGGTGGTTAAGCAACATTTGGTTGACAGATTCGTCAGAGATAGTGCATGAAGTTCTCGGAGTCAGAAGTTCGTTCGGATGGAATGGTTGGATTATGGCTCAGATTTGCAGAGGAGATATAGCATGGTTCGTAGTAACTGTCCATCGTGATAACTTACAATTATCGAGCGTAGCTTCGGGACAGCTGACCCTAGCGACTTGACTGCCAAATCAGAGATGAATATTGTAGACCCATAGAACGACCCTTGCGGTGGCGCATTTGGGAATGCGTCGAGGGTGGATGTGAGCGGTGTATATTGGAGATTGGCCTAAGTGACTGAGTGTTGGATTTGAGAGATCCTTAAGATAGCCTTCAGCTGAAGATACAGCTGGAAGATCGAAGCGATGGTGAAAATGGCCTAAGTCAACTGATGAGATTCAGGGTCACAGATTTTTGAAGATGGCATCGCCTCTGACTCGTCGAGCCCTGGAAGGAAATAACATTCATATGAATTGACGACTGTGAAACTAGCTTGTGAAGTTAAAGCAACGGCTCGTTCAGATCAAATTCTTGCAATACTGGAAGGGACATGTGCCTCAGATCTACAAGATGCATCGGAACTTAGTCTAGGATGCGTGCTCATACAGAAGGCGAAGGTGATATCCTATGCTTCGAGGCAGTGGAAGCAGCGCGAAGAACTATTCTATGCGCGACCTAGTAATTGTGGCAAGTATATCCACGTTGAAATTGTGGCGACACTATCCCTATGGCGTGGCGGCAAAATCTTCATGGATCACATGAACCTCAATATAGATGTTCACCCAGTGAGGTATTGAGACTGAGGAAGAGGTGTTGGACTGAGCTGAACTAAGAGCATAGTTTGATATATGGGTAAGTCGCCTAGCTGGGGTAGTATCAGTTGTGATGATTGTTTGGAGCATGAGATAATATTTGGAGACGGTGCTTGCAGAACATTGTACGATTGGAGTCATGCTAGAGTTTTGTTGGTTGAGCTTTGACGGTGCTAGTGTGGATTCAGAGATAGTCAGATGGATTGAGTTGGAACACGAACTGATTTGAGTCAGGTGGAAAGATCGTCAGTGAAAAATTATCGTGTTTGAGAATAATGCTTGTGCGAATGAGTTATGGAATGAATGTCAGGTTTGATTCAATTGAGAGTAAAGCAAATGAATGCCTCAGACACAAAGATACCCTTGTAACTTGTCCAAATTCGCTATCGCTAAACTCGGCTGAATTGCATGTATTTCAGGGATGCCTTAAATATATGTATGATCCAAAACTAAGCGATCTGAGAAATTCGTATTGAGCTGCAAGGAAGATGTGGGAATATGGAATTTGTGCGAGCGTTCAGCACGAAGCGAGATATTGAGTCTGGATCAAGAGAACGTGAGTTGCGTGGAGCAGAGTTATGAATTGGGCAAGCGACATGCGATAAGGAATGGATACTGGTTTGGTTCGAGGACGAACCTGATTCTAAGTGGTATATTATGTAATGCCCCACAACCGCACGGTGCATTACGCTGAGTCAGATTGAATGAGGCAATGACTGGTTATATTTTGATTTGTTGGATTTGAGAACAAGTATTAATTTGAGTTGGTTTCATATGCAGATCGCAAGCGGAGTTCGATGGAATCAGATGTTCGTTCAGAGCAGTACTGGGATAGCAGGATTTGGAACGATAATGTCGTCTTCCTTACTCCGATCGATCGGATGATTTGGAGAGCACGGCCTGCTCGCACGGTCATACCAATTGAGTAGATCGTGCTTTGCATCGGACCACGGGTTCAAGGGATCGGCCGTATCGGCAAGGCAGGGTGCTTAACGGAATCAGACTTGGTGAGTGGACTCTGTCCCTTCTCCTCTACTCCTTCATGCCTAATAATATGGAACACACGTAATGGCTTGAACACTTGGACTGAAACTTGAAAATCACTACACTGTGGCATGCATAGAGTGTATATTGTTTGGTTGGATATGATTTGTGGCTTGAGTTGGTTTTGCGTTGGGCAGTTGGAGCTTGAGTAGGCAATTGGAGCTTGAGTAGATCATCTTGGTTGGAACATCGAGGCACTTCGGACGGGCGAGTGTGCATCCGTGCACGAGTATCAGTTGGACGCTTTGTCAAGCAAAGCGTGCAGTTGTGGTTCAAAATCGGACAACTGCATCGGTGAGGACATTGTGCCACGGAGTTTTCTGAGCGAGTCGGTTACCCCGCTCACCAGTACTGTTGTGTACTGACCCACGTTTGTGGCCATTATTTCAGTTACGCAGGTGTAGTGGCGCTACTTGGATATATGGGACATGATGTATGAACGGTAAGTACCTTTGTGGGCAAGAGAAAGAGCAAGAGTGTTGCATCGCCTTTGAGGCAATCTTCCTTGTGGCATTTTTATTTGGACCCTATCGAGAGCTTCGCTGCGTTTACTCTGATGTGTGCTTGGTACACAATACTTGACTTTCGCTGCAACTTGGTCGTTTCGATGATAACTTTGATGTTTGACAATATCGCCTTGTGCGAGCGCAACTCCAGGCTCGTACGACATCATGTCCTGATGAGAACGATTGTCCTGCGGGAGCACTGCAACATGGTGATTCACGTTCAGCGGGGATGATTGAGCTTGCGGGAGATTGGGGCGTGACAGCCTCCTCAGTCCCACTCCTCCTGTCTCCATCGCTTGACGCTCTCTGCTTTCTCCTGAGTACCTCAAGCATGTCCAGCAGTGCCTGATCCTCCTCAGTATAGGCGTCATCAGTTCCCTCCTCACCTTTTGCTACCAGCAGGTTCGTCCGATAACCTCCTCGACCATCCCGTCGACCCCCACGACCACTGCCACGTCCTCCAAACTGTCCACGTCTACGACCTGAATCTTCCTCCTTGGGTGGTTTGGTACAAGCATACCTCAGATGACCCACATCTCCACAGTTGTAGCATTGTCGAGGGTCTTCCTTAGGTCCTATGTCGCTTGAATTGGCAACCGCCAGTGCCGACTTCACTTCAGGAGGACCACATGTCCCTGCCTGCAGCTTAATGTGAGCCTCCTCCTGGATCATGGCCAAGATAGCCTCCTCAAGTGTAGGGATCTTCGGTTGGGCTAGAAGTAGTTCTGTCCTCTGAGAAAACACTGCGGTCAGCCCCTTAAGAAACTTCATCGTCCTCTCCTGCAGACATACCTGTCTCTCCTTACACTTCGGGTCATCGCAGCTCGCCCGATCTGAGGAATGATTGTAATCCAAACACAGACGTTCCAACTCCGTGGCATACTCCTGTACCGTCTTCTCTCCTTGTACGGTATCGTCGATCTCCCACTTGATCTGAAAACCCTCAAGTTATTTCTCATACTATCGTAGGTTCTCCTCAACTTCTCCCACACGTCCTTTACCATCTCAAGGCCATCCACTGTGGCGGCGATCGACATGATTAAAGAATTGAGGAGCCAAATGTATATCCCCATATGAGTGGACTTCCACTCATCGCGTCATGCCGAGCCTTCATCCGGCTCTGTCTTCTCTCCAGACAAGAAACCCTCTAGGTTCTTCCCTGCGAGGGTTCTTCTCACCCGTCGTGACCAACTCAGGTAGGTGGCCGGTCCATCAAGCTTCAGATCAATGGAGGGAAGCTCCAACTTCGCCGGTGTTCGTTTTGCGCTCTCACCAGCTGACAGTTTCATCAGCTTCATCAACGTTGCGACCTCCGCAGGGTCCAACTTCTTGAAGATATCCTCCATCGATCCTCCTCTTCTCCGATCACCTCACACCCGTCCCACGATTCATGTTCGTCCTCTCCTAGACCTGATCATGCCTTTCCCCCCATCGGATCTAGACCTTCGATGTCAACGTTCAGAACGACCCGCAGGAGACGCTTGGAACCATGGTAAAAGGCTCCTGGGGACTCAGCAGGAGTCACGGCTTCGTGGTAGTGGCGGAAGTGTGGTTGCGGCGGCGGCGACGGTGGTGGTGGGCGAGCAGTACAGCGGCAGTGGTGGCACGACAGTGGTGGTGGCGGCTAGGGTTTGGCTGCTAGGGTTTGTGACGACTAGAGTTTGTGCTCTGATACCATGTAGAATATTTTGAAGTTATATTTTTATTTATTATCTCTTGACTATATATATATATATATATAGCCTTACAACCCTCCATCTTACATAAAAACCCCTAATGCATTTCTAATATACCAACAACACATCACAGACTTTTGGATTTCGTGCTTCCCAGGTTACATATATTAGTATATATGCTCGTGCCTTCACGTATTTCATATTATTTGGGAAGAGCAAACAATAACCTTTTACTACTTGAGAAGAGCAAAGTCCCTTAATTGGGAAGAGCAAACGAAAGCGCCCACTTAATTTTTTTTCCTTTTGTATGTAATTACCTAACTACCTATGTTAAATTTAATAAACAATTATAATTAGTAAACATAGATAAGGGCATTTTGGGGAAAAAAAAGTTCCGGTGAAGCCTCTAACTTTTCTTATTATATAGTAGTATAGATACAGAAATTCTTAAGCACGAAGTAAACAAAATCATGAATCAGAGGGGGTAAGAAGCATACCCTAAAACATATATATCTGATTGATCACTAGCCGGAAGAAAATCATTAAGGGTCAGCCCATTGTGAGGGGCTTTTCCTCCAACATTCCATGTAGCAACAAATACCCTACAAAAACCCAAATAGTTGGAAAATAGTGTATCGTGGCAATAAAAGGTTGAAACAAAGAATTGGAGTACCTCAAGGCCTGAGTATCCAAAGTGCTGGCTAGCAAGGAAGAAACATCACTCAAATACATACTTCCTGGCCTTGAACTAGACTCTGTTCCTAAATATAAGTTTGAAATGACACAATGCAAAATGAAACTCGGTTAGTGATACAGACAACATTTTAAGAAGTTGATTAATGATAGAGCTCAATAAGGGTTGCAAGGAAATACCATAACAGCCTCTGGTGATGACAGGAGAGTCGGTTGCTGAGAAAGCTGGAATCTCTCCATATTCAGCTGTTATTATTGTAAGAGCTTGAATTAGAAAAACTTGTGACAGTAAGCTTAAATTGACATATGCCAAATTATGACCTAGCAAGCAAGGAAGCATGGACATTCCAAAAATCCATCTGCTCCATGTCGTGTCCATGCTATGTCATGTCGAACAAATATCACACATGCCAGACACTCAAAATACACTAGGACAGACCAAAATTGGTTCCCAATCTGTGTCCATATCCAAAACATGTTGTGTCGTACACGTGTCCTTGAAATATATAACTAGCAAGTATAATTCTGATGGGAAAGTCAGAAAACAGAAAAATATCATGCTTATGTGTGAAGCTAGCTACCTCCTATGATTTGAAAATTGAATTCTCTGAGGAAAAAATTAAAAAATCGACAATATTTGCTCTTTTCTCTACTAAAATCACCATTCCTAGATTCATCAACTCTTTTTCCCATGTAATTGCATGCTACATTAAGGATTTAGAACCTATTATCCATCAGAATAACTCAACTCTATATATGCCCTATTATGGACTTGTTTAAAGTATGAGAAGAACTTCCAGAACCTTGAGTGCTTCCTCAACTATAGCAGTTCAGGAAGAACGGCAAACTTCAATGAAAATAAAGGAAAAACTTTTAAGTGATTAGGTATATCTTCTTGGAGGGGTTTGGAAAATCTTCTTTGAATGAATAAGGGCACTTGAACCAAGGGGAGTAAGTTTTCATGTAGGTACAAGTAGTCTACAAAACCATATACATTTGCATACACACGGATGTGACATAATATAGTTCAAAACAACAACAAAGCCTTTATCCCAAATTTTTTGCACAGTTGTTTCAATCCTCTTCTTCCATTCGGCTTTGTTAAGGGCCATGTCTAACTGTTTGGTTCAAAATAAGAGAGATTTTTAAAGAAATTAGGATACTGGTTAGGCATGGACACGGCTATATAAATATAATAACAAATTCCTGTATGTTTCGGGTAGCAACTAGGTTACAAATAGTTCTGACACAATCATGGCCATACGAAATCATTCTCAATCATGTTTTGGGTCTATTTGGAGCATAGGTATGGGCGAGCCATATCCGACATGAGTTTCGAGTAAGAATTGTGTCGGATATATATTAGATATAAATACAAGCACGGATAAGGATGTGGATATGGATACGGATACGGTAGAGTATCAAGGCAACATAATAAAAAACATTTTCATCTGGCCTCCTCTTTTTTCTTCCCTCCTTGAATTTGTAGAGCCTTTGGAATGCTATATGATTATATAAATTGCAGTCTGCCATTTTTTTCTTGCTTAATTTTTTGTTACTACGACTATTTCCACCAAAAAGTAGAGAATCTTGGCTCCAAGCATTACCTAGTTTTGATTAAATGCAAACCTGCATTGTAACATAGTCCTCTTCGGCGACTTCTTATGATAAACAAGTGAACGTTATGAAATTAGACACTAATGAAGAAACTGTCGATGATAGACCAACCTGTCGATACGATTGAATTCTCGCTTCTTTCTGGTGCTTTCCTGCTTTTGGTCCCAGAGGCTTTTGGCAGAAAAGACTGCAGTGACCACCATATAATGAGTACTAATATCCTTGATGTATCTTAAGAGAACATTACTTCTGCGAATAAAAAGCAATACCTTCTTTTTCCCATCATTTCCCTTCATCATCTTAGCTACAGGTCTGCTTCTTCAAAAGTACTAGTTGATTAAGCAGCTATATTTCCGACCTCAATACAATCCTGTGGACACGCTCCAAAAATCAGTGTTGTGTCCATATTGGACAGGTATTGAACATGAAGCAGACACTCCAAAATATACTAGGACAACCAAATAATGTGTCGTTGGGACTGACATGAGGATTCAGTATCATCCACGAAGACAGAACATCCTACCCCATTCTCACATGGGCAAACCCAAAAAAAGGAAAGAAAAAGAAAAAGTCATCGACCTTTATGAAATACTTGGATGCATGATTCATTACTCCACAAGTGGGAGCAATCAGTGGTTGCAAAGCTAATAAACTATACATCCAAAAAAAACCAACAAACACGATTTCTACAAGCAACCAGACAGTGGACCCACAAGACGTGCAACGTGGCATGCGCACAAATCCTGTATGAAATGCTCCACCACAAAACAAAAAAAAAACAAGAAACAAAAACTTTTCGCAAAAGATTCATCAAAATCCGATCTTTTCCACATTCTGATGACAAGAAACATAAACCCAACAGAACCAAGTTCATATCAGTCAACCAATCAAATTTGACTTGGTCGAAACTCATCAAGAACTGACCTTTCCGGCATTCTGACGACAAGAAACAAGAACCAAACAGAAGCAATCGACACGGGCAGTCTCGAAAATGATCACATGATTCACATGAACAGAAAACTTGACAAGAACTAAGAAAAATACCTCCTTTCCTGATTCATTCTTCATACACAGCTCCCAAAGCAAGGCTTTGGATTGATGAGAGAGAGGGAGGGAGCTAACGAATTCCAGAGGAGTATGAGTGGAGAATGATGCGCATATTTGGCACTATATTTGGAAGAAGTAGCGAGCAAAACAAGAAGAGAGTACAAAATATTGCCAATTCAGCTGCAACTCCCATACTTTTGTTTGTGTTATATATATATATATATATATATATAGGAGTTGGTTTCAACTCACCTCTCCCTCGAAGCCAACGTCTCTCTTTTTTTCTACTGTGGCCAAGATTGAGAGCTCGGTTGTGCAAAGAAACAGTCAAAGACCATATATTGGTGTTGTTCCAAGGAATTGGGGAGCGGTGGCCATGGGCTAGAACTTGGCAAGTACAATGACCATGACGTGATTAGTGTGGGGTTAAGAGGGGCTAATTGAATATTTTGTTTTGTAGTTTTTTTAATGTTTTCATAGTTATTACGGTCGGACCGGCATCGGGGCTAGGGGCTAGGGGCTAGTGGCGTAGAAGCTGGTCCGGAGGGCCCACGGATGTGCGTCTAAAATTTTGACTTTTTTTTAATATATACTTGGTATATACATTTTATAGATTATTATTACGAAAACCAAAAGATAAAATTATTTACAAAAAACTAAAAAAAATAGTTACATTAATTATTCCAAATTTAATAATATATTATTATATATCTATACTATACTATACAATACCATTATATAATGAGAAAATTTCAGCTTCACCTTGAAACTTCTTTCCAAATATATCCTTCCATATATATACTAATTAAAAGTATTTATAAAAGTTAATAGGGACAACAAGGTAATTACGGAAGTTATCATTTGGTCTTCCTAAATAGTCTTAAAATAATATATATAATAATATGATAATACTAATATATTAATAAATATAGAATAATTAAGACAATTTACTTTTACTCTTCTTAAGTAGTCTTAATAAATATTAAAATAATTATAATAGCTCTGTTTTAGCATTTCTAATAATAATATATTAAATTTTCTTACAATAATTTTGTTAAGATTAATTATAGTTAGGATTAGATATTAATTAGATTTAGGATTAGATTCTTCTCCTATATGGATAAATATTTCTTCTCCTACTCCTATACGAACATGGATCCGTTCTCCCACTATATATATATTCATAGTTGTAAGACTTTTTACATCATCCATTAATAAAATCAAAATTGTTAACTTGTTTCATAGTATCAGAGCCTAAGATTTTTTTTTCTCTCGTCTAGTTCATATCGAGCAGTTCTCTAATCTAGTTGACAAAAAATAAAAAAATGATGCACTTGTTTTGTCCTTCTTCCTGGGACTGAGCACACAAAGCTGACAGCCCGATCAGCCAAGTGCTTCTTACTTGGTTTTAGTTCCGAGCACAAGAGAAACCGTTGTTTTCGTATATCTCGTCATGTCACATTTCTAGAGGACTCTCCATATTTTACTGTCCCACCTCCGGATGTTCGCTTTTTGTTCCCACCAGCTCCATCATCTAGTGTTTCCATTGATCCTACTCCTTTGCCCCCCTCTCCTGGTACAACTTCTCCTACAATGTGCCTCTGTTGCTAACTCACGAGGATCCTCCGCAAATTCTACCATCCCCCGTAACGCCATCTTCTCCATCATCTATGCCTCCGCCACAACCTCTTGTCAGTCCCAACGTACTCATCTACCTCCTTCATGTTTTACTTTCGATTGTTCTGGTCCACTGGAGCCACCTTAGTCTCATACTCTCCACAGTTTCATTCATTTCTTACTGCTACCCATACTACACTAGTGCCTAGTTCTTATCAAGAGGATGTTCAGTACCCTGAGTGGAAAGAGGCTATGGCAGAGGAGTTTCGAGCATTTTAGCAGACAAGTACTTGGAATGTTGTTCCACTTCCAGACGGGGTCCATCCAGTTAGTTGCAAGTGGGTCTTCAAGGTCAAGTATCGACCTGATGGATCCATTGAGCTACACAAGGCTCGACTTATTGCCGAAGATTTTACATAGGAGCATAGGATTGACTATGATGAGACCTATGCACATGTTGCTCAAATGACCACATTTCGTACATTACTAGTTGTTGCTGCCGCTCGTCAATATTCATTATATCAGATGGATGTGAAGAACGCCTTTCCTCACGGTTCTTTTTTCGAGCTTGTCTATATTGAGCCCCCTTCAGGTCTTTCTACTTCGTCGGGGCATGTTTGTCGCCTTCATCGTGCTATCTATAGTCTCAAGCAAGCTCCCCGAGCTTGGTTTGAGTATTTTCGGAGTGATATTTCTGAGGCAGATTTTCAGAAGTGTTCTCACGATCATTCTCTTTTTGTACGGTCGTCACCACAGGGACGAGTTCTTCTTTTATTTTCTATGGATGACATAATTTTGACTGGCGATGATTCATCAGGGATTACAGCTACTCAGAGGTACCTTCATCAGCAGTTTCAGATGAAAGACCTTGGCAATTTGTAATATTTTCTTGGACTAGAGATTGCACAAGGTAAGAGAGGGATACTTGTTTCCCAGCAAAAATATACTTCGAAGATTATTTTGTCTGCTGGTCTATCAGATAGTCGCACAGTTGATACTCCTTTAGAACTTCATTTGAAGTTTTGTCCCACAGATGGTGAGCCTCTCACAGATCCTACTCGCTACAGGCAGCTAGTGGGTCAACTTGTGTATCTCTGTTTAATTAGGCCAAATATTTCTCATGTAGTTAGTATTGTCAGTCGGTTCATTTTTGTGCCTCGATCAGCTCACTATAGTGCATTACTCTGGATTCTCTGATATCTTCAGGGTTCCATTACGCCCCTTCAGGTCTTTCTACTACAGGATTTTATTTGTTTTTTGGTGATTCGTTGATCTCATGTAGAAGCAAGAAATAAGAAGTTGTTGCATGTTCTTCTAGTGAGGTATAGTATAGAGCTATGGCTGCCACTACTAGGGAGATCGTCCATGTACGTAGACTGCTCTCTGATATGGGCATTGCTCCTACAGGACCTAAACATCTTTATTGTGACAATTATAGTCTATACAGATTACAAACAATCTAATTTTTCATGAGCAGACAAAGCATATTGAGATTGATTGTCACTTCGTCCGTCAACATTTTTTGAAAGGCACTATTTCTCTACCACATGTGACTTCAGTTGATCAGCTGGCAGATTTTTTTACAAAGTCACATCCTGTACCGCGATTTCAGTTTCTTTTGGGCAAACTCATGTTGTTTGACCCACCATGAGTTTGAAGGGGGTGTTAAGATTAATTATAGTTAGGATTAGATATTAATTAGATTTAGGATTAGATTCTTCTCCTATATGGATACATTTTTTCTCCTACTCTTATATGGACATGGATCTGTTCTCCCACTATATATATTCATAGTTGTAAGACTTTTTATATCATCCATTAATAAAATCAAAATTGTTAACGTATTTCAAATTTATGAAATACGTGCAACGCACACGTATGTATATATATATATATATATATATATATATATATATATATATATATATATATATATATATATATATATTATATATATTAGTATTATTTTATATCCAAGATTATTTAGGAAGGCCAAAAGATAGTTCTCGTAATTATCCAGTTGCCCAAATTAACTTTAATGAATAATTTTAATTAGTAAACATATAAAAGGATATATTTGAGAGAGAAAAAGTTTCACAGTAAAGCTGAACTTTTCTCATTATATAGTAGTATAGATTAGATATTGTATTGTGCCTTGTGGAGCTATATCAGGTCTGTATTCAAGTACTGGAAGTATAGATATAACCAAAATTTAACAAGGTGTAGCTGGGCAGTGCAAATACAAGATAAGCACCTAGTAACAAGTTCTATTATTGAAGTATTGGTGATTCATATAGTATAGGACAAATGTGGTTATGCAAGGTAACTTTATAATACAATTGAAACAAATGAGAAAATAAAGACCACACGTAAGCACTATATTCAATCTGAACATGATCCAACATTCATGTATGCCTATTCAACTAAGAAAATAAAGACCGCTGTTATTACCGTTTTTGATACTATCTATCATTTGATAAGTTGTCCCGAGGCTCGAAGTAAGCTACTTGAACATTTATATTTTAGTTAAAAATTGTGGATCGTGTACCTCTCGTTGATCCGAACAATCTCTCCATAAACCTATTATGGATTAACAATGGCTTCTGAATGCAGAATGTATACAATTTATTTGATTGAGGAATGAAACTCCCAAGAATTTGAATGCCCTGTTAGAACAATCTCCTTTTTTTGTTTTAAAATATCTGTAAAAAAAACAAAATAAAATTAATCTTACCGGCCTCTGGGGAAGTCGCGTACGAAGTACTGCCCTAAGAGTTGATCTGAGGTCTATGTGTAGACGTTTCTCGAATGCTCCTAGTGGTAAAACTTTTGCACTAACGGCTTCTCTTCATTGCACACAACTCAGAGAAAATGACCCGAACTTAGCTATGTCCAGAGCAAGAAATTGAAGAAATGAAAGAGTTTTGAAGAGAGTAGAATAAGAGAGAGTTTATATATATCGAGAATTTTATGGAGTGAATAAAGGAGAAGAAGATATCAATATATAGCTTGTCCCAAGCACTAACCAGAGGACAAGAATTAATGGCTATTAACCCAGCCATTAAAGAGTAGAGAAATGAAATAAACGTGGGAATATAATATATACATTAATGAGCAATTAATGTGTCCAACGTTCAAAAATTTAAATGAGCCAATGAGCAGTAAAAAGGAATTTAAGATCTCAGCCCGAACCCAAAGAGCAAATTTAATCGACATTCGGAGCCTGTAGATGTAGGCACGTACCCACACCCGTTACGCGCATCGAACCGAACTGAGCGGAGCCGGGCCGGGCGGCCGTGGCGACGGCGCACACGTGTGTCCCATAGAGCTCCCCACATAAATTCACAAGAGAGCAAAAGGGATGAGATAATATATGTGTAGTGCCTTAAACGTCGATCCGACCGAGATGCGCACTATATAATGGACTTGTACCTAGTCGTCTGAGTCGTAGCTTAGTGTTTAGCAGTCTTTCTGTATCCTCTTGCCACAAACGAAATACGATGATCATTTCCAACAAATGGATAGGCTTCTATTGAAATGAATCCAATAGTTTTCATATTTTGCTGCTTGGTTTTCTTGATTTTGCTTTGGGATTTCCTTTTGGTGTTGCTTTCGATTTGCTTGGTTTTTGTTATTGGCTTTCTCACTTGGAGCTTTGATTCTTGAGGATTTTTGGTAGGAAGAATAGGCAAAATGATTCTAACTCGATTCTCGTACCACTACCAAAAAAAGTCAAATTAGCGACGCCCAAAAACGTCGCCAAATGACAAAAAAACGTCGCTAAAAACGTTTAGCGACGTAATTAGCGACGTTTTAACGCAGTCGAAAGATACCAAGTCGCTGAACGAAAAAACGTCGCTAAACGTCGCTATGCCGACATTTTTTAGCTACTTTATTGAGTCGCTAAATTTAGCGACGTTTAGCGACGCTGCGTCACTAAATAGCAACGTTTATTAAAGTCGCTAAACGTCGCTCATTAGCGACTTATATAGCGACGTAACAGCGACGTCTTTAATGACCTGGCAGTACTGCCATGTCAGCAATTTGCGACGTACAGCGACATATTTAGCGACGTTTAGCGACGTCGTTAGCGACGGCTACTGACACGTCGCTAATTAGCGACTTGTTTAGCGACTTATAAAAATGTCACTAGACGTCACTAAACGTCGCTAAATTTACAAAAAAAATAAAAAAAAACTGAAATGTTCCAAACTATTATTCCTGCAATTTATAAATTTCTAATTAAAAATAGACCCGGAGCAACCCTCCATTGAATTCTATGGGTTCGTCGACCCCTTCGGTGGAACACTCAACACCGGATTAACAATATTTAATATGAAGTATCAGAGTATCACAGTCATACAATTAATACACACAAATATTATAGACAGACAATAAAAGTATCACAGTCATAAAAGTATCACAGTATCACAGTCACACAAAATGGGCATAAACAGTATCACAAAATACATAATATATAAGTATCAGAGTATCACAGTAACACAAAATGCATAATTTATAAGTATATGAAACATTATAGTATCAATCTCAAGGATTTTCAAAACGGGGCAGATACCAGTCCCTCAAATACTGCGCATAAACAGCGTTTATGTTATCAAGCTCCGCTATGGGTGCTGGGTGACTGGAACTCCCCGTCTGAGATACAGCCGCGATAGGTGCTGGGTGACTGGAACTCCCCGCAGGTGGTATCTCTTCCTCCTTAACAGTAGGAGGCATCACTTCCTTCTTAACAGTAGGAGGCATCACTTCCTCCTTAACAGTAGGAGGTGTCGCTCTCTTGGGTGCCATCTGGTAAGATAGATGAAAACAAAGAATTAGCAAAGAATTAGCTATTGGACCGGAACGGAAGAATTAGATGACTCACAAAGAATTAGCTGTTTGTTGCAGTATAATAATGATATGTGACTATGTCTAGCATCAATGAAAGATGGACTTGCTCTTTTGATTAGATTTGATCTATATTCTAATGAAATTCAGTTGTTGCTAATTTTCTTTGGTCCCATTTGGAAAGCAACCATATTCGACAATATTTGATCACTTCTCATATTCGACAATATTTGATCACTTCTCATATTCGACAATATCTTTTGTTATTTGTTGAATATGTAGAAGTAACTCGATTTGGAAACTAGTCAAGGGAGATTTTCTGGTACTCTGTATACTATGTTGCAAATCATATCAAATTATCTATATATATGGAAGACATGAAATCACATAATGGAATGTACTAACCCTAACCCTAACCCTAACCCTAACCCTAACCCTAACCCTAAACCTAACCCTAACCCTAATCTGCGTCTGTGTGTGTGTGTGTCTGTGTGTGTGTGTCGTATGTGTGTGTCGTGTGTGTGTCTGCGTCTGTGTGTGTGTCGTGTGTGTGTGTGTCTGCGTCTGTGTGTGTGTCGTGCGTGTCGTGTCTGTCAAGTGTGTCTTGTGTCAGTGTCACATGAGAGAGAGAGAGAGAGAGAGAGAGAGAGAGATTACCTAGAGCTCGAGGAGGAGGAGGGGGATGCCGTGGAGACCCGGTCGCCGGAGAGGGGGGGCGCAGCGGGGGAAATCGAAACGATTTCAAAATTTTCGACAGATGGAGAAAAGAGAACTGAGCCATAATTAACCAAAATTTAGTGACGTTTAGCGACGTCAAATAAAAACGTTGCTAAAATAAAAATTAGCGACGCCAAAGACGTCGCTAAATATTTTTGATAGATACGTCGCTAATTACGACGCTAAACGTCGCTAAAACAGATATATTAGCGACGTTTAGCGACTTTAATTGAACTTATAGCGACTATTCTTTTAAAATCTTAATAAAAGTCGCTAAACGTCGCTAAATGTCGCCATTTAGCGACGTCTAGCGACGGTTTTTACCGAGTCGCTAATTTAGCGACGTTTTTACTAGGAGTCGCTAAAATACGTCGCTAATCCCGCTTATTCTAGTAGTGTACGATTGCAGGTCCGTGTAACTGACGTTTGATCGTCGCTAGGTGGGACTCCTTCTTTCAGCACATTTTTATTCGGTGGGTGGTTCGGACCCTCTTTCCTACTTCTTCACGCCAACATCCTTAATGTTTCAAACGTTCAATCGATGATGCCCAGCTGAATGCCTAGGATATCCTTAGCCACAATGCATGCTATCCACTAAAAAAGGAACATGAATAAGTATAGTCTAACTTGTATATAAATGCACATGATCTATAACACGAGCTTCGCAACGAAGCGAGCAGTTGTGGTTCGAAACCAAGAAACTACTTGATGGGGTGCGACATCGGAATCATTGGTTACAGCTTGGTGCCTCGGAGAGTTTGGACCCATGGGATACCAAAATTGGAACACAGCTTTGAGAAAATATGAATTATTGCATAAGTATATAGCTGCTTTACTTCTTCTATTTTATCTCATGCATTGTTTGATAGTTTAATTGTTCACGCATTCTGCATGGTCTGGGACAATATGTGCACAAGGTTTGGCATTTTTTTGAAATGGTTTCTGGGGTACTGGAACCGAATCGATCCCAGAAGAAATATTTGATCGTGCTTGGCTCAATGCATTACGGGACCTTTAACGGGGCTTGCAACCCGGACTGATAGGGTGTGCCGTAATGCCGCTCGATAAGTCCCCAAGGTGTCGACCACACTAATGACCGCATATAGATAGAACACATGCTAATTTATTGTCTTGTGCAAATGGTAAGTATACTTGTGTTTCAGTGTAGGGAAGAGGCACATCGGTTGAGTAAGCAACCGATGGGCTAAATAGGTTCTATGTTATTTACTCAAAAAAACATGCAACTGATATAAAATGAATTCACTCTAGTTCTTAATAGCAAGACCATATTAATGCATGCTCTCCTTTAATAAGCAAAGTGTTGATTTATGTGAGTGGCTTCGTTCCACTCACCAGTATAGCTGAGTACTAACCCATGTTATGGGTACCATTTCAGGTACTCAGGGTGCGTAACGCTAGTGGATAGACGAGAAGGCGTTGAAAGCTTTCTATTTTGAAGTATAGTTAAGGTCAGATCATTTTGGAGGCATGTATTTCAACCTATACAAGGGCGTAATGCACGGAACCTCGAAGATTATCTGATGGAGCACGCTGCCATTTGAGTTTTCTTTTGTAATGCAATCAATGTAGCCGAGAGACGTATCAAATGTAAACTGTATGTAAATTACTCTAATTTTAATCAATGAAAAAGTATGTTTCTTCCTATACTCTGTGTTCAACTCTCTTTGAAGGTGTTTTCTAACTTGTGTTTCAAATAGATTTTTATCTTTGCACGTTCCTGCCTTGTGCGAGCGTAACTCCAAGCTTGCATGGTATCACGCCCTTAGCGAGGATGATCGGTTTCGCAATGGATCCAAGCAAGGACGATTGACCCTTGCGGGATCGGGGCGTAACAAGTTGGTATCATAACACGGCTTCACTTCCTTGGGTTTTCAAAAAGATATTTCTAGAAGTTTGATGTGCCTCTCGATTGAATGCATTTGGTGTCCGCTGCATGAGATAATTGCCCCATGCAATTAGCCCATTGATAAAAATTTCTTTTTTGGAGTGTTGACAAGCTACTCTCTTTTATAGCAATGGTAAAAAAGAACGCGGCTACAGCAAGCAGCGCTCCGCCTGCCCGGAATGACCTTGTAAGTTCTGGGCAGTCCGGAGGGGCAGGTTCGAATGGAAAGAGGGAAAGGATCATGTAGTTAATGGAAGTACAGCTGCAGCAGGCTGCAACTTAACAGGCACAGATCCAAGTTCAATTTGTGGCACAACAAAAGCAATTGGACACTCTGACACAGTTGATCACAAGCTTGGTACCCAACAATGGTGCAGCTGTGGCGGCACCTACGCCGCAAGCCGTGGCAGTGGATGACGACTCAGAGGAGGTGTAGCCTTCCGCTAAGACTTCCTGCAAGGCGGCAGAGTTCACTAAGATGCACCCGCCTACGTTCAATGGAAGAGCCGAACTGAGCGTTGTGTTGGGGTGGATCACGAAACTCGAAGGACTCTTCAACCTTATCGGTATAAAAGGGTCTAAGCGGGTAGCGTGTGCCTCTGTGCAACTGGAACTAAGGGCGCATAATTGGTGGAAAGCCACCAAACAGGGGATATATGATGCCAATCCGCACGGTAAGATCACTTGGAAGATGTTCAAGACGGCCTTCATTGAACAGTACATTCGCGGGGCAGTGCTACAGCAAAAAGAGGACGAGTTTATCAACCTTGTCCAAGGAAACATTTTGGTTGACAACTACGACTCGGCATTCGCTCGACTTGCTAAATTTGCCAAAAATTTCTTACCGGATCAGAAAGTGTGGTGCTATCGCTTCCAGAAAGGCCTAAATGACGACCTCTGTATGGATGTCATAAATCAGAAGTGCCAAACCTACCGGAAAGATTATGAAGCCGCTCTGAATAGCGAATGGATCTTTGGGCATAATCCTAAGAAGGCGGGATAGACTATCCGCAATACTTTCAACAAGCGTACTCACGACGTGGGAGGGTCTGCAGCGCCAAAGCGTCCGCACACGTATGAACACCGTGGTCCCCATCCGGGAATGCAGTGCCACAGGTGCAGTAAGAGCGGGCATCGGAAAGCTGAGCGCCGAGTCGTGGGATGCTTCAAATGTGGTCGCCTGGACCATAAGTCATTTGACTGCCGAGATGGAAGGACGAACCCCATAAACTAGCCGAATCAGAGCAGGGGACCTCCAACACATGGCGCCAATATTGTACCAATGAACCCACAATGCCTGGGTGCTCAAGGCTGAGTCTATGCATTAACTCGGGATAAGGCATCCGCCTCCGACATGGTTGTGACAGGTACCTTACTTTTCCAAGATTTGTCCGCAAGAGTGTTATTCGATTCAGGTGCTACGCATAGTTTCATATCTGCTGATTTCATTATTGAGAATAAATTAGCTTCTACACCATTAAATATGAACATGTGTAAACTCCCTCACCCAAAATTAGGCTTAATTCGCTTAGATAGTGAAACTAGGGCTAGTTTGAACCAACTAGATTTAGAACACGTCATTTGATTTAACTGGACATTATTTTATCGCGTATCGCACCTTACCGTTGCTTCGATAATTGGAGCACCTCACTAGCCGTTGCCTATCTATGAACTTTACAACCTCATCCTAGACATGCCCACCTACTATTCTGACCCTTGTGTAACTTATAATATTGCTCTCTGGTGCTATATTTTAGTCGCACAATAAACGTCGCGGGCGTTATTTCTTAATTCGAAATAATTTCCAACTTTGTACCCCTGTGCGTTCCTATCGAAATTGGGAACAAAACCTTGACCGTTTTGTGCAACCCGGATTTTATTAATATTCTACACTGTCCCCTCTATGCCCCTGACAATTGTGTCCCGCCTGATTTAATCCCATGTACTCCTAATTAATTCTAGAACCTCGTGCGCGTTCGATTTAATTAATTAAATCTAATTTTCGTCCCTGTGCAATTCTTTCAATTGTTGGGGGACTTTTATGCAAAAACATATTTAGGTGTCCCCACCATTGGACAATATATGAAGAAATCTATTTTCCCCTTCACATAAATTTTTTCGTAATTTTTCGGAATGTGCAACGCACATCGCCCTCTATTTAATTCCAGTCTTGCAATTTAGACAATATAATTTATAGCCCCCCAACACCCCCATGGCAAGCCCAAGGCCCAACCCAAGAGGGGTTGACCAGTCAAACCTATTTTAGGTCAACACCAACACCACATATAAATATCCTTTTTCCTATTCTTTTCTCCAAAACCAAAAATACCCAAAAACCAACTCCAATTACTCAGCCGACCACCCATCAGCACTGTTCATCCTCCTTCCTCAATGACTGCCGGCCATCTTCCTCCGCCGCGGCCATCTCCCTCGTCCCCTCGCCTGAGAACCTCGGCCACCCACTGACCTCCTCTACCTCCTCCACGCTGAACACCAACGCCGCAGCTTGCCATCTAGAACCGCCACCCTCGTCTTCTTTATCTCCGACCCCCATCACCGCCGGAGATCCCGCTGGAGCTCCGCCTAGCCGACCCAAACCACCCTCTCCCTACACACGTCTTCACCTCCACCTCCTCTTTCTGTTCTTCTTCTTCCTCCTCTTCTCAGCACAAGAGCCGGAGAACCCTAACTTAACCACCCAGCCATCTACTCCACCCGCCGATCCCCTCGACAGGCCGGACATCTCCTCCTCCGCCGACTGCACAGCACGAACAGCCGATCCCGACCTTGACATGCTGCTGAACTCCTCTTCCGCAGCACAGAGCAGCGACCACGACACCCAGCCGAGCGCCGCTGCACTCGCCTCCTCCGTCCCCTCGACTCCCCTCGACTCGTGCCCGACCACGACGCGACCCGGTCAGATCTCCCCCTCGCCGGAGTCATCGATTCCGGTCATTTCCGAGCACATGGAGCTCGACCCCGTCGGCTCGCACGACCGCCATTAACGCCGAGCCACCTCATTGACTGAACCGCCACCATCTCGACGACCTCTCCTCCCCACTCGACCATCGTCCCTCACGCCAAATGCAGCCACCTTCCCCTCAGCCGCGGAGCCGCTGATCGCCAACCCCGGTCATCTTTTCCCTTTTCGCATCCCGAGCACTCCTGAACCACCAATCACTCCGACCGTGAAGCCGGAGCACAACCGCTTCCTCACCTTCTTCCTCCTCTCCCTGTCGCCTCGACCTGGGTCCTCCTCCGGCCAACTGTCACCACCGCCATTAAAACACCACCCTGTCCACCGTTCCTCACCATCACCTCCCAGCGCTCGACTGAACCGCCACCAAGCTAACTCCACCTCAACCACCCTGAGAAACTCCTCCGCACTACTCCTCTTCCTCCTCACAGTTCTTCCCATGACCGAGCCGCCTGCAGACCATCCCCCTCGCCTGCTCGACCACCGCCCAGATCTTCTCCCCCAACCAGAACACCCCCACAGCCGACCGTCTCCACCACTCGCCGACCTCCGCCTAGCCCCGTGCCCTAGCCACCAGCTCCGCCTCGCAGACCTCCGCCCAGCCCCTCGTAGTCTCGACGACCGCTGCCCTAGCCCGGACACGGTTGACACGGGACACAGCAGCTCTCAGACCGGACACGGCTGACTCAGGACACATCACAGTGGCTCGGACACGAGAAATTCTCGTTCCACGGAGCCCTGTTCAGGTAACCCGTTCTCTCTCCTCGTTATTTTGTTTTCCATTCCGTTAGTTGTGTCGCGTAGACTGTGTAACCCCCTCGATGCCCGTGCAACCCGCTCGGTGCGTCGCATCCTGTGGTGATCGCAAACCGCGATCCAAAAACAGGAAAACCAACACCCTGTTTTACCCCAGAACTGAGTGTGCCCCGCTAAACGGGATGACTTGGTCGCATGCGATCTTCACCGAAATGTGCACGCCGTTGATACGGACGTGCAGAATTTCGCAGAAGTTGATTTGGATGTGCGTGCACACCGGAATCAACGCGTATCCGCCGACAACGTCCCGTATCTGCCTATTCTGGAACACGTCGTAACTTTTTGTACACATGTCGGATCGAGACAAAACTTACACCATCAAACTCATAGTAATACGCTGGTCCTGTGACCCAAGTTTGGTTCGATTCTGAGAACGTTGACAAAATCGCGTATCGTGGGCCCCACAGCTCCACTTGACGGGCGATTTTGTGATCGGCTCATCGGAATCCAATTCTGGAAGTTTCGTTGGGTTCGTATCATCGTTCTGGACTTATTGACACTAAGTTGGACGAATTTGGAGACCATTGGTTCTGACACGCTTTTCGGTGAAAAGTGGGCCACACATGGACCCCACTTTGACCCGAAATTACGATTTTGCCCCTGTGTCCAAATTGGATGAAAGGGAAGTGCTTTCTAGCTATTTTACTTATTCTGGAAATGTTAGTGATATCTATTTCAGCATCTGGAGACATTTATTCTGAGGTCATAGCTTTTGGCCCTGTGTATTGGACATCTGGACGTTACATTTTACAGCTTCTTGTCAGGCAAGTATACCTTGCCATTGTACTGTTATTTATATTCCATATATTGCATACATCTTTATTTCCTGTCTTTAGTTCATATATTTTAACTGTTATATAAAATGCGCGCGACAGTGTCGTCGCGATATGTTTTTATTTATGTATTGCATTGACCTTGTTTATGAGACTACCCCATTATCATGTAGCATCATTAGGTTCATTGGCCGTGACGCAATTGTTACACGAGTTGTGAGTCTCATATTGATCACGGACTGGCGTGCAGGGTTTGGCCTCCTGTACGTGTGGGCCGTGCGTTAGGAATAACTGCTGTTAGAAACTTTGCATGCTAGTAGACTTAGCAGTTATTAGAGGTCTAGGGACATAGCCTATTATAGTACGGTGGTCCTATCCTTGTCCTTGTTTGGTTGCAGGATTGGGCTAGGATACTAAGAATAGGCTATGAACCAAATGATATCATGGATGTGACATGCTTATAGCATGGGGTAGGGAGAACAACAAGTACCACATTTGAGCTTCTTTACACTTTTCCTTCTGTAACCCGGAAGCTCCACTGGAGATACGGGCGGTGATGACCCCTATACTACTTGGCGGGCCTCCGCCGTTCAAAAGACGACGTGCCTTTGAGGCCCCTGGTTCTCCAAGAGAGTCATGCCAATCCCAGTTTTCAGCCAGATAGCTCACTTGTGGGGAAAGTTGTTCTTAACTGCATTCACTTAGACGGTTAGGCGACCCCTTTTGGATATTTATTTTAGTACTTTATTGGCATGTATTTAAGTATCTTGTTATGTCCCTTCGAGGACCTGGTTCCCTGCAAGGTGTATCTGTTCTTGAGTATTTGCAGGAGCGCAGATTCGGATGGTTACTTATGTTTCGAGGATGTCTTCTCTTCGAGCCACGGTCGTTAGCTGGTATTCTTATATTGTGTTTATTGTGTTGTACCTTTTCCATTCGAGTTGGTAGTGGATTTGTTTCCACCCAACTATCATCCTTAGATACTTCTTATTGAGATCTAGTTCCATAGATATTAGTTATTTAATTATATTTGATTTTGGTGGATGACATTTAGATTATACCCTGTGACTTGTGATACATTTTATACCACTTGTGGATTGATATTCATACTACAGCGTACGTGTGGATTTTGGTTTCCATATATTGGAGTTGCCATATCCATACGGCTGGCATGCTTACGTGTCCTAGTCTTACGTATTTTTGGGACTGGGACGTGACATATTTTTGTGGTGGCCCATGCAGGTCGAGAGCATATTATCTCGGTTACGTTACTGTACCGAACAAGCCTGCACCTAGGACTAGAGTATAGGATCTCATCCACAATTGACTATGATTCATCTTCCTCCTATCTGTTCTATTCGAACAATTGTATCATGTTTGATTCCTGTACTTTCCTAATAGTTCTTTGAGTATAGCCTTCTGCTAGAATATAGGAACCCCTGTTATTAGGATGATAATTAGGGTAGCACACCTATTAAGAATACAACAAGAATATAGACACACCACTAAGTTTAGAATATCCAGTGAACCCTAGAATTCCTGTAAACCCCCTGAATTTTTAAATTATTAAATCTTGGATTTTTCCCGATTTTCTGAAATTTTCTGTGAATTTTCTGTAATTAAAATCAAGGCTTTTAATTAATAAATGATTTTTAGTTGGCAATAAATAATATTAAAATATCATGAAAATAACATTTTGGGTGTAAAATAGAAAACTAGACTTAGGGTAATTTTTCTAGATTTTTCTGGGCCTCAGAACTATTTTAAAATACCTAAAAACAATTTTCTAATTAATTAATTAATTAACTATTTATTATTATTATTTATTAATTATTTTTTTATTATTTATTATTTTATTTTTTCTTCTTTTCCGGCCCACGGCCCGTTGGGCCGCGGCCCGGCCCGTAGCCCCAACCCAGCCCGTCTCCTTCGTGGGTCGGGCGGGTCTGCCCAGACCCGTTAGCCCGACCCGACCCGCACGTTCTCTCCCCCAGCCACGACGCCCGATTCCCCCGCCGGCCGCCGCGCGCAGCGCCGCGCGTCCCGCGCCCCGCTCGCCGCGCTCCGCGCCACGTCGCCTCGTCCTCCGCCTTGGCCGGCCCCCTGCAACCGCCTCGCCCCCTTATAAAACCCCCCCGACCCCGGCCGTCTCCCCCACTCCCTCGCCGTAACCCTAGACGCCGCCGCCGCCTCCCAAAGCTCCGCCGACCGGCTCCGCCTTAGCTCGCCGCGCCTCCTCCTCCCGTCTTCTCCCCTCCGGCGCCCCGCTCCGCCGTCCCCGACGCCGACAGCAACCCAGCAGCAGCAGCAGCAGCCGCAGCCGCCGCTGCCGGCCGCCTAGCGCCACCGCCGCCCCGTGGACGACGCGCCTCGCTCCGGCGAACAGCCCCCCGACCTCGCCGACGTCCCTCCGGCCGCCCTCCACCGTGTGCCGCCGGAAAACCATCGAAACCCTAACCCTAAATCTCTGTTCCTGTGTCGGACACAGGACACAGTGTCCGACACGACTCGGACACGACGCGACCCTGATTTTCAGGTCCCCTTCAGGTATGTGTAACTTTCGCCTCGTAGCTTCTTTTTCAATTCCGCAAATTGCGTTGTGAAGCCTGTATGACCCTCTCGGTGTCCGGATAAACTGTTCGGGGCGCCGCGTCCTGTGGTGATCGCACACCGCGATCCAAAAACAGGAAAAACCAGACCCTGTTTCACCCCGGAACTGAGTACGCCCCGCCAAACGGGACGACTTGGTCGCGCACGGTCTTCACAGATACGTGCGCAGTGTCGATACGGACGTGTGAGTTTTCGCGGAAGCTGATTCGGGTGTGCGTGCACACCGGAATCAACGTGTATCCGCGGACATCGCCCCGTATCCGCAATTTCTGTAATTCACCCTAACTTCTTGTACGCTCATCGGATCGAGACGAAACTTGCGCCATCGGACTCGTAGCGATACGCTGGTCCTGTGGGTCAAGTTTGGTTCGATTCTGAGAACGTTGACGAAATCGCGTGTCGTGGGCCCCACAGGCCCCGCTCGACGGGCAATTTCGTGATCGGCTCATCGGAATTCAAATCTGAAAGTTCCGTTGGGTTCGTTTCAGCGTTCCTGACCTGTTGACACTAAGTTTGGTGAATCAGGAGACCCCTGCTGCAGAGTAGCTAGTAGTAGCTATCTTTCATTTCTATTTCTTATCTTATTTATCGGGTTTGTCCCCGATTTCAATATTGAATTTCTGTATTAAACATTTGAATTGTTGTCACATTTATTTCAGTTGTAAATTTTAAGTTTCTATTCCCATTATTATCTTGCCTATGTTAATTGTGAATGAGTTAGACTAGTTTAGATGGATTGACCTAGACAGCGTACTACCGCCGACTCTGCGGCGTAGGCTGGACGTACCCACGTACTCGTGCCCGAACTTCCGGGTGCGGGTCGTGACACGTTTTTATGGTGGCCTATGCAGGTCCTATCCTAAAATAGGGTAATACCCTAGGACAGGGTATGGAATAAAATTTAGGATTCTAGGAAAAGCTCATTCACAGTATAGCGTCCTTATTTCAAATTCTTGATATCTTTGCTGCTCAATTTTCCTATCGCCTTTGATTTCCAAGTATTCTATTCTGATCTTCCTATCCCTTAATCTTTCAGAATGGTCCAGACCAGGAACACAGTAGGAGGCACATCAGAACCAGCTGAACAGAATGTGCCCGAGACTCTTGCACTCCCGCCGCCTCCATCTGTTCCGGCAGTTACTCTTGATGGGGCACAACTACTTGGAGTGTTCCAGGGATTGGTGGAATCCCAGAAAGAATAGACTGCACTCCTGCGGACCAGCCTCTCAGAAGCTATTAAGTCCCAGGAGTCGCCACTCAAGAGGCCAGGAAGTGCCAAAGACTTCAAGAACCTTAGGCCTCTGGAATTCTATGGAACTGAGGGCATTCTCTATGCCGATGAGTGGATAGAGAATGTCGAGAGACTCCTGAAGACTGTCCGGGTCCCTGATGACCTCAAAGTGGAGTCCGCAAGCCTGCAACTGTTCGACATTGCTCGAACCTGGTTCAGAGACGAACCCCAACTATCTGCTCCCGACATCACCTGGAAAGACTTCAAGAGGCTATTCAAGGAGAAATTCTACCCCAAAGTGGCTCGGGAAGCTCTCAAAAGCCAATTCGAGAGACTGGAACAAGGTAACATGACTGTTGATGAATATACTGCTGAATTTAGCAGGTTAAGCCACTTTGCGGAGTACATGGTTCGTACCCCGGAGGACAGAGCCCGTAGATTCAAGAAGGGGCTATCTCCGGATATCCGCCTTGCTGTCACCACCAGCCGAGCTCGCACCTATGAGGAGATCTTGAGCGTGGCTCAAGGCGTCGAGAGAGATATGGGGCACAAACTGAAACGAGAAAGAGATACCGGGAATGCGGGACCCAACAAACGTCCTTTTCAACAACAACAACAGCAGAGGGCCCCGCAGCAAACTCAGCGTCCTCTCCCTCGAGCTCCAGCACCCCAGGCTCAAGGTCAGAACCAGCGAGCTCCCCCTTGCAACTATTGCCAAAAACTAGGCCACACTTGGCAAGACTGTAGAAAGAGGCTAGATGCCTGTCTCTATTGTGGCTCCCCAGCACATCAATTGAGGGACTGTCCTGCTGCTCCAGGACGCCCCGCTGCACCAAAGACTCCAGTCCAGGCCAGGCCCCCAGCAGCACAACAGAGGGGACCCCCGCTTCCAACACAGCAATAACGCTTTGCTCAGCACCAGCAGCAACAGAGGGGTGCACCGCAGCAAGGCCGTGCTTATGCAATGACTCTGGAAGAAGCTGAGGCCACAGCAGACGTGATCACAGGTTCCGTGCTTATAAATTCAATACCAGCTATTACTTTATTTGACTCTGGAGCTTCTCATTCATTCATGTCATTAGATTTCCTTATGAAGCATAACTTAATCACTAAACCCCTTAGGAATTGTTATAAGATCATTACCGGTGGAGGAATCATCCCGGTTAGTGATGCCTGTAACAATTGTCCTATTACATTATGTGAAAGAGTACTGTATGCTAGACTACTTGTAATGCCAGTGCCCAGTTTTGACATTATACTGGGTATGGATTGGTTAAGTCAACATCATGCCACCATAGACTGTCACAGAGGTAGTGTAATCTTCAGGCCCCCTGACAAGCCAGAATTTGAATTTGCTAGAGGTTCTAGAGAAATGGGTAATAACATAATTTGTGGAGCCCTAGTAACAGAAGAATTGCCACCTATCATCTCTGAATACCTTGATGTCTTCCTTGAGGATCTCCCAAGATTACCCCCAGACCGAGAAGTTGAATTCTCCATTGACTTAGTGCCAGGAGCAGCACCAGTATCTCAGAACCCCTACAGAATCAACAAGAAAGAGATAATAGAACTAAATGAACAAATCAAAGAGCTAGAAGACAAAGGTTTCATTAGGTCTAGTGTCTCACCTTGGGGATCTCCAGTACTATTTGTGCCCAAGAAGGACGGAACATCCAGAATGTGTATTGACTATAGGGCCTTAAATGCCTTAACAATTAAGAATAAGTATCCCCTGCCCAGGATAGATGACTTATTTGATCAGTTGAGTGGAGCTCGGGTGTTTTCAAAGATTGATTTGAGGTCTGGTTACCACCAAGTAAGGGTGAGAAAGGAAGACATCCCTAAAACTGCTTTCAATACCCGGAACGGACACTACGAATTCTTAGTGATGCCGTTCGGGTTGACGAATGCTCCAGCAGTTTTTATGAACTTAATGAACAGAGTTTTCCAGCCATACCTAGACAAATTTGTAGTGGTCTTCATTGATGATATTTTGATCTACTCCAAGACCCCCGAAGAACATGAAGAACATTTGAGGTTAGCATTGGAGACTTTGAGGAAGGAAAAACTTTATGGAAAATTATCCAAATGTGCTTTCTTCCTAGACAAAGTAGAATTCTTGGGACATGTTGTGACTGGAGATGGAATAGCAGTAGATCCTAAAAAAATAGCGGCAGTAGAATCCTGGCCCACTCCAGACTCTGTAGCAGAGATTAGAAGCTTCCTGGGACTAGCTGGCTACTATCGGAAGTTTGTGAAGGACTTTGCTAGGATTGCTGAACCCATGACAAAGTTAACAAGGAAAGATGAAGAGTTCACCTGGACTGATGAATGTCAGCATGCTTTTGAGGAATTGAAGAAAAGGCTGACTTCTGCCCCTATTCTGACCTTACCTTCTGGAACCGGAGGTTTCGCTATTTATAGTGATGCTTCTGGAAAAGGTCTAGGTTGTGTATTGGAGCAGAATAAGAAAGTAATAGCATATGCCTCTAGACAACTTCGACCACATGAAAAGAACTATCCAACTCATGATCTAGAATTGGCAGCTGTCATTTTTGCTCTTAAACTATGGAAACATTATCTTTATGGAGAAAAGGTGGAAATATTTACAGACCATAAAAGTCTAAAATATATCTTCACCCAGAAAGAGCTAAACATGAGACAAAGAAGGTGGCTGGAACTAATGAAAGACTTTGATATCATCCTTCAATATCATCCTGGGAAGGCCAATGTAGTTGCTGATGCCCTAAGCAGATACCCTATGGCGATGTACTTGACTTTGAACCGACACTTGCTCGAGGACTTGGAAAGTCTGGGTATTGAAGTAATTATCCCAGGAAAAGAGGGCCAAATGATGAACTTGCAGATTCAGTCTACCTTAATAGACAAAATCAAGGAGACTCAATTTCAAGACGAAGGCCTGCGAAGCCTTCGAGGTCAAGTACAAGCTGGATTAGTAGAAGAATTCAGAATTCATGAAGATGGATCACTGAGGCATGGCGATAGATTATGTGTACCTCAAGGAGACATAAGGGAAGAAATTATGCAAGAGGCGCACAGATCGCAGTACTCTATACATCCAGGAGCCAACAAGATGTACAAGGACCTGAGGACGCATGTTTGGTGGCATGGCATGAAGAGAGAAGTATCCAGGTTCGTATCCCGCTGTTTAGTGTGCCAACAGGTTAAGGCTGAAAGACAACGACCTGGAGGATTGCTTCAACCACTACCCATTCCGGAGTGGAAGTGGGAACATATCACAATGGATTTTGTTTCCGGTCTTCCAAGAACACCTAGTGGTAAGGATGCAATCTGGGTGATAGTGGATAGACTGACCAAGTCGGCACATTTTCTACCTTTCAAAGTGGGGCTATCTACAGAGAAGCTGGCAGATCTATATATCAGACATATTGTTAAGTTGCATGGGGTTCCAGTAAGTATTGTCTCCGACAGAGATTCAAGATTCACCTCTCACTTCTGGAAGAGCTTACAAGCCAGCTTGGGGACTCAACTCAAATTCAGCACAGCTTATCATCCCCAAACCGATGGGCAATCGGAACGTACAATCCAGACCCTTGAAGATATGCTCCGTACATGTGTTCTGGATTTTGGAGGATCCTGGGAAGACTATTTACATCTGGTGGAGTTCTCTTATAATAACAGCTACCAAGCCAGTATCGAGATGACTCCATTTGAAGCCCTGTATGGCCGAAGATGTCGTACCCCGCTATCATGGGACGACGTTGGAGAAAGAGCCCTACTGGGACCAGAGATGGTGATCGATTCAGCTGAGAAGGTAAAGCAAATAAGGGACAGACTTCGAGTGGCTCAAGACAGACAATGACATTGGGCAAATAGCCACCGAAGGCCCTTGGAATTTGAGGTAATTAAATTTATGAAATTCAAGTCAATTTAAATATTTTGATTATGGAACTAAGGCTTTATTTTGACTCTATTTTAAGGTTGGAGAGCTGGTATTCTTAAAGATTTCCCCGACACGTGGCACCATTAGGTTCGAAAGGAGTGGAAAACTCAGCCCAAGATTCATTGGACCTTTTGGCATTCAGGAGAAAATCGGAGAAGTGACATACCGTCTGGCATTGCCACCCTCTCTGGAAGGAGTCCATAACGTCTTCCACGTGTCGCAGCTGAGGAAGTATGTGTCAGACCCCAGCCACATTTTGGATCACTCAGAGCTCGAAGTAGGCCCAAGTTTGATATACCAAGAGCAACCCGTGGAGATCCTGGATCGCTCGGAGAAAGTCCTACGGAACCAGGTTATCTTCCTGGTTCGCGTAGCTTGGAAGCATCATTCTCCCGGCGAATCCACCTGGGAGCGTGAAGACGAGATTAGAGAGCGATACCCCTATCTTTTTGAACCCTGAGGTATGTTGTAATTTTCGGCTTTTCTTTTCGTCCCATTGTTATTCTTAAATTTCGAGGACAAAATTTTTGTAAGTTGGGTAGGTTGTAAATCCCCTGAATTTTCAAATTATTAAATCTTGGATTTTTCCCGATTTTCTGGAATTTTCTGTGAATTTTCTGTAATTAAAATCAAGGCTTTTAATTAATAAATGATTTTTAGTTGGCAATAAATAATATTAAAATATCATGAAAATAACATTTTGGGTGTAAAATAGAAAACTGGACTTAGGGTAATTTTTCTGGATTTTTCTGGGCCTCAGAACTATTTTAAAATGCCTAAAAATAATTTTCTAATTAATTAATTAATTAACTATTTATTATTATTATTTATTTATTATTATTTTTTTATTTATTATTTTATTTTTTCTTCTTTTCCGGCCCACGGCCCGTTGGGCCGCGGCCCGGCCCGTAGCCCCAACCCAGCCCGTCTCCTTCGCGGGTCGGGCGGGTCTGCCCAGACCCGTTAGCCCGACCCGACCCGCACGTTCTCTCCCCCAGCCACGACGCCCGATTCCCCCGCCGGCCGCCGCGCGCAGCGCCGCGCGTCCCGCGCCCCGCTCGCCGCGCTCCGTGCCACGTCGCCTCGCCCTCCGCCTTGGCCGGCCCCCTGCAACCGCCTCGCCCCCTTATAAAACCCCCCCCGACCCCGGCCGTCTCCCCCACTCCCTCGCCGTAACCCTAGACGCCGCCGCCGCCTCCCAAAGCTCCGCCGACCGGCTCCGCCTTAGCTCGCCGTGCCTCCTCCTCCCGTCTTCTCCCCTCCGGCGCCCCGCTCCGCCGTCCCCGACGCCGACAGCAACCCAGCAGCAGCAGCAGCAGCCGCAGCCACCGCTGCCGGCCGCCTAGCGCCACCGCCGCCCCGTGGACGACGTGCCTCGCTCCGGCGAACAGCCCCCCGACCTCGCCGACGTCCCTCCGGCCGCCCTCCGCCGTGTGCCGTCGAAAAACCATCGAAACCCTAACCCTAAATCTCTGTTCCTGTGTCAGACACAGGACACAGTGTCCGACACGACTCGGACACGACGCGACCCTGATTTTCAGGTCCCCTTCAGGTATGTGTAACTTTCGCCTCGTAGCTCCTTTTTCGATTCCGCAAATTGTGTTGTGAAGCCTGTATGACCCTCTCGGTGTCCGGATAAACTGTTCGGGGCGCCGCGTCCTGTGGTGATCGCACACCGCGATCCAAAAACAGGAAAAACCAGACCCTGTTTCACCCCGGAACTGAGTACGCCCCGCCAAACGGGACGACTTGGTCGCGCACGGTCTTCACAGATACGTGCGCAGCGTCGATACGGACGTGTGAGTTTTCGCAAAAGCTGATTCGGGTGTGCGTGCACACCGGAATCAACGCGTATCCGCGGACATCGCCCCGTATCCGCAATTTCTGTAATTTACCCTAACTTCTTGTACGCTCGTCGGATCGAGACGAAACTTGCGCCATCGGACTCGTAGCGATACGCTGGTCCTGTGGGTCAAGTTTGGTTCGATTCTGAGAACGTTGACGAAATCGCGTGTCGTGGGCCCCACAGGCCCCGCTCGACGGGCGATTTCGTGATCGGCTCATCGGAATTCAAATCTGAAAGTTCCGTTGGGTTCGTTTCAGCGTTCCTGACCTGTTGACACTAAGTTTGGTGAATCAGGAGACCCCTGCTGCAGAGTAGCTAGTAGTAGCTATCTTTCATTTCTATTTCTTATCTTATTTATCGGGTTTGTCCCCGATTTCAATATTGAATTTCTGTATTAAACATTTGAATTGTTGTCACATTTATTTCAGTTGCAAATTTTAAGTTTCTATTCCCATTATTATCTTGCCTATGTTAATTGTGAATGAGTTAGACTAGTTTAGATGGATTGACCTAGACAGCGTACTACCGCCGACTCTGCGGCGTAGGCTGGACGTACCCACGTACTCGTGCCCGAACTTTCGGCTGCGGGTCGTGACAATTCCTTATCTCTAGAGTTGATTTACCATTACCCCTTGATGTATTAAGAAGACTTGAGAGTAGTATAGACACTACTAGAGATAGTTAGAAGTTTTACCATAATGTTTGACCCTAGTATTGAGGAACCAATGGAGAACCAATATTGAACATTAGGACTGAACTTAACCTTCATAATTGGATAGTATTGGAGGACTATAAAACTTATGTCATTGTCTTGTTATTAGTAGACAGCACCCTAAGAAGCCTAGAGGAATGTAATCAACACTTTCCCTTGATCATACCCCGAACATGGCAACTAGCATACCACTCCCCTTGGAAAACCATGATGCTATCTAGAGCCCCTCTATTTCATATATTGTTCTCCTGTGACCATAGCGCTCGCTAGTGTGCGATGACTGATTACGTTTCTTCCCTTCTTCATCTTTCAGCTCGTGCCACTTGACCCCTCTAATTATAGACCAAGTGATCGTATTCTATGGTAGGATATATAGGTTGCTAAAGTTATAATTGTAATCTGGAATTTTGAATTGTGTACCTTGTAGTTAGAACCTGATAGTTGAGTTATTCAATTAGATTATGATGATTACCCCTAGTTGTAGACCACGTAAATTGAACCCCACCTCGATACAAGTTAGATCCCTTTCCCTTAACGGCTAGTAACTCTTCTATTCTTACTACTGACACTTGTTCTATAAGCACTAAGACTAAGGCTTAAGACGACCATGACCTATGTAACATAGGAGGATACCCTAATAGGTACTACGACCCCTTCTCGTAGACCTTAACAAGAGTTTCCACAGTATCCTTAAGACAATACATTAGTAGTTAAATTATTTTAAGTTGGATAGTATACCTCACCACCTAGTATCACATAGTCCTCGTGGTCCATTGATGAAGTGTAACTGCATGACATTAATTGTATGCTAGCTAAGACGACAGTGTTTATTCAGACAATAGAATTTAGAGGTCCTTGCCACTATTTGGTCGACTAGCGACATAGACAAGGAGGTTGTATGATTACTATAGGGATTTGTAGAGTCTTTATTATTATTTCTTATTTTGTTTTTTATTTTTGTTTTTGTTTTTGTGAACTTAAATTGACTTGTACCTCCTTTCATCATCATCTAACATACTTATAATTATTGTACCACCTTGACTTATGCCGCTATTATAGCCTAGTTTTGCAAGCTTATTCTTTCATCAAGCTTGTTCACTATATATGTATTAGTGGATGCATACATTAATATATTTCAGAATTAGTGTATTAAGGTCTAGCTAACCCTAGTGCATTTGGTTCGACCTTCGCATAACTACTTTACGTGGATTGAGATAAAATTGACTTAGCTTCTTAGATGAATGTGCTTGCCCTCTAGATATGTCCGAGCATATCGTATCGGCTACATAACTGTACTGATATGAGTATGTGAATAGGAATTTACCAAAATAGGATTTCAATCCACAACTACCTTGACAATTCCATTTTGAATTCTATAAACCGCCTTGATTCCCATACTTCCATTCTATTACCCCTCCTTGAACTCTTTACCATTGTTTTCCGTCTTCCCTTGTTTCGGAAAGATAAAACCTCGTGCTTGGAAATAAGTGATACACTGATAGTGCTAGGTATACCCCATAGGCTAATCATATGACTTGGTGACCCTCTGTTATAAATGATTAAGGGCATATCATAGATGTTATGTTTGGTGTTAAAAACTTCAAAGGATTCAATAACATGATTAAATAATTTGGGGCATAGCTTTCTTAGATGCATAGCCTTAGATGATAGATGGGTAAATTCTAAGTTGGGTAAAAACTACAATGTTAACTCAAGGAGAATTCTTTAGACTGCAATCAAGTGAGGTTAGATAGAGAAATCCTACCCTAGTTTAATTTCGAGGATAAAATTGTTTTAAGTTGGGTAGATTGTAAACTTCCTCACCCAAAATTAGGCTTAATTCGCTTAGATAGTGAAACTATGGCTAGTTTGAACCAACTAGATTTAGAACAGGTCATTTGATTTAACTGGACATTATTTTATCGCGTAGCGCACCTTACCGTTGCTTCGATAATTGGAGCACCTCACTAGTCGTTGCCTATCTATGAACTTCACAACATCATCCTAGACATGCCCACCTACTATTCTGACCCTTGTGCAACTTATAATATTGCTCTCTGGTGCTATATTTGAGTCGCACAATAAACGTCGCGGGCGTTATTTCTTAATTCAAAATAATTTCCAACTTTGTACCCCTGTGCGTTCCTATCGAAATTGGGAACAAAACCTTGACCGTTTTGTGCAACCCGGATTTTATTAATATTCTACACTGTCCCCTCTACGCCCCTGACAGTTATGTCCCGCCTGATTTAATCCCATATACTCCTAATTAATTCTAGAACCTCGTGCGCGTTCGATTTAATTAATTAAATCTAATTTTTGTCCATGTGCAATTCTTTCAATTGTTGGGGGACTTTTATGCAAAAAAGTATTTAGGTGTCCTCACCATTGGACAATATATGAAGAAATCTATTTTCTCCTTCACATGAATTTTTTCGTAATTTTTCGGAATGTGCAACGCACATCGTCCTCTATTTAATTCCAGTCTTGCAATTTAGACAATATAATTTATAGCCCCCCAACACCCCCATGGCAAGCCCAAGGCCCAACCCAAGAGGGGTTGACCAGTCAAACCTATTTTAGGTCAACACCAACACCACATATAAATATCCTTTTTCCTATTCTTTTCTCCAAAACCAAAAACACCCAAAAACCAACTCCAATTACTCAGCCGACCACCCATCAGCACTGTTCATCCTCCTTCCTCAATGACCGTCGGCCATCTTCCTCCACCACGGCCATCTCCCTCGTCTCCTCGCCTGAGAACCTCGGCCACCCACTGACCTCCTCCACCTTCTCCATGCTGAACACCAACGCCGCAGCTTGCCATCTAGAACCGCCACCCTCGTCTTCTTCATCTCCGACCCCCTTCACCGCCGGAGATCTCACTGGAGCTCCGCCTAGCCGACCCAAACCACCCTCTCCCTACACACGTCTTCACCTCCACCTCCTCTTCCTGTTCTTCTTCTTTCTCCTCTTCTCAGCACAGGAGCCGGAGAACCCCGACTGAACCACCCAGCCATCTACTCCACCCGCCGATCCTCTCGACAGGCCGGATATCTCCTCCTCCGCCGACTGTACAGCACGAACAGCCGATCCCGACCTCGACATGCTGCTGAACACCTCTCCCACAGCGCCGAGCGCCGATCATCGTTCTGGACTTGTTGATACTAAGTTGGACGAATTTGGAGACCATTGGTTCTGACACGCTTTTCGGTAAAAAGTGGGCCACACGTGGACCCCACTTTGACCCGAAATTACGGTTTTGCCCCTGTGTCCAAAATGGACGAAAGGAAAGTGCTTTCTAGCTATTTTGTTTATTCTGGGAATGTTGGTGATATCTATTTCAGCATCCGGAGATATTTGTTCTAAGGTCATAGCTTCTGGCCCTGTGTATTGGACATCTGGACGTTATATTTTACAGCTTCTTGCCAGGCAAGTATACCTTGCCATTGTACTGTTATTTATATTCCATATGTTGTATGCATATTTATTTCCTGTCTTTAGTTCATATATTTTAACTGTTATATAAAATGCGCGCGACGGTGTCGTCGCGATATATTTTTATTTATGTATTGCATTGACCTTGTTTATGAGACTACCTCATTATCATGTAGCATCATTAGGTTCATTGGCCGTGACACGGTTGTTACAAGAGTTGTGAGTCTCATATAGATCACGGACTGGCGTGCAGGGTTTGGCCTCATGTACGTGTGGGCCGTACGTTAGGAATAACTGCTGTTAGAAACTTTGCATGCTAGTAGACTTAGCAGTTATTAGAGGTCTAGGGACATAGCCTATTGTAGTACGGTGGTCCCATCCTTGTCCTTGTTTGGTTGCAGGATTGGGCTAGGGTACTAAGAATAGGCTATGAACCAAATGGTGTCATGGATGTGACATGCTTAGATTATGGGGTGGGGAGAACAACAAGTACCGCATTTGAGCTCCTTTACACTTTTCTTTCTGTAACCCGGAAGCTCCGCTGGAGATACGGGCGGTAATGACCCCTATACTACTTGGCGGGCCTCCGTCATTCAAAAGACGACGTGCCTTTGAGGCCCCTGGTTCTCCAAGAGAGTCATGCCGATCCCAGTTTTCAGCCAGATAGCTCACTTGTGGGGAAAGTTGTTCTTAACTGCATTCACTTAGACGGTTAGGCGACCCCTTTTGGATATTTATTTTAGTACTTTATTGGCATGTGTTTAAGTATCTTGTTATGTCCCTCTGAGGACCTGGTCCCCTGCCAGGTGTATCTGTTCTTGAGTATTTGCAGGAGCGCAGATTCGGATGGTTACTTATGTTTCGAGGATGTCTTCTCTTCGAGCCGTGGTCGTTAGCTGATATTCTTATATTGTGTTTATTGTGTTGTACATTTTCCATTCGAGTTGGTAGTGGATTTGTTTCCACCCAACTATCATCCTTAGATACTTCTTATTGAGATCCAGTTCCATAGATATTGGTTATTTAATTATTTTTGATTTTGGTGGATGACATTTAGATTATACCCTGTGACTTGTGATACATTTTATACCACTTGTGGATTGATATTCATACTACAGCGTACGTATGGATTTTGGTTTCCATATATTGGAGTTGCCATATCCATACGACTGGCATGCTTACGTGTCCTAGTCCTACGTATTTTTGGGACTGGAGGGTGACAACATGTGCGTGAGTACCCCTTCGGGAGTCGATATGCCTGCCAATGCGATCTGTAGGGACGGCTACATTTGTATCGGAGGGAGAAAGCTTTCCTTAGATGTCATTGTTCTAAACATTAAAAAATATGATATTATTCTCGGGATGGACCGGTTGGGTGCTTGCCATAAGACGATCGAGTGTGCGGACAAGCGAGTCGTATTTGGTCTACCCGACGAGGTAGAGTTTTACTATTCGTGCAGCGCTGCACCAAAGACGGCTGTTTGTGGTAGAAAACGAAAAGAATGAAAGATGTATTCAGGACGGGGTTTACACAAGACCCGTGTTCTTTTGTTTACAAATAAACTTGTACAATGTAATCCTATACGAGGATGTGGGAGTACAATTTATTTAATCTGGGTATAAATTGCTATAAGTGTCTGATCTGCAGTCGATCACTTTAGCCCTTGGACCACACGATGGTGAAGAAGTGCCGTAGAAGACAGGAGGTAGCTTCGAAGGTTGCAAAAAGAGGGTGGATGCACGATGCCAAGGTCGTCGATCCCTACCCCTTGCCTGAGCTCCGGGTTCCTCTCTCTCTCTCTCTCTCTCTCTCTCTCTCTCGATCTCTTCTGTCACGACCCGCACCCGAAAATTCGGGCACGAGTACGTGGGTACGTCCAGCCTACGCCGCAGAGTCGGCGGTAGTACGCTGTCTAGGTCATATCCACAGTTAAATAACATCTAGCTCATTCACAAAATTATAAGTAGGCAAGGATGATAACAGGAAAAGAATGCTGAGATTTTGAATGAAATAAATGTGACAACAACTCAAATGTTTAATACAGAATCCAGAAATGGAATCGGGGACAAACCCGATTACTAAGATAAAGAGCAAAAATAAAAGATAGCTACTGCTAACTACTCTGCAGAAATAGTCTCCTGGGGGGGAACTGGCTCCTCATAAATGTCATATGTTCCCTCATAGGGGCCATAATAGGTAGGGGCAAGGTCCTCATCATTGCCTAAATCAACGGATCCAGTCAGGAAAGGAGCAAAGTACACAATGCACAACAAGATTAAACTAAATATTTATGACAATTAGAAAAAAAACTGACTGAGTATCATATTGAGAATATGCATACAAGAAACAACAATACTAAGAGTTAATGCTATAAACAGGAATATGAGAAAGCAGGACTAATATGAGACAGGAAATGAAACTACAACAGCCAACAAGAAATATAACAAGACAAGAAGCTATGTGTGTGAACTTGTGTTTATTTTAGAATACATAGTTGGCATGTAGGGGTTTATAAGGCTAATCTGGCCGTCCTAGGCGGCTATTAAACAATATAATCGAGATCCGGCTGATGGACAGTCTTGTACCAACAGCTATTAAATAATAGGGGGAAGGGTAAACTACATGCCTCCTAGTATTCTCCCACCCGACACGAAAAGCAAGACATGAATTCCAATATTCAAGACATGAAATCCAGATTCTAACACTACGTGTAAACATCCAATGGTACCAGCAAAGCAAGGAACTAATTATCACAATATGAAGATCAAACTTGAAGTGCAGGTACTTGCCTGTTGTTTGGATCCAATTACAGTTATGTCTCAGGGAAATTTCCAGAGATGAGTCCAGATGCTGAAATAAATATTACCATCATGCTCAGAAGATATCAAATAGCTAAAAACATCTGTCCTTGGGTCCAATTTGGAGACAAGGGCAAAACGGCAATTTCGGGTCAAAATGGGGTCCGCAGGTGGGCCCGCTTTGCACCGAAAAACGTGTCAGGGTCAAAGGTCTCCAAATTCACTAAACTTAGTGTCAACAGGTCAGGAACGCTGATACGAACCCAATGGAACTTCCAGAATTGGATTCCGATGAGCCGGTCACAAAATCGCCTTTCGAGCGGGACCTGTGGGGCCCACGACACGCGATTTTGTCAACGTTCTCAGAATCGAACCAAACTTGACCCACAGGACCAGCATATCGCTACAAGTCCAATGGCACAAGTTTCGTTTTGATCCGACGTGTGTGCACGAAGTTAGGGTGAATTGCAGAAAAGACAGATACGGGGCGATATCCGCGGATACGCGTTGATTCCGGTGTGCACGCACATCCGAATCAGCTTCCGCAAAATCTCACACGTCCGTATCGACGGCGCGCACGTATCTGTGAAGGCCGCACGCGACCAAGTCGTCCCGTTTGGCGGGGCGTACTCAGTTTCGGGGTGAAATAGGGTCTGGTTTTTCCTGTTTTTGGATCGCGGTGTGCGATCACCACAGGACGCGATGCCCCGAGCGGTTTGTCCGGGCACCGAGAGGGTCATACAGGCTTCGCAACGCAATTTACGAAATCAAAAACGGGGTTACGAGCAGAAAGATATGAGTACCTGAACAGGGCTCTAGAAACCGGGAATTTTCGTGTCCGTGTCGTGTCCGACACGCCGACACAGGGATTCAAAAACTAGGGTTAGGGTTAGGGTTAGGGTTTTGGCCGGAGAAGCGACGGGGCCGGCCGGAGGGCTGAGGCGGCGCTGCTGGAGAGGCCGACCGGGGGCTGGGCGGCTGCGTCGTCGACGGCGGAGGCGCTGGCGTCCGGCGGAGCTGCCGTGGAAGGGAGAGGAGAGGGAGACGCTGGGGCCGAGGGAGGCGGCTGCTGGAGGAGAACGGCGGGGAGAAGAAGGAGGAAGGAGGAGGAGCAGCGGCTGGCCGAGGGCGAGGCGGTGGTGGCGTCTGCGAGGCGGGAGGCGGTGGATCGGAGGGGAATGGCCGGAGGGGGGGTTTTGGGCTATATATATAGGCGGAGAGGGGCGGGATTTAGCCGGAAATGGCGGGGAGAAGGAGGACGTGGCGGAGAAGGCGTCTGCGAGGCGAGGACGTGGGGCTGGCCGCCGGAGGCGACGGTAAACGCGGGCGCCGGTGACTGGAGACGATGGTCGTGGGGAGGGGCTGGGTGACCGGGTCAGCGAGTCGGGCGGCTCGCGGGTCGGGTCTGACCCGACCCGACCCGGTAAGTCGGCTGGGCCGGGCTGGGGGCCGCGGGCTGGGCCAGAGAACGGGCTGGGCCGGAAATTAAACAGAGAAAATAATAATAATAATAATAATAATAATAATAATAATAATAATAATAATAATAATAATAATAATAATAATAATAATAAATTAATTAATTAATAAATAAATAAATAGTTTTAGGTGTTTCAAATTAGGTCCGGGGCCCAATAAATTCCAGAAAAATTACCCTAAGTCCAGTTTTTCATTTTACACCCAAAAATATTATTTCCATAATATTTTAATATTATTTATTATCAATTAAAAATTAGTTAATAATTAAGACCCTGATTTTAATTACAGAAAATTTCCAAAAAATTCCAGAAAATTGTGAAAAATCCAATTTTAATAATTTTAAAAATTCAGGAGGTTTACAATCTACCCAACTTATAAAAATTTCGTCCTCAAAATTTAAAAATATGGTAGGGTTCTTTCTGTCAAATCTCACTTGATTACAGTCTAACGGGTTTCTCTCAGGTGAACATTGCGGTCTCTACCCAACTTAGAATTTACCCATCTATCCTCTAAGGCTATATATCTAGTAAAGCTATGTCCCAACTTATTTAATCATGGTATTGAATTCTTAAGTCTTTAACACCAAACACATCACCTATGGTATTCCCTTAATCATGTATAAAATGATCATCATCACTGCGACTAGTCTGTGTTGCGAAGCCTGTATGACCCTTCTCTCTCCTACCATCATGCTCAGAAGATATCAAAATGTAGTTTTCAATTCCGTAAATTACGTTGCGAAGCCTGTATGACCCTCTCGGTGCCCGGACAAACCGCTCGGGGCATCGCGTCTTGTGGCGATCGCACACCGCGATCCAAAAACAGGAAAGACAACGACCCTGTTTCACCCCAAAATTGAGTACGTCCCGCCAAACGGGACGACTTGGTCGCGTGCGGTCTTCACAGATACGTGCGCGCCGTCGATACGGACGTGTGGGTTTTCGCGAAAGCACAGTTAAATAACATCTAGCTCATTCACAAAATTATAAGTAGGAAAGGATGATAACAGGAAAAGAATGCTGAGATTTTGAATGAAATAAATGTGACAACAACTCAAATGTTTAATACAGAATCCAGAAATGGAATCGGGGACAAACTCGATTACTAAGATAAAGAGCAAAAATAAAAGATAGCTACTGCTAACTACTCTGCAGCAGTGGTCTCCTGGGTGGGAGCTGGCTCCTCATAAGTGTCATATGTTCCCTCATAGGGGCCATAATATGTAGGGGCAAGGTCCTCATCATTGCCTAAATCAACGGATCCAGTCAGGAAAGGAGCAAAGTACACAATGCACAACAAGATTAAACTAAATATTTATGACAATTAGAAAAGAAACTGACTGAGTATCATATTGAGAATATGCATACAAGAAACAACAATACTAAGAGTTAATGCTATAAACAGGAATATGAGAAAGCAGGACTAATATGAGACAGGAAATGAAACTACAACAGCCAACAAGAACTATAACAAGACAAGAAGCTATATGTGTGAACTTGTGTTTATTTTAGAATACATAGTTGGCATGTAGGGGTTTATAAGGCTAATCTGGCCGTCCTAGGCGACTATTAAACAATATAATCGAGATCCGGCTGATGGACAGTCTTGTACCAACAGTTATTAAACAATAGGGGAAGGGTAAACTACATGCCTTCTAGTATTCTCCCACCCGACACGAAAAGCAAGACATGAATTCCAATATTCAAGACATGAAATCCAGATTCTAACACTACGTGTAAACATCCAATGGTACTAGTAGAGCAAGGAACTAATTATCACAATATGAAGATTAAACTTGAAGTGCAGGTACTTGCCTGATGTTTGGATCCAATTATAGTTATGTCTCAGGGAATTTCCAGAGATGAGTCCAGATGCTGAAATAAACGTTACCATCATGCTCAGAAGATATCAAATAGCTAGAAACGCCTGTCATTGAGTCCAATTTGGAGACAAGGGCAAAAACGGCAATTTCGGACCAAAACGGGGTTCGCCGGTGGGCCCGCTTGTACCGAAAAACGTGTCAGGATCAAAGGTCTCCAAATTCACCAAACTTAGTGTCCATAGGTCAGAAACGCTGATACGAACCCAACGGAACTTCCAGAATTGAATTCCGATGAGCCGATCATAAAAACTCCCGTCGAGCGGGGCCTGTGGGGCCCACGACACGCGATTTCGTCAACGTTCTCAGAATCGAACCAAACTTGACCCACAGGACCAGCGTATCGCTACGAGTCTGATGGCGCAAGTTTCGTTTTGATCCGACGTGTGTGCACAAAGTTAGGGTAAATTGCAGAAAAGGTGGATACGGGGCGATGTCCGCGGATACGCGTTGATTCCGGTGTGCACGCACACCCGAATCAGCTTCCGTGAAATCTCACACGTCCGTATCGACGGCACGCACGTATCTGTGAAGGCCGCACGCGACCAAGTCATCCCGTTTGGCGGGGCGTACTCAGTTCCGGGGTAAAACAGGGTCTGGTTTTTCCTGTTTTTGGATATCGGTGTGCGATCACCACAGGACGCGATGCCCCGAGCGGTTTGTCCGGACACCGAGAGGGTCATACAGGCTTCATAACGCAATTTACGAAATCAGAAACGGGGTTACGAACAGAAAGATATGAGTACCTGAACAGGGTCAGAAAACCGGGGCTTCACTGTGTCCGACACGACACGAGGACTCCTTTGTCTTTCTTGACCCTGTCCGATCTCCTTTTCAGAAGTCTGATCGTTAATCAATTTCTTCGACCTTGGATCTGATATTGGTTTTCTTGACCAATTTTCGACCTCTCAATTTGTCGACCTTTTCCTCTGTTGATAGAGGTATCTATTTATAGAGTTTTAGTGACAGTGACCACTCAGTTGGTGTAAAAATCGAGGAGTGGAATCACAGCACCCTTTTACACGACGGTTAAAATAACCAATGCCTACGTATAGATGATCATTTGAATGAGCATATAACGCGGGTCCAACTAAGGGACACAACGCGTATTGTTGCTACGAAGATCAGGCGTAAAAGCCACGTAGGTAGGTATCCTCCGTGTAGAAGAGATGGGCGTAAAAGCCAATGTCTGTCACCATGGCATAGAAGCCAAAAATAGGCATAGAAGCCAGGTAGGCATAGAAGCCTGATGGCATAGAAGCCGAGTGAGCATATAAGCTGAGGGGGCGTAGAAGCCCTGAGCATAACAGCTGAAGAGGCGTAGAAGCCCTGAGAGCATAACAGCTGAGGGGGCATAGAAGCCCTGAGAGCATAACAACTGAGGGGGCGTAGAAGCCCTGAGAGCAAAACAGCTGAGGGGGCATAGAAGCCCTGAGAGCATAACAGCTGAGGAGGCGTAGAAGCCCTAAGAGCATGGAAGCCGAGGAGGCGTAGAAGCCACTGCGCAATGCTGAGTGCTGACGTGGACGTCTCTAGCCGGAATCACGGCTTTTGAAGATATAATCAAATCTCTCGCATTAAATGCGGAGATCTGCCACCATCCTGTGCATTAATTACGAAGGCGTGTTCTGAAGGCCTGCCCCCGTTCTGAGCATCAGGCGAAGAGACGTGCCTCGAGCTTTGTACAAAGCACAGCTTTTGACGTGGCAGTCTGTTTGTCTTCTGCGGTGTGTAGACAGTTTCATGTTTTGCCTGTGTAGAACAAGGCAGCGTATCCCCTTGTATGCGAAAATGCAGTTTACGCAAGGGGGTGTCACCACACGATGGTTCGGTGATTCTTAATCAAATCCCCTGCATTAAATACAGAGATCCGCCATCATTCTGCGCATTAAATGTGGAGGCGTGTTTTTGAAGGTCTGCAGCTCTTCTGTGAATTCGTCGCAGAGACGTGCCTCGAGAAGACTGTCACCGTCTTGTGCACCAATCGCAGAGACGTGCCTCGAGCCCTGTATAAAGTGCCACTTTTGACGTGGCAGGCGGTTTGTCTACTACGGAGTGTAAACAGCTCATGTCTACCTGTGTAAAACAAGGCAGCATATCCCCTCGTTCATGTAAAAGCAGTTTACGCGAGGGAGATGTCGGTAACTGACAGTCTGGGTCACAGTGCCGTGCTATCATTATGGCCGTCGCCTGGGTAGCCGAGCCGTATCCTTCTGTCAGAAGTCCAGACGTCAGGTTTATTGCAGGGTCTGACAGGTTCATCTCGGGGAGCACGAAGCGTTCCTCATACGCTTTAATACCGCATTTGAAAGCGGATGTGTTTTACGCCATATAGGCGACGAAGCCCTCTGCTTTACGCTCTGAGGCGGCCTGGATATACTGTACTTACGCGGATGGTCCTGAGAAGCTCTTGTCTCGCCTGCTTGATGGCTCAGAGATTATCTCTTTACGTTGACCCGCACCAATAAGTTGCGTATAGTCATCCGGCGTATTTTTCATGCTTCTACAAGACCCCCCTCAAAGCTTTTAAATTCTTCGGAATTTGAAACGCTTTGAATAAAGCATGAACCGTCCCTCGTAACTCGAAATGCCTTCTGAATGGAGCCCGAAACGGTCAAGTTTGACACGTTCTTTCAGGCCGGTCTTTATGGCAGATTTATTGGGGGTAGGTGTGACCTCGCTTGCCTATAAAAGGGCTGAGGAGTTAACCTGTTTCTTCCCACATTTCCTTTTACCATGCTGAGATGATCGTCGGAGTTCGTCGGGTCGATCTGAGGAAGAAGAAGACCATGTTCTTCAGCATGTAAGGAGCCGAGAAAGATGGCGTCTTCGAGCAAATGTCATCTGCAACGATAAATCATGGAAGGATATCTTAGCCTCCCTTGCTCGGGATAATCAACAACTTCATATGGCATCTCACTCGGAGAGTGGGGAGGGGTCACATTTGACCATACGGCTTGCAAGCGGTGCCTCCGTTACCTCCGGTGACGAGAGGCAGACAGACCGGCCAGAGTGACGGTGGTCCGTAGGAAAGCAGAGTTACCCTGCTTTCCTTGGAGGATGGGTCTATGCCCAGTTTTGTATCCTCCTGCCACTGATCATCTTCTTGGAAGAAGAGGAAGACCTTTGTAGAGGGGATTTCCCTCACATGTAATCACAAAAATGAAGAAAAAATCCTTTGTAGACAGGATTTCCCTCATATGTAATTGTGATTTTTTTAACGGCTTTTGAAGATATAATCAAATCTCTCGCATTAAATGCGGAGATCTGCCACCATCCTGTGTATTAATTACGAAGGCGTGTTCTGAAGGCCTGCCCCCGTTCTGAGCATCAGGCGAAGAGACGTGCCTCGAGCTTTGTACAAAGCACAGCTTTTGACGTGGCAGTCTGTTTGTCTTCTGCGGTGTGTAGACAGTTTCATGTTTTGCCTGTGTAGAACAAGGCAGCGTATCCCCTTGTATGCGAAAATACAGTTTACGCAAGGGGGTGTCACCACACGATGGTTCGGTGATTCTTAATCAAATCCCCTGCATTAAATGCAGAGATCCGCCATCATTCTGCGCATTAAATGTGGAGGCGTGTTTTTGAAGGTCTGCAGCTCTTCTGTGAATTCGTCGCAGAGACGTGCCTCGAGAAGACTGTCACCGTCTTGTGTACCAATCGCAGAGACGTGCCTCGAGCCCTGTATAAAGTGCCGCTTTTGACGTGGCAGGCGGTTTGTCTACTACGGAGTGTAAACAGCTCATGTCTACCTGTGTAAAACAAGGCAGCATATCCCCTCCTTCATGTAAAAGCAGTTTACGCGAGGGAGATGTCGGTAACTGACAGTCTGGGTCACAGTGCCGTGCTATCATTATGGCCGTCGCCTGGGTAGCCGAGCCGTATCCTTCTGTCAGAAGTCCAGACGTCAGGTTTATTGCAGGGTCTGACAGGTTCATCTCGGGGAGCACGAAGCGTTCCTCATACGCTTTAATACCGCATTTGAAAGCGGATGTGTTTTACGCCATATAGGCGACGAAGCCCTCTGCTTTACGCTCTGAGGCGGCCTGGACATACTGCACTTACGCGGATGGTCCTGAGAAGCTCTTGTCTCGCCTGCTTGATGGCTCAGAGATTATCTCTTTACGTTGACCCGCACCAATAAGTTGCGTATAGTCATCCGGCGTATTTTTCATGCTTCTACAAGACCCCCTTCAAAGCTTTTAAATTCTTCGGAATTTGAAACGCTTTGAATAAAGCATGAACCGTCCCTCGTAACTCGAAATGCCTTCTGAATGGAGCCCGAAACGGTCAAGTTTGACACGTTCTTTCAGGCCGGTCTTTATGGCAGATTTATTGGGGGTAGGTGTGACCTCGCTTGCCTATAAAAGGGCTGAGGAGTTAACCTGTTTCTTCCCACATTTCCTTTTACCATGCTGAGATGATCGTCGGAGTTCGTCGGGTCGATCTGAGGAAGAAGAAGACCATGTTCTTCAGCATGTAAGGAGCCGAGAAAGATGGCGTCTTCGAGCAAATGTCATCTGCAACGATAAATCATGGAAGGATATCTTAGCCTCCCTTGCTCGGGATAATCAACAACTTCATATGGCATCTCACTCGGAGAGTGGGGAGGGGTCACATTTGACCATACGGCTTGCAAGCGGTGCCTCCGTTACCTCCGGTGACGAGAGGCAGACAGACCGGCCAGAGTGACGGTGGTCCGTAGGAAAGCAGAGTTACCCTGCTTTCCTTGGAGGATGGGTCTATGCCCAGTTTTGTATCCTCCTGCCACTGATCATCTTCTTGGAAGAAGAGGAAGACCTTTGTAGAGGGGATTTCCCTCACATGTAATCACAAAAATGAAGAAAAAATCCTTTGTAGACAGGATTTCCCTCATATGTAATTGTGATTTTTTTAACTTTAAATAAAGTCGTCTTTCTTCTCTGCATATGATCGTCTTTGTCATACATTGCTGTGAAGTCTGAATATGTGCAGCTTCGATACGTCTGATTCTTTACGCCGACTCTGATAGAAAGAGTATTAGGTCCCGTCCTGTCTTTTACGCATAACTAGTGATGCGCAGCTGCTTTAGGAATGTAGGAACCGCGTAGAGTTTCTGAACTGTCTTCTATATATATCCCGAGTTTTTTGAGAGAAAAACTTTTCATCCATTTTTTGCGAAAGAGAGTCTTCGTCTGTTCGAGTTTTTCTTCGTTCGTTCTCCGAGCACTCAGAGTCTTCAGGAATGGCGCCGAAGCAAACCCCCTCCACTAAGGGAAAGAGTGTAGGTTCTTCTTCTCATCCTTCCGCCCCAGCGAGGGAGTCTTCGGTCGGGCAAGGCGAACTTCATCCTGAGCAAAGTATCCCGCCGACGAGCAGCGCTCCCGGCCTTAGAGGTAGAGCCTTTTGGATGACAAAGAATGACGAAAAATCCTTCGCACACGTTGAACGTGACCGCGCTAGGTCGTCTTCTGTGCTGATAGCCTCTTTGAGGAAGATGATGCACGGAGACGTTTTCATCTTTTACGCTCACATTTCTAATGTGCCAGCGTAAGAGTTCCATGTTTCCGCAATTTCGAGAGTAACAGCTCTGACTGCCGAAAACTTGGTGTATACTATAAAATTTTAGTTTTACGCCTGGGTATGGAACCTCCGGCGTAATAACTAGAATTTTGGTAGCCCGGCGTAAAGCACGGATCGTATGCTGCCAGTTACGTCTCTGGATGAGACTTCCTGCGTAAAATGATCAAATTTGTACAGTCTTGGCGTAAAGCACAGACTGTGGCTTCTGGGTCCTCATGTTGCAAGATTTGTAATGACGTATTTTTCTCGCATTTTTGCAGTTAATTTGGGTGAGTCTCCAGCGTAGATTTTCGAGAAGTCACTCTTGAAGACGAAGTCTGAACAAATTTTTTGTTCATCAGAAGACAGTTCAGAAACTCTACGCGGTTCCTACATTCCTAAAGCAGCTGCGCATCACTAGTTATGCGTAAAAGACAGGACTGGACCTAATACTCTTTCTATCAGAGTTGGCATAAAGAATCAGACGTATCGAAGCTGCACATATTCAGACTTCACAGCAACGTATGGCAAAGACGATCATATGCAGAGAAGAAAGACGACTTTATTTAAAGTTAAAAAAATCACAATTACATATGAGGGAAATCCTGTCTACGAGGGATTTTTCTTCATTTTCGTGATTACATATGAGGGAAATCCCCTCTACAAAGGTCTTCCTCTTCTTCCAAGAAGATGATCAGTGGCAGAAGGATACAAAACTGGGCATAGACCCATCCTCCAAGGAAAGCAGGGTAACTCTGCTTTCCTACAGACCATCGTCACTCTGGCCGGTCTGTCTGCCTCTCGTCACCGGAGGTAACGGGAGAAGGCACCGCTTGCAAACCGTGTGGTCAAATGTGACCCCTCCCCACTCTCCGAGTGAGACGCCATATGAAGTTGCTGATTATCCCGAGCAAGGGAGGCTAAGATATCCTTCCATGATTCATCGTTGCAGATGACACTTGCTCGAAGACGCCGTCTTTCTCGGCTCCTTACATGCTGGAAGAACATGGTCTTCTTCTTCCTCAGGTCGACCCGACGAACTCCGGCGATCATCTCAGCATGGTAAAAGGAAATGTGGGAAGAAACAGGTTAACTCCTCAGCCCTTTTATAGGCAAGCGAGGTCACACCTACCCCCAATAAATCCGCCATAAAGACCGGCCTGAAAGAACGTGTCAAACTTGACCGTTTCGGGCTCCATTCATAAGGCGTTTCGAGTTACGAGGGACGGTTCATGCTTCATTCAAAGCATTTCAAATTTCGAGAAATTTAAAAGCTTTGAAGGGGGTCTTGTAGAAGCATAAAAAATACGCCGGATGACTATACGCAACTTATTGGTGCGGGTCAGCGTAAAGAGATGACCTCTGAGCCATCAAGCAGACGAGACAAGAGCTTCTCAGGACCATCCTCGTAAGTGCAGTATGTCTAGGCCGCCTCAGAGCGTAAAGCAGAGGGCTTCGTCGCCAATATGGCGTAAAACACATCCGCTTTCAAATACGGTATTAAAGCGTACGAGGAACGCTTCGTGATCCCCGAGATGAACCTGTCAGACCCTGCAATGAACCTGACGTCTGGACTTCTGACAAAAGGATGCGGCTCGGCTACCCAGGCGACGGCCATAATGATAGCACGGCACTGCGACCCACGCTGTCAGTTACCGCCATCTCCCTCGCGTAAACTGCTTTTACATGAACGAGGGGATATGCTGCCTTATTTTACACAGGTAGACATGAGCTGTTTACACTCTGCAGTAGACAAACCGCCTGCCACGTCAAAAGTGGCGCTTTATACAGGGCTCGAGGCACGTCTCTGCGATTGGTGTACAAGACGGTGACAGTCTTCTCGAGGCACGTCTCTGCGACGAATGCACAGAAGAGCTGCAGACCTTCAAAAACATGCCTCCGCATTTAATGCGCAGAATGATGGCGGATCTCTGCATTTAATGCAGGGGATTTGAATAAGAATCATCGAACCATCGTGTGGTGACACCCCCTTGCATAAACTGCTTTTTCGCATACAAGGGGATACGCTGCCTTATTCTACATAGTCAAAATGTGAAACCGTCTACACACCGCGGAAGACAAACAGATTGCCACGTCAAAGGCTGCGCTTTGTACAAAGCTCGAGGCACGTCTCTTCGCCTGATGCTCAGAACGGGGGCAGGCCTTCAGAACACGCCTTCGCAATTAATGCACAGGATGGTGGCAGATCTCCGCATTTAATGCGAGAGATTTGATTATATCTTCAAAAGTCGTGATTCCGGCTAAAGACGTCCACGTCAGCATTCAGCATTGCACAGTGGCTTCTACGCCCCCTCAGCTGTTATGCTCTCAGGGCTTCTACGCCCCCTCAGCTTATATGCTCACTCGACTTCTATGCCATCAGGCTTCTATGCCTACCTGGCTTCTATGCCTATTTTTGGCTTCTATGCCATGGTGACAGACATTGGCTTTTACGCCCACCTCTTCTACACGGAGGATACCTACCTACATGGCTTTTACGCCATGATCTTCGTAGCAACAATACGCGTTGTGTCCCTTAGTTGGACCCGCGTTATACGCTCATTCAAAGAATCATCTATACGTAGGCATTGATTATTTTAACCGTCGTGTAAAAGGGTGCTGTGATTCCACTCCCCAGTTTTTACACCAACTGAGTGGTCATTGTCACTAAAACTCTATAAATAGAGACCTCTATCAACAGAGGAAAAGGTCGTCAAATTGAGAGGTCGGAAATTGGTCAAGAAAACCAATATCAGATCCAAGGTCAAAAAATTGATCAACGATCAGACTTCTGAAAAGGAGATCGGACAGGGTCAAGAAAGACAAAGGAGAGAGAAGAGATCGAGAGAGAGAGAGAGAGAGAGAGAGAGAGGAACCCGGAGCTCAGACAAGGGGTAGGGATCGACGACCTTGGCATCGTGCATCCACCCTCTTTTTGCAACCTTCGAAGCTACCTCCTGTCTTCTACGGCACTTCTTCACCATCGTGTGGTCCAAGGGCTAAAGTGATCGACTGCAGATCAGACACCTATAGCAATTTATACCCAGATTAAATAAATTGTACTCCCACATCCTCGTATAGGATTACATTATACAAGTTTGTTTGTAAACAAAAGAACACGGGTCTTGTGTAAACCCCGTCCTGAATACATCTTTTATTCTTTTTATTTTCTACCACAAACACCCGACAGGAACGTACAGATGCAGCTCAAGATGATGTCATAGCAGATTTCCCCAACGTGTTTTTGTACGAGCAGCCTGGAATGCCTTATAATCGAGAGATCGAATTTGCCATTGACACCTTTTCGGATACGCGACCGATATCATAGGCACCCTATCGAATAGCCCCAGCAGAGCTGAAGGAACTGAAGGTGCAATTATAAGATCTGTTGGACTGAGGATATATTCGCCCAAATATTTCTTCTTCGGAAGCTTCGATGATGTTCGTGAAGAAGAATGACGGATCCATGCGGCTATTCATAGACTACCGAGAACTGAATAAGGTTACCATATGAAATAAGTACCCGTTACCGAGGATAGATGACATGTTTGATCAATTACAGGGAGTAACAGTATTCTCTAAAATATATCTCAGGTTTGGCTATCATCAGTTGAAGATCAAATTCGATGACATCCCCAAGTCAGCATTCCGAACCCGATACGGGCACTATGAATTTTTTTAATATCGTTCGACTTGACGAACGCCCTAGCAGGTTTCATGGATCTGAGGAACCGCGTCTTCCAGCCGTTCGTGGACAAGTTTGTGGTCGTGTTTATTGACGAAATATTAATCTATTCCAAGGATAGGTGGAGCACAAGGAATACTTGCGGGAGCATCGGTTGTTCGCAAAGCTAAGAAAGTACGAGTTCGGGATAAGCAGCATATCGTTCCTTGGACATGTTGGCTCAACAGAAGGCGTCACAGTGGACCCAAAGAAGATTGAAGCGGTGTTGGACTGGAGGCAGCCTACGTCAGTCAGTAAAGTTCGAAGCTTTCTGGGCCTTGCGGGTTACTACCGTAGGTTCATGAAAGATGTTTCTAAATTGGCCTCGCCTTTGATTCTCCTTACTCATAAAGGGATTTCATTCAAGTGGAGCGACGACTGCAAAGCTAGCTTCCAGGAGTTAAAGCAACGACTCGTTTCAGCTCTAATATTTGCACTTTCGGATGGAGTAGAAGAGTTTCAGATATACAAAGATACTTTGGGACTCGGCTTAGGGTGTGTGCTCATACAGAGGGACAAGGTGATATCGTATGCCTCAAGACAATTGAAGTCACACGAGAAGAACTACCCAACGCATGACTTAGAATTGACAGTAATTTTGTTCGTGCTGAAGTTATGGCGACATTATCTATATGGTGTTGCTTGCAAAATCTACACAGACCACAAGAGCCTAAAGTACCTATTCATCCGTTTGAGTCATTTTGCTCCTACTTTGATACCGACGGAAGAAGAGAAGGCTGAGAAATTCTTTGACGGACTAAACTTCGAGCTGCAGAGACTCATCGGATCCGTCGCACCTACCTCTTATTTGGACGTTCTCGCTGCAGCCCGACGCATGGAACGCGTCACCAGGAGAGAGACCAGTCTGAAACGGTCTTCCACATCAGCCCGAGCACCACAAGAATAAGCTGCAAAGAGGCCTCATATACACCAGCTACCCAGAGCTTCTCCGCAGACATTACCTATATGTCAATACTGTGGCAAGGTAGGCCATACTGAGAAGGACTGCAGACGCAAGTTGGGATTATGCTTGATTTGCGGAACCAATCAACACTTAGCCAAGGATTGTCCTTATCATCGAGGAGGAGCACTAAGAGCAAACCAACAAGCTCTACCAGCACCAGGAGGGTATCAACCAAGGCCACCATTAGCATCACAAGCAGCACTCTTCCAACAAGCCCAGCAGCAGCAGCAGCAACAGAGGAATCAACCAGGATGCGGACAAGCCTTCGTGATGACTTTGGAAGACGCGCAGAACCAAGGAGTACCTAATGCGCGTAAGTTTTTTTTATAGTTTTTCCGTTTCTAGTATTGTTATAGCTCGTGCCTGCTGGTTCGTGACCCTAGACTTAACCTGAAAATTTTTACTTGCTGATAATAGATAATCTAGTGATCACTTAGTAATTTTAAACTTGCTAATTTAGTGATAACCTAAAATTATTTTTAAAGAATAACTTAGAATGCTTATAAATGTTAACCTGATAAGTTTTAAAAGATAAACTGGTTTTCTAAAAACTGTAATATTCTAGATTTTCTTCAATTGGGAAATTTCATAACTTTTAAATACTTAGGGAAATAATTTTTCCTAGGTGTTACTCTCAAACCTTGATTCTCCTTTATTTTGTTTTGCTTCGAACAATGGTTGCAACCGTGTCATTTCTGTTGACCGGTTATTCTTTGATTGCGAGGACGCAATCCTCTTAAGGGGGGTAGATTGTAATCCCTCTGATTTTCAAGAAAATTTTAATTTTTGGATTTTTACATTTTCTGGAATTTCTGGAATTTTCTGAGAATTTTCTCTAATTAAATTAAGGTGTTTTAATTGTTAAAGGATTTTTAACTGTTATTAAATAATATTAAAATATTATAAAAATAATATTTTATGGTGTAAAATAGAAAACCAGACATAGGATAATTTTTGGAAATTTATTGGGCCCCGGACCTATTTTTTAAACACCTAAAAATAATTATTTATTTAATTAATTATTTAATCATTTAATTATCTGTTATTTATTTATTTATTTTATTTTATTAAGCAAGCAGCCCGGCCCAAACCAACTTCGGCCCACAGGCCGGCCCAGCCCGCTCGCCCTATCGGGTCGGGTCGGGTCTGCCCCACACCCGACCCGCTAGCCCGCAACCAGACAACCCTCTCATCTCCCCCAACCGCTCGAGCCGGCCGATTGGCCTCCCCGCCGCCTTGTAACGCCGCCGCCGCCGCTTGGTCTCCTCGCAACCACCGCCCGCTCGCCTCCGGCCACCGCAACCGTCGCCGCTCCCTCTCCCCTCTCCGGCCTATAAAAGCCTCGCTCCTCCGCCTTCCTCCTCCCCTCGATTCCCTGCCGCCGGCTGCCCTATTTTCCGACCACCACCTCCGCAACGGTCGTCCCGCCTCCGCGAGCAGCCCCGCTCGCCATCCTCGACTTCAGCCGACCACCCGTCGTGCCTCGCCTCCCAGATCCGCCCGCCTCCAGCCTGTCGACCAACTCCCCAGAACCCCCAACCGAGCCCGACGTCGCCCGACTCCACAGCAGCCCGACCTCGCCTCTGGGCAGTCCGCCTCCGCCTCCGTCCGACGAGTAGACCCAGCACCCCGACGAGCCTCGACACAGAGGACACGGACACAGAAGCCGCGGACACAGGAGCAGTAAACCCTAGCCCCCTTTGTACTGTGCAGTGGACACAGTAACTGTGTCGTGTCGGACACAAGTTTGACACGTAGGATACGCTGTTTTGATCCTTCTTCAGGTATCCATAACTTTCGATTCGTAGCTCTGATTTCAATTTCGTAAATTGTATCGCGTAGCCTGCATGACCCTCTCGGTGCCCGGATAAACCGCTCGGGGCATCGCGTCCTGTGGTGATCGCACACCGCGATCCAAAAACAGGAAAAAACCAGACCCTGTTTCACCCCAGAATCGAGTACGCCCCGCCAAACGGGACGACTTGGTCGCGTGCGGCCTTTACCGATACGTGCGCATCGTTGATACGGACGTGCAAAATTTTGCAGAAGCTGATTCAGATATGCGTGCACACCGAAATCAGTGCGTATCCGCGGACATCGTCCCGTATCTGACTTTTCTGGATCTTGTTGTAACTTAGTGTATACACGTCGGATCGAGACAAAACTTGCGCCATCAGACTCGTAGCAATACGCTGGTCCTGTGAGCCAAGTTTGGTTTGATTCTGAGAACGTTGACAAAATTGTGTGTTGTGGGCCCCATAGGCTCCACCCGACGGGCGATTTTTAGAACGGATTATCGGAATCCAATTTTGCAAGTTCCGTTGGGTTTGTATCATCGTTCCTGACCTGTTGACACTAAGTTGGACTGATTTGGAGACCTTTGACTTTAACGCATTTTTTGGTGCAAAGCGGCCCACATTTGGACCCGCTTTGACCCCGAAATATCATTTTTGCCCTTGTCTCCAAATTGGACTCAAGGACAGGCGTTTCTAGCTGATTTATGTTTTCTGGATCTGATGGTGTGTTTGTTTCAGCAGCCGGAGTACTGCCTGCAATCCCAGCTGAAGTCCGAGCCGCAATTGGAACCGAAAACTCAGGCAAGTGTACCTTGCCAACTTGCAGTCTTTATTACATAGTACTTGGACTTAATTATATCTGTTGTACATGCTCAACCCTAGGGCCGTGTGACTTGCTTAGCGTCCGATCATAGTCGGGTGCCAACACCGTACGCGGGGTTGTGCAACGTCACCTAGAAATGGTTAACGTGACATTTACATTCTCGTACTTGACATATCAAGTATATTATACCCAGGACACCTGACACAGATCATGAAACAGAATCTTCCTGAAATATTCAAGGTGATTCTGTATAGGATACAGGTTTATGACATAGACAGGATATTCCTAGATATTATATTCATAGACATAGTATGACTCACTGCATTAGATATGATTTTACGTGACATGGACATGAGGCATCGTAGACATGAGACGTAAGATTATATTTGGGTGGGGAGAGACACACAGGCTTCAGGCTGATCATATAAATATAATTCATAGTAAACACATAGTAAAATACATAGTATAGCTGCTACCGGCTCCCAGACACAGAGCTTGTAGTGGTATCAGCCTAAGTTTTAGTGATGCTCTCAACTTGCATTTCACATAGATGGATATATAGTTGACCCTATTGTTTCATTAACTGCTTTACTGCATTTATTTTGGCTTGTACTTTCTTGTACCTTGCTATGTCCCCTGAGGACCTGGATCCGGATTATGTCCCCAGGACTTGCAGACGAAGTTTATCCAGAGGTATACGGAACATGTGCACTTCTCGGAACAGTACCAGAACCTGAGGATGAGGTGATCGCTGAGGACTTCTCCTAAACATCTGCTTCTCCATGCTCAGATTTTTATGGCAAAGAAACTATTTATTTCCTGTTTAATTTAAACAATTGTACAGACTTTATTTTGGGTTGTTCCCCGAATTACTTTGCTGTGACTGGATGTTAAAATTACTTTCTTTATTTCTGTTGATCTTATTATCTTTTCTGTGGATGAGATTAGTTCTGACTTGTTGTAATAAACCCGGATTACTGTAATACAGCTTAAGTATGCCCCGATGAATCCATTAAATTGGGTTGTCCATCGGTGCGTACTGCTGGCCATTGCCACGTGTCCAGTCCCTCGATATTTTGGGACTGGGGCGTGACATGATTTTTGTGGTGGCCCATGCAGGTCAACGACTAAATTGTTCGGTTTCAACTTAGGAACCGAACAGGCCTGCAATAAGAATAGGATAAAGTTTTTAGGATCTCATCCACTTGCTTGAAAAACGTTCTTGATATTTGTATCGTATTCAAATTAATTTTTGACTTGCATCTTGCCTTGAATCCTGTGCGCTTCTTATAGTTTATTTTTGATACAGAGTAATGGATCCAAGAAGCGGAGACAAGAATCCCTTGAGTATACCACACGATGCTGTGGTTACTTATGATGAAGGAGTGACACCCGAAGACCGAGGACAATCTTCTCAAAGCAATCAAGCAGCTCCGCAAAATTCAAGGTTCCGGCGTGATGACATCCCGCCGCCAACGCAGTTCGTTCCACCGATGCCCGTATTCCCACAAGGGCAACCTATAGACGGGCAGCAGATATTTCATATAATCTACGCCATGATGCAAGCCCAACAGCAAATTCATCAAGAAACTCAACGCCACGAGACGGAGTACTTGAGGACGAGCCTAGTAACCGCATTGGAGCAAGTGAACCCATAAGCTAGGCGACCAGCGATGGGATCTATCACTGATTTTCGTCAACTCAAGCCCCGTACCTTTTTGGGCAAAGAAGGACCAACCGAAGTTCATGAATGGCTCACCAATATACAACACCAGTTGGAAGCAGCTGAACTACCAAGAGAACGTTGGATGACCGCCGTCAGAATGCAGTTAACGGACAATGCTCATCACAGGTGGCTATCCGAGGAGACCAGGCTCGGACCAGACCGAGTCACTTGGGAAGAATTCTCCAGACTCTTTCAGGAGATGTACATACCGGCTATTGCTCGATCAGAACTTTGGGACAAGTTCAATCGTCTCACACAGAACAGCATGACAGTGGAGGAGTACAACGCCGAGTTCATCCGTTTGAGTCATTTCGCTCCTACTTTGATACCGACGGAAGAAGAGAAGGCTGAGAAATTCTTTGACGGACTAAACTTCGAGCTGCAGAGACTCATCGGATCCGTCGCACCTACCTCTTATTTGGACGTTCTCGCTGCAGCCCGACGCATGGAACGCGTCACCAGGAGAGAGACCAGTCTGAAACGGTCTTCCATATCAGCTCGAGCACCACAAGAAGAAGCTGCAAAGAGGCCTCATATACACCAGCCACCCAGAGCTTCTCCGCAGACATTACCTATATGTCAATACTGTGGCAAGGTAGGCCATACTGAGAAGGACTGCAGACGCAAGTTGGGATTATGCTTGATTTGCGGAACCAATCAACACTTAGCCAATGATCGTCCTTATCATCGAGGAGGAGCACTAAGAGCAAACCAACAAGCTCTACCAGCACCAGGAGGGTATCAACCAAGGCCACCATTAGCACCACAAGCAGCACTCTTCCAACAAGCCCAGCAGCAGCAGCAGCAACAGAGGAATCCACCAGGACGCGGACAAGCCTTCGTGATGACTTTGGAAGACGCGCAGAACCAAGGAGTACCTAATGCGCGTAAGTTTTTTTTTATAGTTTTTCCGTTTCTAGTATTGTTATAGTTCGTGCCTGCTGGTTCGTGACCCTAGACTTAACCTGAAAAATTTTACTTGCTGATAATAGATAATCTAGTGATCACTTAGTAATTTTAAACTTGCTAATTTAGTGATAACCTAAAATTGTTTTTAAAGAATAACTTAGAATGCTTATAAATGTTAACCTGATAAGTTTTGAAAGATAAACTGGTTTTCTAAAAACTGTAATATTCTAGATTTCCTTCAATTGGGAAATTTCATAACTTTTAAATACTTAGGAAAATAATTTTTCCTAGGTGTTACTCTCAAACCTTGATTCTTCTTGATTTTATTTTGCTTCGAACAATGGTTGCAACCGTGTCATTTCTGTTGACCGGTTATTCTTTGATTGCGATGACGCAATCCTCTTAAGGGGGGTAGATTGTAATCCCCCTGATTTTCAAGAAAATTTTAATTTTTGGATTTTTACATTTTCTGGAATTTCTGGAATTTTCTGAGAATTTTCTCTAATTAAATTAAGGTGTTTTAATTATTAAAGGATTTTTAACTAATATTAAATAATATTAAAATATTATAAAAATAATATTTTATGGTGTAAAATAGAAAACCAGACATAGAATAATTTTCAAGAATTTATTGGGCCCCGGACCTATTTTTTAAACACCTAAAAATAATTATTTAATTAATTAATTATTTAATCATTTAATTATCTGTTATTTATTTATTTATTTTATTTTATTAAGCAAGCAGCCCGGCCCAAACCAACTTCGGCCTACAGGCCGGCCCAGCCCGCTCGCCCTATCGGGTCGGGTCGGGTCTGCCCGCACCCGACCCGCTAGCCCGCAACCCGACAACCCTCTCATCTTCCCCCAACCGCTCGAGCCGGCCGATTGGCCTCCCCGCGGCCTTGTAACGCCGCCGCCGCCGCTTGGTCTCCTCGCAACCACCGCCCGCTCGCCTTCGGCCACCGCAACCGACGTCGCTCCCTCTCCCCTCTCCGGCCTATAAAAGCCTCGCTCCTCCGCCTTCCTCCTTCCCTCGATTCCCTGCCGCCGGCTGCCCTATTTTCCGACCACCACCTCCGCAACGGTCGTCCCGCCTCCGCGAGCAGCCCCGCTCGCCGTCCTCGACTTCAGCCGACCACCCGCCGTGCCTCGCCTCCCAGATCCGCCCGCCTCCAACCTGTCGACCAACTCCCCAGAACCCCCAACCGAGCCCAACGCCGCCCGACTCCACAGCAGCCCAACCTCGCCTCCGGGCAGTCCGCCTCCGTCCGGCGAGTAGTCCCAGCACCCCGATGAGCCTCGACACAGAGGACACGGACACAGAAGCCGCGGACACAGGAGCAGTAAACCCTAGCCCCCTTTGTACTGTGCAGTGGACACAGTAACTGTGTCGTGTCGGACACAAGTTGGACACATAGGATACGCTGTTTTGATCCTTCTTCAGGTATCCATAACTTTCGATTCGTAGCTCTGATTTCAATTCCGTAAATTGTATCGCGTAGCCTGCATGACCCTCTCGGTGCCCGAATAAACCGCTCGGGGCATCGCGTCCTGTGGTGATCGCACACAGCGATCCAAAAACAGGAAAAAACCAGACCCTGTTTCACCCCAGAATCGAGTACGCCCCGCCAAACGGGACGACTTGATCGCGTGCGGTCTTTACCGATACGTGCGTATCGTTGATACGGACGTGCAGGATTTCGCAGAAGCTGATTCAGATGTGCGTGCACACCGGAATCAGTGCGTATCCGCGAACATCGTCCCGTATCCAACTTTTTTGGATCTTGCTGTAACTTAGTGTATACACGTCGGATCGAGACGAAACTTGCGCCATCAGACTCGTAGCAATACGCTGGTCCTGTGAGCCAAGTTTGGTTCGATTCTGAGAACGTTGACAAAATCATGTGTCGTGGGCCCCACAGGCTCCACCCGACGGGCGATTTTGAGAACGGCTCATCGGAATCCAATTCTGCAAGTTCCGTTGGGTTCGTATCATGTTCCTGACCTGTTGACACTAAGTTTGACTGATTTGGAGACCTTTGACTTTAACGCATTTTTCAGTGCAAAGCGGCCCACATTTGGACCCGCTTTGACCCCGAAATATCATTTTTGCCCTTGTCTCCAAATTGGACTCAAGGACAGGCATTTCTAGCTGATTTATGTTTTCTGGATCTGATGGTGATGTTTGTTTCAGCAGCCGGAGTACTGCCTGCAATCCCAGCTGAAGCCCGAGTCGCAATTGGAACCGGAAACCCAGGCAAGTGTACCTTGCCAACTTGCAGTCTTTATTACATAGTACTTGGACTTAATTATATCTGTTGTACATGCTCAACCCTAGGGCCGTGTGACTTGCTTAGCGTCCGATCATAGTCGGGTGCCAACACCGTACGCGGGGTTGTGCAACGTCACCTAGAAATGGTTAACGTGACATTTACATTCTCGTACTTGACATATCAAGTATATTATACCTAGGACACCTGACACAGATCATGAAACAGAATCTTCCTGAAATATTCAAGGTGATTCTGTATAGGATACAGGTTTATGACATAGACAGGATATTCCTAGATATTATATTCATAGACATAGTATAACTCACTGCATTAGATATGATTTTACGTGACATGGACATGAGACATCGTAGACATGAGTCGTAAGATTACATTTGGGTGGGGAGAGACACACAGGCTTCAGGCTGATCATATAAATATAATTTATAGTAAACACATAGTAAAATACATAGTATAGCTGCTACCGGCTCCCAGACACAGAGCTTGTAGTGGTATCAGCCTAAGTTTTAGTGATGCTCTCAACTTGCATTTCACATAGATGGATATATAGTTGACCCTATTATTTTATTAACTGCTTTACTGCATTTATTTTAGCTTGTGCTTTCTTGTACCGTGCTATGTCCCCTGAGGACCTGGATCCGGATTATGTCCCCAGGACTTGCAGACGAAGTTTATCCAGAGGTATACGGAACAGGTGCACTTCTCGGAACAGTACCAGAACCTGAGGATGAGGTGATCGCTGAGGACTTCTCCTAAACATCTGCTTCTCCATGCTCAGATTTGTATGGCAAAGAAACTATTTATTTCCTGTTTAATTTAAACAATTGTACAGACTTTATTTCGGGTTGTTCCCCGAATTACTTTGCTGTGACTGGATGTTAAAATTACTTTCTTTATTTCTGTTGATCTTATTATCTTTTCTGTGGATGAGATTAGTTCTGACTTATTGTAATAAACCCGGATTACTGTAATACAGCTTAAGTATGCCCCGATGAATCCATTAAATTGGGTTGTCCATCGGTGCGTACTGCTGGCTATTGCCACGTGTCCAGTCCCTCGATATTTTGGGACTGGGACGTGACACATGGAGTACCTGTCTTTTGAGTTTTCTTTTGTAATACAATCAATATAGCCGAGAGGCGTATCAAATATAAACTATATGTAAATTACTCTAATTTTAATCAATGAAAAAGTATGTTTCTTCCTATACTTTGTGTTCAACTTTCTGTGAAGGTGTTTTCTAACTTGTGTTTCAAATAGATTTTTATCTTTTCACGTTCTTGCCTTATGCGAGTGCAACTCCAGGCTCGCACGACATCACTTTCCAAGCGAGGATGATCGGTTCCGCAAAGGATCCAAGCGAGGACGATCGACCCTTGCAGGATAAGGGCATGACAATATGTTATACACATAGCATGTTGCAGACAATATGGGACTAAAATGAGTATAGAAGTTGGTTTTTTGAATTGAAAACACTAGCAGCAAACAACAATCCCCCCCCCCCAAAAAAAAATCAAGTTTCAAAACAGAGAGAAGAAATAGAGAATATCTTGGCAGGTATATACTATGCTTACATGAGATGGACTACAGCCTTAAATCTTACTTAGTGACTATTGTCTTTGTCTGAAGAAGTGCTTGATGGACTACGCCTTGAATCAGACTTCTTGAACCAAATTTGAAAAATAGTACACATAGTACGCTAGAGGTTCTTGGGTTAATCGGATGGCGCTTTTGATTGATCATGTGCATTTTTTATATTCATGAGAGTTGTCAGGGCTCGCCATGTCCCATAGTCGCGTCCTTCACGACCTCTCATATAGGTAAGTCCTTAAGGGTTGGTGATAGGTGTCAACCCTACATAAAATGCTTGGACCTATTAAGAGTTTAAAAACTCAACCTAAACATATCACACCGGAATACTATCGCCATAGGGGTGGAGTATCATGTACGCCTTGTACAACAACTTGGGCATTAGTTTAATAAGATTTTAATCTCTGGTCAGTGTTCCATAAAAGTTACCTAAGTCCAGCTTGTTCCTACCCATTGAACCGACTTCTTGGGATATTCAGTCAGACTCGGTTGGGTTGCCACTGCTGGTAACTTACTTATGAGCTTAACCTCATCCTCCTTGATGATTATAGGATTAAATTACTAGACAGACCCTTCGTCAAGTGGTCTGCAAGGTTCTTTTCTGACTTTATATAGTCGGAAACCACATATTTGCCTAATAGGCTCTTTCTTGACTTGAAGCGCGACTGCATGTGCCTGTTCATCTTAGTATTCACAGAATCATGCTTTAGTAATTCTATAACAGATATATTATGTCACGCCCCGATCTCCCGCAGGCTAATCGGCCGTTCCCGCTAGGCGGGAATCACCCTCGCCAGCGCTCCCGCGGAACGATCGCTTGACCCATCCGGGCGTGATGCCGCACGAGCGTGATCCACGCCCGTGCAAGGCCATGGTTCATTGGCTGGCGGTTAGAGTTCTAAGCCACAGAGTCGCACAGATTGTCCTAGTACAGCGGAGTCATGAACGCATAGGCGATCGATAACAGGTTCTCTGAGTTGACAAATATAGCGGAAGCATTAAAACACAAGTTGAAGTAAAGCAAGCTCTTTTATTGATATGAACATGTGTTACAGGCGGCGTATAGCCGAGATTATAAGTCGCTCAAGCCTCTCTCTCTGAAACAGTAAAAGCGTGCCAAGTGGCTATAACAGTGGAATGTTTGTAGAGGCGATGTTCAGGCGATGTTCACAACTTATGTCTTGTATATGTGCTTCAGTTCCGGATGCACCGTTGCTTCGGAGTGATGTCCACGCCTTAGCACGCACGTTGGAGGCGTCCGCTCCGAACGAGATTTTCCCGCACCCTGCATACAAACTGGTGGATTATCAGTACATTGAATGCACTGGTGGGGAAGCTACTCGCCCGCTCGACAAATCCAAACACGTAATACAGGTTCCGTGCACAATTATTAAGTTGTCTTTCTAGTTGCCTTAGGATCAGTTTCATGCAGACATTGAATAGCCTATCGTGTCGGGCAGTGTACCGTACGATGTTTGAGGAAACACGGCGAGACTTACCAATTTACCATCTTCTTCCCTGTCCAAGGCAAACATTGAGAACACATGGTTAATTCAAGCACGGCAAGTATAAGCATTCAGGAGGCATAGCATATACAAACATGAGGGTCGTTATTTTTAGATCGTTCAGGTATTCAGTTCATTGATGCTATGCAATGACTCGCACGCGGATAGCCGCTAAGCGAGGATGACTTATCTATATGAACAGAAGTCGCTGGCATAGCCATAAAGGACCAGATGTAGTCTCAGGGTCAAGGATGAAGTGCAAGCAATAGAAATGATGGGCCTTGCACTTATCCTGCCCTAAACAGACGACTACGCTTGTAGTCTCACGGTCGAGGATGAAGTGCAAGCATGCAGAAAACGGAGAGCCTTGCACTTATCCCGCCAAAACAGACGACTACCAGAAGTTCCGTCTAGACCGGGTCGGCCCCAGTGCCCCGGTGACCGCCCACGGAACGAGATCCGAAGATCACCTTTCACAAGTTGTCCGCGACATGCAAGTCAGGGTCTCAGGTCAGATACAGAAACAAGTTCGTTGCAGAATATATATATGAACAAGTCCGGTATGGAACGAGTTCGAAGCAGAATATATATATGAACTTGTTGAGACAGGATTTAGTAGTTGCTCCTCGAGCTGTAATTCAGGGATTTATTCATTCTTGGTGCAGATTCCCTGGTTCAGAATTTGCCTTGGTGACCTAACGGTCCCGGATACTTGCAGGTTCGTTCATGCACGGAACGACTACTTAGTAGTCTTTCGGGGTTTGGATGAATACAAGGCAACATACAAGCAGACAAGCATGCGTTTCTAAGGAACGTAGGCAGGCACGTTTGCTCGGACCCGAAGGTAAGCCGAGAGGTGAAACCGTTAAGGAACTTAGCATGCGAGGGTCTGAACATATAAGCAGTATTTTATTTCCATGTTCTAGCAAGCAATACAAGTTGGGATTATTCCCTTAGCTAGGTGCGTTGGATTTATTAGCATGCAGGGGGTGAATCACCTAGCGACTAGCATAAATATTCCAGATTTTATGTGTGCTGGCTAAGCAAAGACAAGTTCACCGTAGCCACCCACCTTAGCGATGATTCGCCTCGGTAGAGCGATACGTCAAGCGAGCCTCTGAAAGTCCAAGCCGGATTTCCTGTAGGGACAAGTCTGGATATCTTTTGCTTCTTGATCGAGGCAAAGCGGGTCGGGACAGTTGCACTATTGCCGATTGAGTCGGCAGTCCGCTAGAATGGAACGGGGTGTTACATCCTACCCAACTCAGAAAAAGTCTCGTCCTCGAGACTTACTGAGGACAAGCAGTAATCTCGGGTTGAGGCAATTCTAGACAAGTCGTTGCACTTGTTTCATTTGGATATTCACTTGCACAAGCGTCGAAATCAGCATATCGCTTAGACTGGATCGTGCGCACCTTCGACATGCATTTCTCGTGTGAACACGTCAACCAGCTTAGTGATAGCGAAGTCTCAGCACTCGAATTTCACCTTTTCTTAAGTCTTGGATGGTGCACTAGTTCAAGGCGTCCCTCGAATAGATGCATTCAACCAAACTTAGAGTTAGTGAAAATCGGACAAGCTACTAGCGATACTCTCAAGGGTTCACACAGGTTGGCACAAAGGCCACTCGCAGCATACAACCAGACAAGCAAGCATATCATTCAAAACGTATTTTGAAAGTATTTAGACTTATTGTTGGAACATCCCATCGAGGCATTGAGAGAGAGCGTGCACATAACCCACGAACGAGCTTTCGAAACAGAGATATCGAATTGAAGTCCAAAGGCGTAGAAGCCAGGCTCTGATACCAACATGTCACGCCCCGATCTCCCGCAGGCTAATCGGCCGTTCCCGCTAGGCGGGAATCACCCTCGCCAGCGCTCCCGCGGAACGATCGCTTGACCCATCCGGGCGTGATGCCGCACGAGCGTGATCCACGCCCGTGCAAGGCCATGGTTCATTGGCTGGCGGTTAGAGTTCTAAGCCACAGAGTCGCACAGATTGTCCGAGTGCAGCGGAGTCATGAACGCATAGGCGATCGATAACAGGTTCTCTGAGTTGACAAATATAGCGGAAGTATTGAAACACAAGTTGAAGTAAAACAAGCTCTTTTATTGATATGAACATGTGTTACAGGCGGCGTATAGCCGAGATTACAAGTCGCTCAAGCCTCTCTCTCTGAAACAGTAAAAGCATGCCAAGTGGCTATAACAGTGGAATGTTTGTAGAGGCGATGTTCAGGCGATGTTCACAACTTATGTCTTGTATATGTGCTTCAGTTCCGGACGCACCGTTGCTTCAGAGTGATGTCCACGCCTTAGCACGTACGTTGGAGGCGTCCGCTCCGAACGAGGTTCTCCCGCACCCTGCATACAAACTGGTGGATTATCAGTACATTGAATGCACTGGTGGAGAAGCTACTCGCCCGCTCGATAAATCCAAACACGTAATACAGGTTCCGTACACAACTATTAAGTTGTCTTTCTAGTTGCCTTAGGATCAGTTTCATGCAGACATTGAATAGCCTATCGTGTCGGGCAGTGTGCCGTGCGATATTTGAGGAAACACGGTGAGACTTACCAACTTACCATCTTCTTCCCTGTCCAAGGCAAACATTGAGAACACATGGTTAATTCAAGCACGGAAAGTATAAGCATTCAGGAGGCATAGCATATGCAAACATGAGGGTCGTTATTTTTAGATCGTTCAGGTGTTCAGTTCATTGATGCTATGCTATGCTATGACTCGCACGCGGATAGCCGCTAAGCGAGGATGACTTATCTATATGAACAGAAGTCGCTGGCATAGCCATAAAGGACCAGATGTAGTCTCAGGGTCAAGGATGAAGTGCAAGCAATAGAAACGATGGGCCTTGCACTTATCCTGCCCTAAACAGACGACTACGCTTGTAGTCTCACGGTCGAGGATGAAGTGCAAGCATGCAGAAAACGGAGAGTCTTGCACTTATCCCGCCAAAACAGACGACTACCAGAAGTTCCGTCTAGACCGGGTCGGCCCCAGTGCCCCGGTGACCGCCCACGGAACGAGATCCGAAGATCACCTTTCACAAGTTGTCCGCGACATGCAAGTCAGGGTCTCAGGTCAGATACAGAAACAAGTTCGTGGCAGAATATATATATGAACAAGTCCGGTATGGAACGAGTTCGAAGCAGAATATATATATGAACTTGTTGAGACAGGATTTAGTAGTTGCTCCTCGAGCTGTAATTCAGGGATTTATTCATTCTTGGTACAGATTCCCTGGTTCAGAATTTGCCTTGGTGACCTAACGTGTCACGACCCGTACCCGGAAGTTCGGGCACGAGTACGTGGGTACGTCCAGCCTACGCCGCAGAGTCGGCGGTAGTACGCTGTCTAGGTCAATCCATATAAACTAGTCTAACTCATTCACAATTAACATAGGCAAGATAATAATGGGAATAGAAACTTAAAATTTGCAACTGAAATAAATGTGACAATAATTCAAATGTTTAATATAGAAATTCAATATTGAAATCGGGGACAAACCCGATAAATAAGATAAGAAATAGAAATGAAAGATAGCTACTGCTAGCTACTCTGCAGCAGGGGTCTCCTGAGTGGGTTCTGGCTCCTCATAGGTATCATCTGTACCCTCATAAGGACCATAATAAGTAGGGGCAAGATCCTCATCATCGCCTAAATCAACAGATCCAGTCAGGAAAGGAGCAAAGTACACAGTGCACAACAATGTTAAACTAAATATTTATGACAATTAAACATTGAATATCATGTTAAGGAAATTGCATAAAGGAAATTTAATATCTCAGAGTCAACTATAAACAGGAATATGAGAAAACAGAAGTAAACGAGCAGGAAAAGAAACTACACAGTCAGCAAGAATATAACATGACCAGAAGTTATCTGTATGAAATTTGTGTTTGTTTTTAGAATACTTAGTTGGCATGTAGGGGTTTATAAGGCTAATCCGGCCGTCATAAACGGCTATTATTCACGAATAATCGAGATCCGGCTGATGGACAGTCGTGTACCAACAGCTATTATTCACGACAAGGGGAAGGGTAAACTACATGCCTTTCAGTATTCTCCCACCCGACATGATAACAAGACATGAATTCCAATATTCAAGACATGAAAATCTAGCATTTCTAACACTAGGTGTAGTCATCAAGGGTACTAGTAAAACAGGAAATTAATTATCACAATATATAGATTTAACTTGAAGTGCAGGTACTTGCCTGTTGTTTGGATCTGATTAATTAGGTTCCTGGGGGAAAAGTCCAGAGATGAGTCCAAAAGCTGAAATAGACATTACCATCACTCTCAGAAGATATCAAATAGCTAGAAACGCCTGTCCTTGGGTCCAAATTGGAGACAAGGGCAAAAACGGCAGTTTCGGGTCAAAACGGGGTCCGCCGTTGGGCCCGCTTTGCACCGAAAAACGTGTCCGGGTCAAAAGTCTCCAAATTCACCAAACTTAGTGTCAACAGGTCAGGAACGCTGATGCGAACCCAACGGAACTTCCAGATTTGGATTCCGATGAGCCGAACACAAAATTGCCCGTCGAGCGGGGTCTGTGGGGCCCACGACACGCGATTTCGTCAAAGTTCTCAGAATCGAACCAAACTTGACCCACAGGACCAGCGTATCACTACGAGTCCGATGGCGCAAGTTTCGTCTCGATCTGACGAGTGTGCACGAAGTTAGGGTGAATTGCCGAAAAGGCGAATACGGGACGATGTCCGCGGATACGCGTTGATTTCGGTGTGCACGCACACCCGAATCAGCTTCCACGAAGACTCACACGTCCGTATCGATGATGCGCACGTATCTGTGAAGATCGCACGCGACCAAGTCGTCCCGTTTGGCGGGGCGTACTCAGTTCCGGGGTAAAACAAGGTCTGGTTTTTTCCTGTTTTTGGATCGCGGTGTGCGATCACCACAGGACGCGGTGCCCCGAACAGTTTGTCCGGACACCGAGAGGGTCATACAGGCTTCACAACGCAATTTGCGGAATTGAAAACGGAGCTACGAGGCGAAAGTTACACATACCTGAAGGGGACCCGAAAACAGGGTCGAAATCGTGTCCGTGTCGTGTCCGACACGACACGACGAATCGGGCTTTAGGGTTAGGGTTTCGGCGGATTACGGCCGTGGACGGCGGAGGACGGCCGGAGAGGCACCGGAGGGGGCCGGGGAAGGTTCGCCGAGGGGCGGCGCGGCGTCCACGGGGGCGGCGGTGGCGCTAGGCGGCCGGCAGCGGCGGCTGCGGCTGCTGCTGCTGTTGCTGGGTTGCTGTCGGCGTCGGGGACGGCGGAACGGGGCGCCGGAGGGGAGGCGATGGTGGAGCGAGGTCGACGAGGGTGCAGCGGCCGGTCGGCGGAGCTCTGGGAGGCGGCGGCGGCGTCTAGGGTTACGGCGAGGGAGAGAACTGAGGCGGAGGAGGAGAACGGAGGCGGGGGAGGTTTTATAAGGGGAGCAGGCGGTTGCAGGGGGCCGGCCAAGGCGGATCGTGGGGGGGACGTGGCCGCGGGAAGCGGCGCAGCGCGCGGAGGGCGGCGCTGCGCGCGGAGGGCGGCGGTGGAGTCGGGGGATCATGGGGGACGGGGTCGCGCGGGCGGGTCGGGGATTTGCGGGCGGGTCGGGTTGGCTGACCCGACCCGACCCGATAGGGCGGGGGACCGGGCTGGGCTGGGCTTCGGCCCACTGGGCCGGGCCGGCCCAGAAACAAAATAAAAAAAAAACAAAATAAAAATAAATAATAAATAATAATAATTAATAATAAATATAAATAGTTTAATTAATTAATTAATTAATAAAAATGGTTTTGAGGTATTTAAAAATAGGTCTGAGGCCCAGAAAAATCCAGAAAAATTACCCTAAGTCCAATTTTTTATTTTACACCCAAAAATATTATTTTCATGATATTTTAATATTATTTATTGCTAATTAAAAATCATTTATTAATTGAAAACCCTGATTTTAATTACAGAAAATTCCCAGAAAATTCTAGAAAATTGGAAAAAATCCAAGATTTAATAATTTGAAAAATTTAGGGGGTTTACAACCTACCCAACTTACAAAAATTTCGTCCTCGAAATTTAAGAATAACAAGGCACGAAAAGGAAAGGCCGAGAAATAAAATACACCTCAGGGTTCAAAAAGATAGGGGTATCGCTCTCTAATCTCGTCTTCTCGCTCCCAGGTGGATTCGCCGGGAGAATGGTGCTTCCAAGCTACGCGAACCAGGGAGATAACCTGGTTCCGTAGGACTTTCTTCGAGCGATCCAGTATCTCCACGGGTTGCTCCTGGTAAGTCAGACTTGGGCCTACTTCGAGCTCTGAGTGATCCAAAATGTGACTGGGGTCTGACACATACTTCCTCAGCTGCGACACGTGGAAGACGTTATGTACTCCATCCAGAGAGGGTGGCAATGCCAGTCGGTATGCCACTTCTCCGATTTTCTCCTGTATGCCAAAAGGTCCAATGAATCTTGGGCTGAGTTTTCCACTCCTTCCGAACCTAATGGTGCCACGTGTCGGGGAAATCTTTAAGAACACCAGCTCTCCAACCTTAAAATAGAGTCATAATCAAGTCTTAGTTCCATAATCAAAATGTTTAAATTGACTTGAATTTTATAAATTTAATTACCTCAAATTCTAAGGGCCTTCGGTGGCTATTTGCCCACGTTGCCTGTCTTGAGCCACTCGAAGTCTGTCCCTTATTTGCTTTACCATCTCAGCTGAATCGATCACCATCTCTGGTCCCAGCAGGGCTCTTTCTCCAACGTCGTTCCATGATAGCGGGGTACGACATCTTCGTCCATACAAAGCTTCAAATGGAGTCATCTCGATGCTGGCTTGATAACTGTTATTATAAGAGAACTCCACCAGATGTAAATAGTCTTCCCAGGATCCTCCAAAATCTAGAACACATGTACGGAGCATATCTTCAAGGGTCTGGATTGTACGTTCCGATTGCCCATCGGTTTGGGGATGATAAGCTGTGCTAAATTTGAGTTGAGTCCCCAAGCTGGCTTGTAAGCTCTTCCAGAAGTGAGAGGTGAATCTTGAATCTCTGTCGGAGACAATACTTACTGGAACCCCATGCAACTTAACAATATGTCTGATATATAGATCTGCCAGCTTCTCTGTAGATAGCCCCACTTTGAAAGGTAGAAAATGTGCCGACTTGGTCAGTCTATCCACTATCACCCAGATTGCATCCTTACCACTAGGTGTTCTTGGAAGACCGGAAACAAAATCCATTGTGATATGTTCCCACTTCCACTCCGGAATGGGTAGTGGTTGAAGCAATCCTCCAGGTCGTTGTCTTTCAGCCTTAACCTGTTGGCACACTAAACAGCGGGATACGAACCTGGATACTTCTCTCTTCATGCCATGCCACCAAACATGCGTCCTCAGGTCCTTGTACATCTTGTTGGCTCCTGGATGTATAGAGTACTGCGATCTGTGCGCCTCTTGCATAATTTCTTCCCTTATGTCTCCTTGAGGTACACATAATCTATCGCCATGCCTCAGTGATCCATCTTCATGAATTCTGAATTCTTCTACTAATCCAGCTTGCACTTGACCTCGAAGGCTTCGCAGGCCTTCGTCCTGAAACTGCGTCTCCTTGATCTTGTCCATTAAGGTAGACTGAATCTGCAAGTTCATCATTTGGCCTTCTTTTCCTGGGATAATTACTTCGATACCTAAACTTTCCAAGTCCTCCAGCAGGTGTCTGTCCATAGTCAAGTACATCGCCATAGGATACCTGCTTAGAGCATCAGCAACTACATTTGCCTTCCCAGGGTGATATTGAAGAGTAATATCAAAGTCTTTCATTAGTTCCAGCCACCTTCTTTGCCTCATGTTTAGCTCTTTCTGAGTGAAAATATATTTTAGACTTTTATGGTCCGTAAATATTTCCACCCTTTCTCCATAAAGATAATGCTTCCAAAGTTTAAGAGCAAAAATGACAGCTGCCAATTCTAAATCATGGGTTGGATAATTCTTTTCATGTGGTCGAAGCTGTCTAGAGGCATATGCTATTACTTTCTTATTCTGTTCCAATACACAACCTAGACCTTTTCCAGAAGCATCACTATAAATAGCGAAACCTCCGGTTCCAGAAGGTAAGGTCAGAATAGGGGCAGTAGTCAGTCTTTTCTTCAATTCCTCAAAGGCACGCTGACATTCATCAGTCCAAGTGAACTCTTCATCCTTTCTTGTTAATTTTGTCATGGGCTCCGCAATTCTAGCAAAGTCCTTCACAAACTTCCGATAGTAGCCAGCTAGTCCCAGGAAACTTCTAATCTCGGCTACAGAGTCTGGAGTGGGCCAGGATTCTACTGCAGCTATCTTCTTAGGATCTACTGCTATTCCATCTCCAGTCACAACATGTCCCAAGAATTCTACTTTGTCTAGGAAGAAAGCACATTTAGACAATTTTCCATAAAGCTTTTCCTTCCTCAAAGTCTCCAATGCTAGCCTCAAATGTTCTTCATGTTCTTCGGGGGTCTTAGAGTAGATCAAAATATCGTCAATAAAGACCACTACAAATTTGTCTAGGTATGGCTGGAAAACTCTGTTCATTAAGTTCATAAAAACTGCTGGAGCATTCGTCAACCCGAACGGCATCACTAAGAATTCGTAATGTCCGTTCCGGGTATTGAAAGCAGTTTTAGGGATGTCTTCCTTTCTCACCCTTACTTGGTGGTAACCAGACCTCAAATCAATCTTTGAAAACACCCGAGCTCCACTCAACTGATCAAATAAGTCATCTATCCTGGGCAGGGGATACTTATTCTTAATTGTTAAGGCATTTAAGGCCCTATAGTCAATACACATTCTGGATGTTCCGTCCTTCTTGGGCACAAATAGTACTGGAGCTCCCCAAGGTGAGACACTAGACCTAATGAAACCTTTGTCTTCTAGCTCTTTGATTTGTTCATTTAGTTCTATTATCTCATTCTTGTTGATTCTGTAGGGGTTCTGAGATACTGGTGCTGCTCCTGGCACTAAGTCAATGGAGAATTCAACTTCTCGGTCTGGGGGTAATCCTGGGAGATCCTCAGGGAAGACATCAAGGTATTCAGAGATGATAGGTGGCAATTCTTCTGTTACTAGGGCTCCACAAATTATGTTATTACCCATTTCTCTAGAACCTCTAGCAAATTCAAATTCTGGCTTGTCAGGGGGCCTGAAGATTACACTACCTCTGTGACAGTCTATGGTGGCATGATGTTGACTTAACCAATCCATACCCAGTATAATGTCAAAACTGGGCACTGGCATTACAAGTAGTCTAGCATACAGTACTCTTCCACATAATATAATAGGACAATTGTTACAGGCATCACTAACCGGGATAATTCCTCCACCGGTAATGATCTTATAACAATTCCTAAGGGGTTTAGTGATTAAGTTATGCTTCATAAGGAAATCTACTGACATGAATGAATGAGAAGCTCCAGAGTCAAATAAAGTAATAGCAGGTATTGAATTTATAAGCACGGAACCTGTGATCACGTCTGCTGTGGCCTCAGCTTCTTCCAGAGTCATTGCATAAGCACGGCCTTGCTGCGGTGCACCCCTCTGTTGCTGCTGGTGCTGAGCAAAGCGTTGTTGCTGTGTTGGAAGCGGGGGTCCCCTCTGTTGTGCTGCTGGGGGCCTGGCCTGGACTGGAGCCTTTGGTGCAGCGGGGCGTCCTGGAGCAGCAGGACAGTCCCTCAATTGATGTGCTGGGGAGCCACAATAGAGACAGGCACCTAGCCTCTTTCTACAGTCTTGCCAAGTGTGGCCTGGTTTTTGGCAATAGTTGCAAGGGGGAGCTCGCTGGTTCTGACCTTGAGCCTGGGGTGCTGGAGCTCGAGGGAGAGGACGCTGAGTTTGCTGCGGGGCCCTCTGCTGTTGTTGTTGTTAAAAAGGGCGTTTGTTGGGTCCCGCATTCCCGGTATCTCTTTCTCGTTTCAGTTTGTGCCCCATATCTCTCTCGACGCCTTGAGCCACGCTCAAGATCTCCTCATAGGTGCGAGCTCGGCTGGTGGTGACAGCAAGGCGGATATCCGGAGATAGCCCCTTCTTGAATCTATGGGCTCTGTCCTCCGGGGTACGAACCATGTACTCCGCAAAGTGGCTTAACCTGCTAAATTCAGCAGTATATTCATCAACAGTCATGTTACCTTGTTCCAGTCTCTCAAATTGGCTTTCGAGAGCTTCCCGAGCCACTTCGGGGTAGAATTTCTCCTTGAATAGCCTCTTGAAGTCTTCCCAGGTGATGTCGGGAGCAGATAGTTGGGGTTCGTCTCTGAACCAGGTTCGAGCAATGTCGAACAGTTGCAGGCTTGCGGACTCCACTTTGAGGTCATCAGGGACCCGGACAGTCTTCAGGAGTCTCTCGACATTCTCTATCCACTCATCGGCATAGAGAATGCCCTCAGTTCCATAGAATTCCAGAGGCCTAAGGTTCTTGAAGTCTTTGACACTTCCTGGCCTCTTGAGTGGCGACTCCTGGGACTTAATAGCTTCTGAGAGGCTGGTCCGCAGGAGTGCAGTCTGTTCTTTCTGGGATTCCACCAATCCCTGGAACACTCCAAGTAGTTGTGCCCCGTCAAGAGTAACTGCCGGAACAGATAGAGGCGGCGGGAGTGCAAGAGTCTCGGGCACATTCTGTTCAGCTGGTTCTGATGTGCCTCCTACTGTGTTCATGGTCTGGACCATTCTGAAAGATTAAGGGATAGGAAGATCAGAATAGAATACTTGGAAATCAAAGGCGATAGGAAAATTGAGCAGCAAAGATATTAAGAATTTGAAATAAGGACGCTATACTGTGAATGAGCTTTTCCTAGAATCCTAAATTTTATTCCATACCCTGTCCTAGGGTATTACCCTATTTTAGGATAGGACCTGCATGGGCCACCATAAAAACGTGTCACGACCTGCACCCGGAAGTTCGGGCACGAGTACGTGGGTACGTCCAGCCTACGCCGCAGAGTCGGCGGTAGTACGCTGTCTAGGTCAATCCATCTAAACTAGTCTAACTCATTCACAATTAACATAGGCAAGATAATAATGGGAATAGAAACTTAAAATTTGCAACTGAAATAAATGTGACAATAATTCAAATGTTTAATACAGAAATTCAATATTGAAATCGGGGACAAACCCGATAAATAAGATAAGAAATAGAAATGAAAGATAGCTACTGCTAGCTACTCTGCAGCAGGGGTCTCCTGAGTGGGTTCTGGCTCCTCATAAGTATCATCTGTACCCTCATAAGGACCATAATAAGTAGGGGCAAGATCCTTATCATCGCCTAAATCAACAGATCCAGTCAGGAAAGGAGCAAAGTACACAGTGCACAACAATGTTAAACTAAATATTTATGACAATTAAACATTGAATATCATGTTAAGGAAATTGCATAAAGGAAATTTAATATCTCAGAGTCAACTATAAACAGGAATATGAGAAAACAGAAGTAAACGAGCAGGAAAAGAAACTACACAGTCAGCAAGAATATAACATGACCAGAAGTTATCTGTATGAAATTTGTGTTTGTTTTTAGAATACTTAGTTGGCATGTAGGGGTTTATAAGGCTAATCCGGCCGTCATAAACGGCTATTATTCACGAATAATCGAGATTCGGCTGATGGACAGTCGTGTACCAACAGCTATTATTCACGACAAGGGGAAGGGTAAACTACATGCCTTTCAGTATTCTCCCACCCGACATGATAACAAGACATGAATTCCAATATTCAAGACATGAAAATCCAGCATTTCTAACACTAGGTGTAGTCATCAAGGGTACTAGTAAAACAGGAAATTAATTATCATAATATATAGATTTAACTTGAAGTGCAGGTACTTGCCTGTTGTTTGGATCTGATTAATTAGGTTCCTGGGGGAAAAGTCCAGAGTTGAGTCCAAAAGCTTAAATAGACATTACTATCACTCTCAGAAGATATCAAATAGCTAGAAACGCCTGTCCTTGGGTCCAAATTGGAGACAAGGGCAAAAACGGCAGTTTCGGGTCAAAACGGGGTCCGCCGTTGGACCCGCTTTGCACCGAAAAACGTGTCCGGGTCAAAAGTCTCCAAATTCACCAAACTTAGTGTCAACAGGTCAGGAACGCTGATGCAAACCCAACGGAACTTCCAGATTTGGATTCCGATGAGCCGAACACAAAATCGCCCGTCGAGCGGGGTCTGTGGGGCCCACGACACGCGATTTCGTCAACGTTCTCAGAATCGAACCAAACTTGACCCACAGGACCAGCGTATCGCTACGAGTCCGATGGTGCAAGTTTCGTCTCGATCTGACGAGTGTGCACGAAGTTAGGGTGAATTGCCGAAAAGGCGGATACGGAGCGATGTCCGCGGATACGCGTTGATTTCGGTGTGCACGCACACCCGAATCAGCTTCCACGAAGACTCACACGTCCGTATCGATGATGCGCACGTATCTGTGAAGACCGCACGCGACCAAGTCGTCCCGTTTGGCGGAGCGTACTCAGTTCCGGGGTGAAACAGGGTCTGGTTTTTTCCTATTTTTGGATCGCGGTGTGCGATCACCACAGGACGCGGCGCCCCGAACAGTTTGTCCGGACACCGAGAGGGTCATACAGGCTTCACAACGCAATTTGCGGAATTGAAAACGGAGCTACGAGGCGAAAGTTACACATACCTGAAGGGGACCCGAAAACAGGGTCAAAATCGTGTCCGTGTCGTGTCCGACACGACACGACCAATCGGGCTTTAGGGTTAGGGTTTCGGCGGATTACGGCCGTGGACGGCGGAGGACGGCCGGAGAGGCGCCGGAGGGGGCCGGGGAAGGTTCGCCGAGGGGCGGCGCGGCGTCCACGGGGGCGGCGGTGGCGCTAGGCGGCCGGCAGCGGCGGCTGCTGCTGCTGTTGCTGGGTTGCTGTCGGCGTCGGGGACGGCGGAGCGGGTCGCCGGAGGGGAGGCGACGGTGGGGCGAGGTCGGCGAGGGAGCAGCGGCCGGTCGGCGGAGCTCTGGGAGGCGGCGGCGGCGTCTAGGGTTACGGCGAGGGAGAGAACTGAGGCGGAGGAGGAGAACGGAGGCGGGGGGGTTTATAAGGGGAGCAGGCGGTTGCAGGGGGCCGGCCAAGGCGGATCGTGGGGGGGGGACGTGGCCGCGGGAAGCGGCGCTGCGCGCGGAGGGCGGCGGTGGAGTCGGGGGATCGTGGGGGACGGGGTCGCGCGGGCGGGTCGGGGATTTGCGGGCGGGTCGGGTTGGCTGACCCGACCCGACCCGATAGGGCGGGGGACCGGGCTGGGCTGGGCTTCGGCCCACTGGGCCGGGCCGGCCCAGAAACGAAATAAAAAAAAACAAAATAAAATTAAATAATAAATAATAATAATTAATAATAAATATAAATAGTTTAATTAATTAATTAATTAATAAAAATAGTTTTGAGGTATTTAAAAATAGGTCTGAGGCCCAGAAAAATCCAGAAAAATTACCCTAAGTCCAATTTTTCATTTTACACCCAAAAATATTATTTTCATGATATTTTAATATTATTTATTGCTAATTAAAAATCATTTATTAATTGAAAACCCTGATTTTAATTACAGAAAATTCCCAGAAAATTCCAGAAAATTGGGAAAAATCCAAGATTTAATAATTTGAAAAATTTAGGGGGTTTACATAACGGTCCCGGATACTTGCAGGTTCGTTCAGGCACGGAACGACTACTTAGTAGTCTTCCGGGGTTTGGATGAATACAAGGCAACATACAAGCAGACAAGCATGCGTTTCTAAGGAACGTAGGCAGGCACGTTTGCTCGGACCCGAAGGTAAGCCGAGAGGTGAAACCGTTAAGGAACTTAGCATGCGAGGGTCTGAACATATAAGCAGTATTTCATTTCCATGTTCTAGCAAGCAATACAAGTTGGGATTATTCCCTTAGCTAGGTGCGTTGGATTTATTAGCATGCAGGGGGTGAATCACCTAGCGACTAGCATAAATATTCCAGATTTTATGTGTGCTGGCTAAGCAAAGACAAGCACCGTAGCCACCCACCTTAGCGATGATTCGCCTCGGTAGAGCGATACGTCAAGCGAGCCTCTGAAAGTCCAAGCCGGATTTCCTGTAGGGACAAGTCTGGATATCTTTTGCTTCTTGATCGAGGCAAAGCGGGTCGGGACAGTTGCACTATTGCCGATTGAGTCGGCAGTCCGCTAGAACGGAACGGGGTGTTACATATTATCACAATTTATAGAAATTGCAGGAACAACAACTGGAAACGGTTGCTAATACCCCGTAGGCTGAGGAGCAAAAGGAGGAATCCGCCCGAGGAGGGGACATGACTAAGTAAAACATGTATATGCATAATAAGTTTATTCAGCTTCTGTACAAGTAGTATACAATGCTATCATTTCAGAGTCTATTGTACTCCTAGCTAGCTATGCTTAGTTTGTTTACATGAACCCCATGAGATTGCAGCTCCCCCTAGAGTAAAAATATATCAAGTTTTGTATTTCATATCACGTGAGTTATTTATCCAGTTTGTATCTGAATAACCTTCTATGATATCAGGGTGTCTAGTATAATAAAGTTTATAATCTAGAGTATCCTTAAGATATCTAAGTACCCTATCCAATGCAGTCCAATATGACTGATTTGGGTAACTTGTGTATCTACTTAGTCTTCCAATTACAAATACAATATCAGGTCTGGTCTTGTTTGTTATATACATATGTGAACCTATCATTTGTGAATATCTATGTTGATCCATATGTGATCATTCATTCTTCTTGAGAACAATACTACTATATAAGGAGCAGGGGCAGGTTCCTTGTCAAAGTACTCAAAGTTCCTTAGCATTTTCTCGATCGAGTGTGCTAAGGATGGAGTATATCCCTCTTTGCATTTGGATACTTGTATTTCTAGAATCAAGTTGGCTTTACTTAGATCTTTCATATCAAACTAAGTAGATAAATAGTTCTTGGTACTATTTATCGACTCCAGGGATGATCCTAGAATAAGGATGTCATCTACAAAATAACACAACTTTTATTTGTATTTTTAGAATATAAACATTTATCATATTTATTTGGTAAGAAACTATATTCTAAAATGACTTTGTCAAATTTGTTGTGCTATTGCTTGGGAGCCTGCTTTAGGCCATATAGATATTTTACTAATATGTAAACCTTCTTTTCATGAAATTTAGCAATGAAGCCTTCAGGTTGTTCCATGTAGATTTTTTTTCTAGTTCTTCATTCAAAAATATTGACTTTTACATCCATTTGATGTATTAGCATATCATGAATGGATGATAAGGCTAGAATTGTTCTAATAGAGGTGATCCTAGCTACAAGAGAATATGTATCAAAGTAATCTAATCCTTTTTTTTTGGAAAAACATTTGGCTACTAATCTAGCCTTGTATTTTTCTATAGCACCATCGGATTAAGTTTCTTTTTGAAAATTCACTTACAACCTATAGGTTTACTACCTAAAGATAGGTCTGCTAAGAACCAAGTACCATTCTCCATGATGGAGTTGTACTCATTGTTAATGGTTTCTTTCCAGAAAGGGGTATCAGGAGAAGATATTGCTTCTTCATAAGTTGAGGAATCACCCTCTATCAAAAAGGTGAAGAATCATTCTCCTAGATTCTTTTCAATTATTTCTCTTTTACTCCTTCTAGGTTCTATATCTTGTTCAGGTTGTGAACTAGATATTTGAACAAGAGAACTAGTATATGGAGCAGGAGAAGGGTTGGAGGAAGAAGATAAAATTATATCCTTAAAAGGGAATATATTCTTAAAGTAACTGCATCTCTTGCTTCTATAATACTATTGTTAGAGATTTCACTTACTTCAGAATGAGTCACAAAAAATCTATTGGCATTGATTTCTAGGAAAAATCCTATGAATACAACATCTACAGTCTTAGGTTCAATCTTTCTTTTTTTAGGTTCAGGAATTCCTACTTTGGCTAGACATCCCCAAACTTTGAGATAATTGATCCTACGAGCTCTACCTTTCTATAATTCATATGGAGTCTTATCATTTGATTTACTAGGGATCCTATTTAGGATATAACAAGCTGATAATAAGGTTTTTCTCCATAAATTATCACGGACAACTGAGCTGAGTAGCATGGCATTTAACATGTCTAACAGAGTTCGATTCTTTCTTTCAGCAACTCCGATGGACTGTGGTGAATATTGAACAGTTACCTCATAAATTATTCCATGTTATTCACAGAAGTTAGTCATATCATTTGAGGTATACTCTCCACCACGATCGGATCTAAGGATCTTAATCTTTCTCTCTAATTGGTTCTCAGCTTCAGATTTGTATACTATGAACCCATCATGGTCTTAAGAAGATATGTATAACAATACTTTGAACAATCATCTATAAAAGTGATAAAATATTTCCTACCGTCTCGGGTCAGAACCCTATTTGAGTCACATACATCACTATGAATTAGTTCTAGAAGGTCAAAAATTTTATGTACCAATTTGAAAGGTAGTCTATTATGTTTAGCTTGAACACAAATTTTACACTTGTCTTTATCATCTATTGGGTTCTTGGGAATAAGATCTAAGTTCATCATTCTCCTAAGAGAACCTAGATTTACATGACCTAATCTACCATGCCAAACATTTAATGATACTATATTGGAGACAATAAGAGAAGGATCTAACATTTTATTAATATTGGTCAGAATAAACAGACATTCTTTTACAAATTCTTTCCCTATAAAAGACCCATTCTTGGAAAATACTACTTTATTAGCCTCCATTAGAATCTTGTACCATAAAACTACAAGCATAGACCCACTAACTAGATTTTTCCTAACTGACGACACATGAAGTACATCATGAAGAGGCAGAATTTTTTTCAATGTCATCTTCAGGTCTATTCTTGGTCTTCATACAATTTGTGTCATTGAGCCATCTCCTAAGGTAACACCTCCTCCACCTGATTTCTGATAGTTTAAAAAATATGAGCGATCAAATGAAATATGAAAATTAGCTCCAGAATCCAACCACCATCATAGTGGTAAAAAATATTGACTACAGGTTGATAGCTTACAGACCAGAAGGAATTAGAATACCCATTGAGAAGCATGTTTGCTTCTGATTTGGCTAAGCCTTTTCCTTTGTAGAAAGTCTTGAAAGGTTCTTTTTTTCTCTGGAAGCAGTTGTAGACCATATGGTTTGTCCTACCACACACCAAACAAAATTTCTTTCGATCCTGAGTCTGACTGAATTTTCTAGGTTTATGGTTTTGCTGGTGTTGATGATTCTGATGGTGATGCTGAAAGTTTTTCTTCTTCTTGAAGAAATTTTTCTTGGATTTGAGATGAGGATTGGTCTTGGATTTTTCTTGGGGTTCTACAAGGTTTACCTTGTCTTTAGACTCAGTCTTAGGTTTGGACTGAAGTCTAATCTGTTCTTCAGGACTTGAGCAAAGGTAAGGCCTTCTTGTGTATGGATATGATCTTTAGCAAAGTCAGACCATGAAGGAGGGATTTTATCGGTCAGACAGGCGATCTTATACTCATTGGAAAAGGTTGCACATTTGGCTTGAATATGCCTGACATATTCTTGTAATTCATGGATTTTGTCATTCTTAGGTTTGTTATCTACCATGAAATATTTGTTGAATGTGGAGTAATTAAATCATTCAATTCCAGCATCATCACAACCATATTCATCTTCCAAAGTATTACAAAGTTCTTTAACGCTCCTATATTCGAAGAATATATCATAAAGAGACTCACATAAGGCACTTAGAATTCTATGAAAGTAATGGTAATCAATTTTCTTAGGGTTCTTTGCTAGCAGTTGTCCGAAGACATTTAAATACCGTGTAGCTTAGAGCTATTTACACCGCGTTGACAGAAGGACCATTTCGTCTTGTTCCCAAATTTATTTCTACTTTTAGAATTTAAATTCAAAGGGATTTGTAGTTTCACTAAACTATTTCTAATATATCTAATGTTTCAAGTTATACAAAATTAACACAATTTTCTTTCACTGAACTTGTAATATCTATGTGCTATGCAGCAGTCAAGAAATAGTATGATTATGTGCTCTTGTTTCCAAAAAAGTAAGGGTCCGTTGGGCTACGTTCTCTGAAATTTTATTCTGAAAATAATTTTCTAAAAGTAAGTTATAAAGTTATTTTCTGAGTATAGAAATTTTGAGTTTGCGTTTGGTTACTTTTATCTGAAAATTATTTTTGGAAAATAAATTTAAAATTCTGTTTGGTAAAAAAAATTCATAAAATTATTATTTTTAGTTAAATTATTTTTTCAGAAAATAATTTGAGTTTCCATGTGTCCCTGTGTTCGGAGTGTCCCCTATGTCCGAAGTTTTCCGTGTCCTCCCAAACTGTGTTCGAACTCTCCACCACCGTCCTCGATTAGCTCCCCGACGGCATCTAGAAAAACCATAACCCTAACCCTGAGATGCAGCTCCCCACCACCGTCGAGTCGTCGTCGTCGTCGTCGTCCAGTAGAGTTGGCTCGAGTCGTCGTCGTCTAGACCTCGGCCAGACGACGAAATCAACCGACTTCGATGAAGAACTCAACCGCCTCCGTCGTCTCCGCGCCTAGCCTTCGACTCCCACGTCGAGCTCGAGGTGGCCGCGCCTGGCCTTCTACTGGTGAGGTCGAGTTCGAGTTTTTCGTGGCCGAGACTGGCAAGGTCGAGTTCTCCATGGCCTTTGTGGGAGCTCGTCATGGCCGGCGTCGTTGTCGAGCTCGAGCTCGACCACCCCACCGTCGTCATCGCCAGATCTGGGTCGAGGTCGGGGAGAGGGAGGAGCACCGCCCAGAGGCGTCGTCGTCGTCCTCGACGGTGGAGCTCGCGCAGCGGGACAAGCTATGGACGATGGATCTCGTGGGAGAGGAAGGAGCCAGGCTCCCCAATTTTTTTTCAGATAAGGAGAGTGAGAGAGTGTTGGGGGGGGGGTGGGGGCTGGTGGGTGGTGGGGCCCACAAACAGTGCTGAGTGCAGAAATCCTTTTTCAGAAAACAAGTTTTTTCTCACTTCTTCAAAGCTATATTTAAACATGAACATTTGGAAAAAAAAAATTCAAATGTGAAGTTGTGAATCGGTCTGTCCAAACACTATTTCTGCTGAACCTTGCGTTTAAAGGTAGAAAATTGCGTTAAAAAGCGGAACTAAACAGGTCCTAAATCTTCCATATAATGTTAAAAGAGAGATGAAAATATTTAAAACAAATTTGCCAACTAAATATTTAGACAAATTGCTAATTGCACAATTTATGAAACTTTCCTTTGTGTTATAAAGGAATTTTGTTAACAGCAATCTACCGAATATTTTAGTCTAAACTGTACATAACATACTGCATAACGCAATTTCTTTCTTATATTAAATCTAAATGGCTTTGAGTTCAAAACTTTGTAAGCAACAAGTAAGAGAAATATATATAACTGCACTTTGATATATGAAGATTTCAATAACAACCCAAATATAATTGTTATATATATACGTGCTTACTCTCCTACCAATGGATTCGTAGTCACTAACAGATATATGTGGTAATCAATCAATTGTGTCCTAACAAAGTGCTAGCAAATAAATGTGGTAATAAGTGATCCAAATAATTTGCCATGTGGATGTAGGGGTGAGCAATTCTCGATTTTTAACCGAAAATCGAATCGAATCGGATCGAAATTAAAATTTGGTTCGATTTTTAATCAACCGGTTCAGATTTTGGTTTTATCATTTTATTAATTTTGGTTATCGGGTCGGATTTCGATTTTGGATTCTGAAATCCGTATCGAACCGAAAACCAAATCAGTCAGTCAGATGCAATTACTATTTTATCCTGGGAATTGGGATAGGCTGCAGTTCGTTTTTTTTTTTTTTTTGTATAAAACTAGTTTATTGTTATTTTTGGTACACAATTTTGATTTTTTTCAGTTAGATTTTTTTTTTTCGGTTTTATGAATTTGGTATACACTCACCACTTGGACCTAAAAAACCGAACCGACCGAGAACCGAATCGATTTAATTCGGTTCGATTTTTTTTTTGTCTTTAAAAATTCTGTTCGGTTTTCGGTTTTGCAAAAAACGATTTTCGGTTCAGTCGATTTTTGGATATTCGGTTCGGTTTGAACCGAACCGAGCCGTTGCTCACCCCTATGTGGATGAGGAATCGGCCTAGTATACAAAATAGGGCTATTTGATATTACTCTCTTAGATTAGGTATATTGATATTACCTCCTGTTAGATTAAAAGTTAAGAATATTTTTCTAAAAATGTTGTTAAAAATTCTTTAACGACACTTTCAAAACTCATTAACGACACTTTCAGATTTTTAACGACACTTTCAGAAAGTATTCTAAACTTTTAATCTAACAGGAGGATAATATCAATATACATAATCTAAGAGGGAATAATATCAAATAGTCCTACAAAATATCAATTGATATAGGCAGTAAAAAGATGTGCTGTGTTCGCACAGTTAATTTTGTGTGCGGTGTACAAAAAAAGTCACTGGTTAAAAGCATTTTGACAAACTAAAGTGTGTAAAAATGGTTCAAATCTTAGATTGTTAGAACAATCTCCCTTTTCGTTTTGAAATATCTGTAAACAAAAACAAAATAAAATTAATATTTTTTTAATGCATAAAATTAATGTTATCGGATTCTGAAAAAGTCGTGCACGAAGTACTGCTCTAAGAGTTGATACGTGATCTATGTGCAGACGTTTCTCGAATGCTCCTAGTGGTAAAACTCCCGCACTACTGACTTCTCTTCGTTGCACACAACTCGAAAAGAATAATCCGAACTTATCTCTGTCCAGAACAAAAAAAATGAAAAAATGAAAGAGTTTCGTAAGAGTAGAATGAGAGAGAGTTTCTGTATATGGAAAATTTTATGTAGTGAAAGAAGGGAGGAGAAGATCTCAATATATAGCCTGTCCCAAGCACTAACCAGAGCACATGAATTAATGACTATTAACCCAGCCATTAAAGAGTAGAGAAATGAAATAAACGTGGGAATATAATACAGACATTAATGAACAATTAATGTGTCCAACGTTTAAAATTTTAAATGAGCCAGTGAACAGAAAAAAGAAATTAGGGACCCAAAGAACAAATTGGATCGGCATTCTAATGCAATTCTCACCACATGAGTCTAGCTCGAGAGACGTATCTAAAGACGCGTACGACCACAATTGATGTCTAGAAACTCGTCGAATTCGAATTCGTCGATGGTGCACGACGAATTTAGTCTGTATCCTTCGAATTTTACTGTATCGATATATTTTTGAAATTTGTAATTGTTCTTCGTGCACTTTTTATATCGCGGTGAGACATATATCATTGGATGCGCAACGCCACTTGTCCTACAACGTAAGTTTCGTCTTATGCTGACACGTAAGTTTATTATAATTTAGGAGTATTCCATTGCTCGGAGGCTAATCATTCATAGTTATTAAATCCAGGTGGGGTCCGAAAAACCAGTGACTCAATAGCTAATTCGATGTGGATCCACTATTGAACATATCGGTCCAATTAAAAATGGTCCTCGATAAAGGCACTCCAAAAAGTCTTGGGGCTTAATTTTGACTTTTTGACAGTCCAATCTATCAGAAGGACTGTCAAAATTTTGACAGTCTTAATAAATATTTGGACTAGTTCTGAATAATTTTTTGAGTAAAAAGTTTATAAAAAAATTTGGGTCAATTTCGAGTCTTTTTTGTAGTGCCTTAATACATGGCCTTAAAAATTGGTTGATCGGACCAAAGTCAAATTTATTTTAGGCTGATGAAAGGGCATGTTTGGTTCGACGAAGTACGTAAAAAAAAATTCCAATCGATATTTTGTGTACGTGTTGCTTTGGTACTTTGAAGAAAATCAAAATTTTAGTATTTGAATGATTGTTGAAATGATTTAAAAAAAAATTGTAACTTTATGTATTTTTTATGTTTGTTTTGTAAAAAAAATAGTAGTGGAGAAGTGATATAGCTCTTCACTTTTGGTTGTATGTGAGGTCTCTTTTAATATTATAAATTTTCACTTCAACACAAAAAATAACTAAAATATTTCTACTTCATAGAAGTCAATCATTCTAAAAAAAATAATGATATCGAAATGAAAAAAAAAAGTAGGAGGAAACAAAATTTATTATTCGTGTCATTCAAAAAACTTTTCTCATTCTCTTCCCAACCACTAAATAGGTAAAGTAGTCTTCTTTTGACTCAAATCCTGAAAACTATCTTCACTACTTCAATTATCAAACCAAACATCCCTTAATTCCATTTTGCATGATTATATGATGTGATGGGGTTGATGTCTTGTCACTGGGCTTTCTTGAAGCTTATACAATGTAAATTACGTTCATTTTTTTTTGTTATTTGCTTAGATATTCCTTGATTTATGAACATTGGTTATAAGGACGGTATTGTTGTTTGTTTTCCTCTGGAAACAACAAGACTAAAATGACTTATATCATCAATTAAAGTATTTCAAGCTTTTGTTTCATGTTTGTCCCATAACCAAACATCTTTATTACTAGAAAAATTAAAAAATACATAAATTACTATCATTTTTTCATACTTGAATGTCTAATTCCAAATTTTTTCACACTTACGATTTATTAAACCGATCAAAAAAATGAATTTGGAAACATGGTTTGGAAAAAAAAAATCTATGATTTGGTAGAATTTTGCCTCCAAATTCCAAATGACTAAATATTTGTGTGTTTGGAAGTGTTTGTAGCCATAACTCCATATTTTTTTTTTCAACGGAGTTACTTTGTTACAAATTCTAGTTTCAAAAGTCCAAAATCCAAACATGTAAAGTGGAAATGAGTATTACTCACTTTTGTGTTCCACTTCGAAAGAAAAAAAAAATTATGGTATTAAAACTTCGATTTCGTGACAGAAATGATTTAATGTTAGTGTCAAGTCACATAAAATCTCGTCTGTAAAACCTTCAACTAAATGTTAGAAAATTTACATTTTCTTTTCTTTTTGAAATCATGTAAACAAAAGAAAACAAAATCAAGGATTACCGGGCTCTGGAAAAGACGCACAAAATGTATTGTTCTAAGAGTTGATCTGAAGCTATGTATAGACGTTTCTCGAATGCTCCTAGTGGTAAAATTGGAGAAATTGATCCGAATTTAACTATGTCCAGAGCAAGAAACCGAAGAAAAAAATTGTCACAGAAGGTGGAGAGAAGAATGAAAGAGAGATATCTTGTAGCGTGAGAATTTTTGTAGCCATAAAGGAAAAAAAACGAATATATATATATATATATATATATATATATATATATATATATATATATATATATATATATATATATATTCACCGACGGTCAGGAATTAAAGGCTATTAATCCAGCCATTAAAGAGCAAAAAAAATAAAAATAAACGTTGGAATATAATACACACATTAATGAGCAATTAATGTGTCCAACGTTTAAAAAGTTTAAATGAGTTTCAGTCCGAATCCGAAAAAAATTTAGGATCTCAGTCCGAACCCGAAGAGCAAATTGAATCGGCATTCGGCGCCCGCAGGTGTGAATGCCAATGAATATTAATGAGCATAGAAATGAAATAAACGTGGGAATATAATACACACATTAATGAGCAATCAATGTGTCCAAGCAAAAAAGAATTTATGGTCTCAGTTTGAATCCGAAGAGCAAATTGGATCGACATTCAGCGTACACAGGTGTGGACGCATACCCAAATTCGTTACGTGTCGAACCAAACCGAATCAGTCCGAAACTCGAAGAGCAAATTGGAACGCATACCCAAATCCGTTATATATATATATATATATATATATATATATATATATATATATATATATATATATATATATATATTCATCGACGGTCAGGAATTAAAGGCTATTAACCCAGCCATTAAAGAGCAAAAAAAATAAAATAAACGTGGGAATATAATACACACATTAATGAGCAAATGTGTCCAACGTTCAAAAATTTTAAATGAGTTTCAGTCCGAATCCGAAAGAAATTTAGGATCTCAGTCCGAACCCGAAAAGTAAATTGAATCGGCATTCGACGTCCGCAGGTGTGGGCGCCAATGAATATTAATGAGCAAAGAAATGAAATAAACATGGAAATATAATACACACATTAATGAGCAATCGATGTGTCCAAGCAAAAAAAAATTTATGATCTCAGTCTGAACTCGAAGAACAAATTGGATCGACATTCGACGTACACAGGTGTGGACGCATATCCAAATCCGTTACGTGTCGAATCAAACCGAATCAGTCCGAAACTCGCCCGACGTGCACAAATGTGGACGCATACCCAAATCCGTTACGTGTCGAACCAAACCAAATTGATGGTCTCAATCCGAAAAGCATTCGACGCCCGCAGGTGTGGACGTCAATGAATATTAATGAGCAAAAAAACTAAAATAAACATGGAAATATAATACACATTAATGAGCAATCAACGTGTCCAAGCCAAAAAAAAATTTATGATCTCAGTATGGTCTCAATCCGAAGAACAAATTGGCAACGTCATAACCAAACCGAAACAAGCCAAACGATGGCACACACAAGTGAACCGTAGAAATTCTCGAAAGTAAATAATATATGCACACTCAATTGAGCTATCCAATCGATGTGGGACTAAAGAATAGGAGTGAAGTTGGTTTTTTTACATTTGAAGCAACAACAGACAACACTAAACACTTAAAGTGATCTTAAAACTAAATTTTGGCTATTTTTGTGTTCCAAATTAATGAATCAAAATTTCCTAAGGATGAATTTGGGAAGATTGCTTAGAGAAGAAAAGAAAAGAAAAAACTATGATTTCGTAAATTTTGGCCTCCAATTGACTAAATTTGTGTATTTGGAAGTGTCTGATGTGAGACAAAATTAGTTGAAACTCTGATATGACCCATTTTTTGTTTTAAATTCATACTAAATTTCAGAACTCTAATACTAACTCCAAACTCCCAGTCGACTGAAATATAACTCTAATTTCTGTAAAAGGAGTTTCATTGCTACAAATTGTAGTTTCAAATTTTCCAAAATCCAAAATAAATCTAGTTTCATTTTGACAAACCTTGCTCCCAAAATCAGGCCGGATGAAGATACTGTTTTGATGAACAGTGGAAGAACCTCTCGGTCTAAAACAAGATTGTGTTATCTTTCTTTTCAAGGTTTAATTAGAATAGTTCTACCAAATTGCATGTCAATCTACAAGTTATATGTGGGGTAAAGTGCAAAAAATTTCTCAGATTTGTATTTCTGTAATTAAATATTTATGGATTTAAAAAACTTTCGCATTTTATATTTGGTAAATTTTGCACCCAATTTGATGGTCTGTCGTTAATGGACGTCAAATTCGACGTAAAATGACTAATATATCCCTTTATATATATATGGGTTATCATTATGTACTCATTATTTAGTTGTTAATCATTTACTAAACCATTTATGTTTTAACTAACAAAATAAGGGTGAGGTTGAAGTAAATCAAACAATTCATAATGGCACGAAAGGATACGACTATGATAGAAAGAGTTAAGCACGAGATAAGGAATGAATATAGAAGAGAAGATGAGTCACCCAAGGGCGAGATGGTGATAGGAAGAGAATACTACTACTACTATGCGTGTCATCCATTAGCTTCGTGGATATGCCATCTAGTTAGGATATCAACATGTCCTCATAACTGCTAAACTACCTTATATATAATTCTACGGCTATTATGCACCTAAGATCCCGTGTCATAAAGGGGGTCATGAGTATGAAATGACACATATAACTAAAAGGTCGTACCTATATCTACGGCTTCCTGTGTCTGCTCTCCTATATTTGTCATAATGAGTGATTGGCCTATGGGATATATCTAGTACTCTCCGTATATCAAACTTATACTAAGCACGAACGTTCGTCTCTCCGAAATAGGGGAAGACGAAAAACACAATAAATAATTCAAGGAGGAGGTGATAGAATACAAGTACGAAATCAAAAGGGATTAGAGAATTCGAGAGAGAGTTGCCAAGGCAGTTATGGATTGAAATCTTATTTTGGTACATTCCTATTCGCATGTTCACATCAGAACAGTTATGTACCTGACATGATATGCTCTGACCAGTCTAGAGGGCAAGTATATTTGTCTAACAAGTTGAGTCAACTATATCTAAATCCACGTAAGATAGTGATACAAAGATCGAACCAATCGCACTAAGGTTGATCAGACCATAATGTACTGATTCTGATTTAGATAATCTATTAGTGTGGGCCCCCAATAATACATATGTCATGAACAAACTCAATACAAGAATAAGTTTGCAAAAATAGGCTATAATAGCAGCATAAGTCGAGGTAGTAAAAAAATATAAGTACACTTGATTATGATGGAGAAAGGTACAAAATAATTTAAGTTCACCAAGAAGATCGGTGTTGTGCCTCTATAGTTGCCATACTAATTTCTTGTCTAAGTCTAAAGTCAACCAAATGGGTGTATGGGCCTCTAAGTTCTATAGTCTGGATAAACACTAAAGTTCTATAGTCTAGATAAATACTATCTTCTTATGCAATTCTATAGTTGGTGCCATTTAATTATACTTCATTGATGAGTCAACAGGACTATGTGTTACTAGGTTATGAGACATACTACAAAACTTACAAAAATTTAACTAATAGTGTTATTGAATACTAGAGGGTATATACCTAGTACAAGTCATCTTTCTAACCCCTATCAAGCATGAGAGAAGATTGACGTTGAGAAGGGATCAAGCAAGATGCAATGCAAGCAATCAAATAAGAATGTGGAACAAAATCAAGGGAGGTGATAATTAAGTGGATGAGATCCTATATTCTAATCCTATGCGCAGGCTTGCTTGGTACAGTAACATAACCGAGACAATATGCTCTCGACCTGCATGGGCCACCACAAAAATATGTCACGCCCCAAACCCAAAATACGTAGGACTAGAAACACGTAAGCATGTCAGCTGTATGTATATGGCAACTCCAATATATGGATACCATAATACACGCGTACGCTGTAATATGAATATAAACTCACATGTGATATATATAGTGTCACAAGTCACAGATATACTAATCTCACCCACACAACAAGTCATAGTAAAGAAATAACTAAACTAGAATAATAAGTCTGAATAATCCAAAGTAATAGTCGGGTGGAGACAAATCCACTGCCAATGACTATATCAATACTAAAATGAGGGAGAAGGGTAAATCTTCAATATAAATAAGATGATGATATAAAGGCATCAGCGAAGCGATCCATCGCTAGAGATAATCAAGGAATGCTCAGAAGGTAAGACCTCCTCGGAAGAGATAAGTAGTAAGTCCTGATCCGTGCTCCTGCGAATAGTCATGAACATCAACACCTGAAAAGGGACCAGATCCTCAGAGGGACATAACAAGATATATAGAAGCATGCCAATTTGAATACAGTAAACATGCATAATAGTTAAAAAATATGTAAGTACGCTGTACAAGACAATCTATATGAATGCATAATGAGGATAACTTTTCGACGTATGGGCATGGGTAGGCTACTCTATCTAATCTCACAACTCACACACATGTCAGGAACATCATCAGCTGACATACCGCAGGGGTAGCGACCATCGGACATGACTAGCATAGTGCGTTCTAGTTACTATGGTTTACCAGAGTGGTTATAGCCCATACGCCTACTGATTGTCCTCCCCTCCCATGATACTATGTATCAAGTGTGTGTCAACATATTTACATATATATAGCATATACTTATGACTGAAAGAAAATATACATGTAATGAATATACAGAAATACAATGAGCATGTAAAGTACTGTAAGTAATTTGGCAAGGTATCTTGCCTGGCAAGAGAGCTGTAAAGTGTAACGTCCAGGAGTCAAGCACACAGGATCAAAAGCTACGACCTCAGAATGAACATCTCCGGATGCTGAAATAAATATCACCAACATTTCCAGAATAAGCGAGATAGCTAGAAAATACTACCCTTTCGTCCAATTTGGACACATGGACAAAAACGATAATTTTGGGTCAAAGCGGGGTCCACATGTAGCCCACTTTGCACCAAAAAGTATGCCAGGGGTAAAGGTCTCTAAAAGAGACAAATTATAGGTCAAACCAATTCTAAACATCAATACAAACTCAACGGTACAAAGTAAAACTTGGGTCACAGGACCAGCGTGATACCACGAGTCCAATGGCATAAGTTTCGTCATATTCTGACGAGCGTACACTTAATGGTACGGTATTTTATAAAAGTCACGATATTAGGACTTTTTGCAGATACGGGCTGATTTCGATGCGCACACACATCCGAACCAGTTTTTGTGAAAGTCCACATGTCTGGATATACCGTGTGCGCCTTTCGGTGCACTTGATAAATGAAGGATCGGTCCCGTTTGGCGGAGCGCGCTCCGTATCACAAATTTTGGAAGTTGGAAAAATATATTTTTAGTGATTTTTTTAATCCGATTTAACTCAGCATACAACAAAAAATAAAATATTGTAATTGACAAAAACTAATCTATGTTAGGTGATCTTCACGTAACAAAAAGAATTTCTAGGTTTGGATCTCTGTGGTGGGAGATACGAGTCCTTGAACATGGGTCATCGCAACAATTTTTAGTAATATAAAAATGTAATTTTTCCTAAAGTTGGTATCGATTTTTCTCTAGTTTTGCACATTGTTTGAAGTAAACTAATGCACAGAGTTGGAAGAGGGATAGGTCATGAACATACCGGTGAAGACGGGGTCGAGTTTGGTCGAACGATGGCACGTGAATCGAAGCACGAACAGGGCTAAGTTGCTGACTTTTCTGTCAATGTCGCGGGTGTGCGCGCTGTTTGGCAACGACGGTGGACGGCGGTGAACGGCGATGGCGGTGGCTCTGGGTCGGCATTCGCGGGGGGGGGGGGGGGGGGGGGGGGGGGTTGGAGATGAAGAAGATATTTAGGTTTAGGGTTAGGGTTTTACTGTTTAACAAACGTACATATGTATATAGAAGGAGCGGGGTCGCAAACGCTGCGCGCTGGGTTTGTAGCTGCTGCTGTTGATGCGGGTTGCGGGTAGGTCTTAGGTTTAAACGGGTAGGGTTTTATAATGGCTAAAGGGTTTGGGTAGGTTTGGATATTGGGTTAAGGTTTGATTTCTAATTCATTTTCTTTTTCCCTTTTTTTTCTTTCTTTCTTTATTTCTTATTCCTATTCTGTTTCTTTTATTCTTTTTCTTATTCTATTCTTTTCTATTTCTTTTATATTTTATTTCTATTATTACTAATAATAATAATATTATTATTATTATTATTATTATTATTATTATTATTACACTTATTATTATTATTATTATATATTAGGATTATTATTACACTATTTATTTATTTGCACATATATTTGAGGTATATAAAAATACATTCGTACCCAAAATAAATTCTACAAAATTCTATCACCCTTCTACAATTATTCCTAAAATAAAAATAATTAATTAAATAAATACAATATTTTTAAAAATATAGGGTTTTACAGTATATGACAACTCTAATATGTTAGAAAACTATAACACATATGTATGTTGTATATGAATAGTAATTCACAAGTGTTATATATTATCACAAGTCACAGGCAACTAATCTCATCCACAGAACAAGTCAATAAATAAGAAAATAAACTAAGTCAAATAGATCATAATGTACAAGTCCAAATAATCCAAAATGATAGTCGGGTGGAGACAAATCCACTGCCAATCGACTATATCCAAACTAAAATAATAGAGGTGGACGAAACTCCAATAAAAAATAAAATGCTAAATAAAGAGAGTAGCAACTAATAAGTCCATCAACTAAGAGGTAATCATGGATGATCGGAAGGTAAGACCTCCTCGATAAAAAAATGAAGCGTCAGGTCCCGGTCAGTACTCCTGCGGTTAATCCTGATCGTCTATACCTGGAAAGGGACCAGGTCCTCAGAGGGATGTATCCAGATATATAGAAGCATGCCAATCATAAACTGAATATAAACATATGTATTGGATAAACTAACCAAGCTATGTGAATGCAATTGAGGATAACCTTTGTACGAATGGGCTGTCTGGCTAAAATGGGAATGACATAGACTCCTCCAAGACTAGAGGTCTACATGTACATAATTTATCCAATCATATGCACAGACCATAAAGCATCCCCTGGATGCCAGAGGATCATCTCTCTCATATAAATCCATGGTCGTTAACCAGTATCTCCCTCACAGCGTACGGTCACAGAAAGTACAAAAAAGCCCAAACGACTTGTGTATATTCTCCACACCAAAATGGTTGTTCGGATCATATCCACAACATGATAGATCCAGTTCCTCACCACTAAGTCAATGAATGCACCTAAACAACAAAATATGAACTAAGCTGACACATGCCTGTTCGCACTAATGATCAGTCAAATACGATAGTGCGTGCCCTCTCACGCGTATCACACATCCGTGTATATACAAAGTACGTATCAAGGTTATGGAGATTTGAGAATACCTCACAATTATAGGGTGGTCACTTAACTCTAGGTCAGTATGCATAGTAAACAAAATAAAGACGATAAAATCTGCCGTTGCACCTAAGTCTATCTTGGATGCGCAATTTTTATAAAAATAACTAAGTAAATAAGTAACATAAATATAACATGATGTATAAAATATAAATAAACTGTCTTCATGGCAAGGTATACTTGTCTGACAAGCAATCAATGTAGTATACATGTCCAAACGATAACCACAATGAGCCGGAAGGTAGAAACTCTAAATGAACTTCTCAGAATGCTGAAATAGATATCACCAACATTTTTGTAATAAGCGCGATAGTCAGAAAATACTATCCTTTCGTCCAATTTGGACACAGGGCAAAACGATAATTTTGGGCCAAAGCAGGGTCCACATGTGGGCCACTTTACACCAATATATGTGCCACAGGTAAAGGGCTCTAAATAGAACAAATAATAGGTTAAACAAATCCTAATCAATGATAAGAACTCAACTCCAGTTTTGGATTTAGGTGAGCCGATCACAAAATCGTCCGTTAAGTTGGACCGTGGGGCCCAAAAAATGATGATCCGATAACTATCTCAAAATTGGGTAAAACTTGGGACACAAAACCAGTGTGATACCACGAATCCAATGGCACAAGTTTTGTTGCGTTCCGACGATCGTGCACCGACTAATGGAAAAATTTGCAAAACGTCAATACGGGGGACTTTCGACTGATACAAATTAATTTTGGCGTGCACACACATCAATATCAACTTTCACGAAAGCCCACACATCAGGATATATCACACGCACCTTTTGGTGCAAATGGTACATGATGATATGGTCTCGTTTGGTGGGGCGCACTCCGTATCACAAATTTTTTGATTATTTTGAAAATTATTTTTCATGATTTTTAACTGATTATTTAACACAGAATTAATGACCAATTATATGCAAACAATAGGTTGTTTTGAAGCTATTTAGGTTGTCTCTAGGACTATACAATTAGTTCTCTAAATTATCTAGTATGCTGGCGATTAATCGCCTTTGAAAATGGGGTTTTAAAACATAAAAATTATCGTATATATACATACTTGAAATACATTTTTTTGAGTTTTGCACCTATTTCTTACCAATTAATACATCATATTAATTACAAGAAACCAAAATTTCCTAGAGAGGGTTAAGTATGGTACCCAGATGTCACCACCCCATTTCCAGAGCCGGGTATTTTTTTTTTATTTTTAATTTAGTTAATTGTGCATTATTTTTAATTAATTGTATTTATAATTAATTATTGATTGTATTATTTTTATATTGTTTGTTTTAGGATTTTGGCTAGCCTGGACCCATGTCAGACCCTAGTGGACCCATGTCCGACCCAGCCCACACCCTTGTGAGAATTATTTTGGGGCTTAGAATATTTATTTTATTTTTAGGAGGTTAGTTGGAGAGATTTGGAACTAGTTTGAGCGCATTTGGAACCCGGAACCCAAAACCGAGTCAATAGGGGCATTTTGGGAATTTGGTGACTTGTGTGAACCCTTATATGTTGTGGCCGGCCCCCTCTTCACTCCCAGACCGTGGAACAGCAGCCATTTCCCCCCCATTCCTTCTTCTTCACTACTTCTTCTTCCTCTCCACTCTTTCTTCTTATTTCTTCCTCCCAACTTCAAGTAAGCATCATTTTCCTCTTCTTTCTTCTTCTATTCTCCATGGTTGCTAACCCTAACCCTAGATCTTTCCCTAACCTAGGTGGGTAGAGCCTAGATCTAGTGTGGGAGTTAGATTTGGAAGCTTGGAGCTTGAGGGAGTTGATTTGGAGGGAATTTGGGACTTTGGCCTTGGGATTCCAACTCCCAAGAGATAAACCCTAAATTTCCCCTTGTAATTACTCTTTTATAGTGTAGTTAATATTTTAGAACCTTCCTAGACCCTTAGGCTACCCGTGGGAAGAAGTTGGAACTAGTTTGGTTGGGTTTAGAGACTTTAACACTAGGTTTTGTGTCAATTTCGGGTGAAATCCGAATTTGGCCCAATTTTGGGTGATGCCCTAGGTTAGATGGACCTAGGTAGACGTTGTCGGGTGTCGTGACGGTGAGTGCGTGTCTCCGTTTGGGCACGGGAAGCCGTGTCGCGGAGAAACGGGCATTTCGGGCGAATTTGGGGGTTTTCGTCGTCGCCGATTCTAAGTACGTGTGCGTTTCCGCCACGGGCCTAGAATCGACGCGGGAGCACATTTTCTAGGATCTAGGCATCGTGTAGAGCACGTGGGTAAATTTTGGGCCGATTCCGAGTTCGTTTGGTGTGCGTTTCAGGAGGTTTTCCGAACCGCGCACCACGTGTTCGTCGAAATGACCGAACGGCCATTTCGGCGTGGTTTTCTAGTTTCGGGCTTGTGCGCGCGTTGGGTTAGCATCGGGGAGTGTGTGATAGAGTTTTCGGGCTATATTATATATATTTTAGGGTATTGGTGAGTGTCGGGGTCGTTGGGCGTGAGTAGGGCGTGTGGTTTGAGTGTTGTGTGCGTGGTTGTGTTTGTATTGATATGTGTCTATATATATATATTTATATATATGTATGTGTGTGTATTTATATTTATGTACTTGTATATGCATATGTCTATGTGTATATATATATTTGTATATGTGTAAGTGTGCTTGTGTGTGTATATGTGTATATATGTATATAGGTGTATGTATGTATATATAGTTGAGAGTGTGTGTAGATATATATATACATATGTTTGAGTGTGTGTGTGTATATATATATATATTAGTGTGTATATATATATAGATATATATGTGTGTATATATATATAGATATGTATATATATTTATGTGTGTGTGTTGATAGTGTTGTGAGTGTGTGTGTGTATTAGTGTGTGAGTGTGCTAGTGTGTGTGTGTTAGAGTGTGTAGATGAGAGTTATATATATATAGATATTTAGTTATATATATATAGATATAGATGTATGTATATATATATATAGATATATATATATATATGTGTATATATAGGAGTGTGTGTGTGTATGAGAGAAGAGAGGGGGGGGGGCAGATTCTGGAAACAGCGAGCAGTGGCAGCAGCTGCTGCTGTGGGGCAGCAGCCACCACAGCAGCAGCAAATAGCAGCGCGGCAGCAGCAAAAGCTAGCAGCGCAGCAGCAGCAAAAGCTAGCAGCAGCAGCAGCAGGTTTGAGAGCAGCAGCAGCAGCAGGTTTGAGTAGCAGCGAGGCGTAGCGAGGGATAGGATAGAGAGAGAGATTGATAGAGAGATAGTTAGATATATCTAGATGGATAGATAGTTAGATTGGTAGATAGATATATGAGATAGATATATAAATAGATAGTTAGATAGTTAAATAGGTGGATAGATATTAGGTAGATAGTTACATAGATAGATATAACTATAGATTAGATAGGTAAATAGTTAGAATTAATAGATAGATAGCTAGCTAGATTTATAGATAGTTGGATAGTTAGATAGGTTGATAGATAGCTAGATAGATAGATTGATATATATATATAAGTAGATAGATAGATAATTTGATAGATAGTTAGGTAGGTAAATACTAGATATTAAGATATCTAGTTAGATAGATAGATAGGTAACTAGATAGGTTGATAATAGATAGGTAGATAGATAGTTATATCTATCTAGGATATAGATGTATATACATATAGTTATATACATATCTATAGATATCTAGATAGTTATACATAGATATTTATGAGTTGGGTAAGGTAAGGTATATATATATATATATGTGTGTATGGGTAAGGTAATGGGTAATCGGGTAAATGTGTGTGGATAAATATATACATAGGTACATATATGCTTAGATATATATAAATATGATAGATATATATATTATCTAGCCTAGATTAATAACTAGGTATATATTCAATAGCTAGATAGCTAGTTAGAGGGGTTTTAGAGCGAAACCTCAATATCTTGAGATACCAAGGTATTTCAATACCTTAAGATAACCAAGGTATTGGGTTTCGAGCGGGGTTTTTGAGCAATAGCCTATGATTTGTCTTGGAATGATTTTTATATGTTTATATATATAATTACGTGTGCTAGCATAGGTTTTAGCGGGTTTAGGCGGGGTGCGTGGCCTAGGTTGAGGTATCGGATACCGAGGGTATCCCGGTATCTCAAGGAGGCGAGTTTGAGAGTTTTTTAGCTTAATGAGCTCGGTTTGACCTAGAATTTCAGGAGCACCCTAGTTTGACCCAGACTTGACCGTAGTTGACTCGGTTGACCGCCAAACTCAACTTTTGACCTAGTTTCGACCTAGAGTTGACTTTTTGGACCCAGAGTTGACTTTTTCACCCAGATTTCACCGGTTTGACCCGTTTGACCTAGAACGACCCTAGAAACCTATTTTTAGTTATTTTATATCTGTTTAACTCATTAGAACCCTGTTTAACCTTGCTTTTCGCATTAGGTCCTTGCGACACCAGTTCGGATCGCCAGTTGCTCAGGACGTCAGGCGAGTACATTCTCTGATAGTTTTCATTATTTGATGATTATTATGATTCAGCTTCTAGTATAGTATCATCTGATTATTCTGGCACCACACGGGACACTGACTGGTATTTCTGGATTCATTTACTTGCGACACGTACATTTCATGTTTCTGGCCTCTATTCTGGAATCACTACTGGCATCACCTACAGGCATCACTACAGGCATCATTCATGTTCAGGCTGGACTCATCTTGATTTGCGTGTCGGGTCTTGGATCCACTTGTATTAGTCGGGGCGGGGAAATACTCGAGTAGACATGTAAATATTCCTATCTGGCATCATCAGGAATCACTCCCTCTGGTCTAATCTGGAATGATAGCAGCCGTGCACCCAGTGCGCGGTGAGCCGTACTTACCCCTAGCCGTTTACATGTCGAAACAAGTATTTCAAAGACACCGAGTTCATTCTTTATAGTCTGGACTCTCATGCATTTCTTGACTTGTCTCACTTACATGTTTCTGGACTTGACTCACTACATGTTTTTCATGCTGGACTCACTACACGTTCATGTGCACGGACTTGATCTTAGCTTAGATTTTCTGTATATTGTAGTTATTACTATCTTGCTCTGATATCCATGCATCTTTACCTTTATGCACCAGTGATTTACATATTTTCTTGTTCATACTTGCTCCATTTTTCTTGCTACTTGCTATAACTGTTTTATAGTTTTTATCATTTAAATGGAACTGCTGTTAGAGATGTACTTGCTCCAGTCCTGACTGGACATATTTTTCAGAGTATCCGGAGGATTGGTGTCCGACGTTTTATGGACCTGAGCCTGTCGATGGTGCAGACAGGGACCCTCTAGTTTAGAGGTGATTTCCGGGTTGGTAGCCGGGATCACTAGGATCTTGTTGTTGTTTTTATTAGCTTTAGCACCGGATTTGTCTCCGGTTTTGGATTGAGACCTTGTTTGTATATTATTTTGGATGATGTATTGTTGTATTATTATTATTATTGATGTTGTGGTTGTTGTAGTAGTAGTTGGTGGTTAGACTTTATAGTTGTTAGTCTTCTTTGTTATCTATCGTGCTTAGATTCGTGATTGAGTACTTGTGGTTATCTTTATGATATTGCTCCTCCGTTTGGAGTTGAGATCTCGGCAGATATATATATATTGTTTGCGTGGTTGCCCTCCTTTTGGAGAGGTCATGCCCGATTTTTGTGTGAGATTATTATCTAGATAGTTGACCTAGACAGCGTTCTACCGCCGATGCTGCGGCGTAGGCTGGACGTACCCACGACTCATGCCCGATTTTCGGGTACGGGTCGTGACACCAGAAAACTTTACGGATCACGAAATGGTCGGGTATAACGGAAGATACAGGACGATGAACAGGGGTACCTGGCTGCTTTGTGCGACTTAACGAAAATCACTTCTCGGGGTTGCTGCACTCACTCTGGCGACTCTCCAGCATTTTCAGGTGGTTTTCTAGGTGCGAGGGACTTCGGGGAACCTTCAAAAATTTACGATTTCGCGTTTGGTGGAGTATACGACCGTGGGATAAAAAATTAGTGGCTTCGAAATTGGTTTATATACTATGTTTTCATTCATTTTTAATCGTTTTTTACTTCGATTTACATTTGAATTTGGACGATTTGATTTAAGCCGGAAGATGATAGTATCTAAGATTACATAGAATCTAGTTTGAGAAAATTTGATGGGGATTTGTTCGATTTTGAACTGACTGAAATCAGAGTTTTTCAACTCTGTTTTTCGACCGCGGATGGAGCTCGTGTATTATTGGGTTTCTCAACTCGCGAGAAATTAATTTCTCGTGAGAATTGTATTTTTTTCTTCTCTTATTCTATTCCTTTTCTATTTCTTTTTCTTTTCTATTTCCTTTTATGAACTACATTCTTTTTATTTAAAATTATTTCTAATATTTCATTAATTATTCTATAAATACTTTTGTTTATATAAACTACTACATAAATATAATTAATTATTACATAATCTTTATTTATTAATTGTATGTTTTTATTATTAATGATTAAGCTAAGTACTTTTAATTTACATATTTGGTTAGGCTGCTAATAGCTAGCTTATCTTACTTACCTGAAATTTTAAGATCTACATTAAATTATTTTGTTATCTAAATTCTTTTATTGACAATTTATTTCTAATACTTATTTATTTATTAACACTTTTACTTATGATCATATATATACAAGTATGTATATTTATAAATACTTATTTTATTTATTTATCTATTTTTGTATAAATAAAATAATAATAAAAAATAAAGGGGTTTTTACAGGTTTTCATAAACGCTCGGTTCAAAACACCAAAAAACCGATGAAAATACCGTTACCAAGCATACCCTTAAAGGACTATTTTATTCGTCATTCCAGCTAATAGACTTTAGATCCATAGTGATATAACATAGCATGATCCATTAACATATTATGTTGGACCATGATGGATACGTCTTATAAAGATTTTTCATCTTGCGTGTCTATCTATATTCAATAACTAAATATATCGCCATATCTTATACCATCTAGAACTGGCAAAAGAGCAATCTTCAACTCTTCATGGCTCTGCCTCTGACCAGCATTGCTTGGTGGCTATGTTATGAAAAGCACGCTTAAGCGAGTTTTAGAATTAAGACGTCTAACTTAATAATTTTTTGTCCCAGAAAAGCGATCAGCACTTAGGCATCGCTTAATAGTGCCTCGTCTAGGCATAGTGTAATGTCCTGCAACCGTATGATGCATTATGCTGAGTCGAATTAAATAAGGCAATGGTTGGTTATATTTTAATTTGTTGGATTTGAGAGCAAGTAATGATTTGAGTTAGTTTCATGTACAGATCACGTACGAAGTTCGATAGAATCAGTGTGTTCATTCGGAACAAGTGCAGAGATAGTAGAATTGGAGCGATAATGTTGTCTTACTTAGTCCGATCAGTCGGATAATTTAGAGAACACGGACTTCTCACATGGTTATACAAATTTAGTATATCATGCTTCGCATCGGACCACAGATTCAAGGGATCAGTCGTATCGGCAAGGCAGAGTGCTATCGGATTGAACTTGGTGAGTGGGCTCTGTCCCTTCTCCTCTACTCCTTCATGTCTAATAATATAGAACACACGTAATGCCTTGGACACTTGGAATTGGAATATTGGAATCACTGTATTGTGGCGTGCATAGAGTGTGCACCATTTGGAAGGATAGAATTTATGACTTTGAGTTGGACTTATGTTTGGGCAGTAGGGGCTTTGAGTGGATCATCTTGATTGAAACATCAAGGCACTTCAGAGAGCGAGTAAGCATGTGTTGCGCATGAGTATCAAGTTGGAATATTTTGTCAAGCAGAGCATGCAGTTATGGTTCAAAATCGGGCAACTGTATCGGAGAGGGCATTGTGCCACTATTGGAACATTGTGACACGGAGCATTCAGAGCGAGGTATTGCACCAAATCGGAGTACTGTGTCGAGAAGCGGCATAGTGTCTAATAGAGATAATTTGAGAATGGTACCTTGGGCTATAGTTAGAAAATGGTTATGGTGAATTGGATGGATCAAGGCGAGTATTGTTTAGTGGGGCGAGAAGGATTAATTCTCTCATCGTACCTACTTGTTGGAGTATTGCATAGGTCACGGATAACCTGCTGTGCACAGGGTTTGATTTTCTCGAAGGAAATAGTCTCCGGGGCACCGAGATAGTTCGTCCATGGAGAAAACAATGGTAACATACTTTGAGCACGGTACTTATAGTTCGAGACCACCAGGCGGGCTAGCTACTCAGCGCTGGATCGAGTCAAAATACAGTTGGATAGTCCTTTATAGCTTGGCTAGTGACCTTCATATAGATAAGAGTTGGTTCAGTTTGAGTTTGTGCATTCGTATAGGCGGCGGGCGGCCACCTTTCCTCGGACAAGAGTATGCATATCGAGGATAGATTTTAAGACTTAGAGTACAATGTGGTTCGATAGGTTCACGCTTTGCTTCAGGATTTAACTAGAATGTATTGTATGCTTAGTCTTATTTGAGATTAATAAACTACTAGTATATTTTCTTGAGATTGTTGCCTGCATGCTTAACCTGCTTTACAGTTTTCCTCAACATGTCATACCTCTGCCATAAAATAAATCTGAGCTCAAGTAAAAAGATCAATATATAACTGCTTGCATTCACTATCTACTTAGTGTCAGTTTAGACGAGTGGGTTACCCCGCTCACCAGTACGACTGTGTACTGACCCATATTTATGGGCATTATTTTCAGGTATACAGGTGTAGTCGCTCAGTTTGGATATACGGGACATGATGTATGGAACGATAAGTACTTTTGTGGAAAAGAGAAAGAGCAAGAGTGTTGCATCGCCTTTGTGGCATTTTTATTTGGACCCTTCGAGAGCTTCGCTGCATATACTCTGATGTATACTTGGTATATAATACTTGACTTTCGCTGCAACTTAGTTATTTCAATGATAACCATAATGTTTGACGTCATCATCTTGTGCGAGCGCAACTCCAGGCTCGCACGGTATCACATTTCGATGAGAATGATTGTCCTGCGAGAGCGCTGTAACTTGGTGATTCACGTTCAGTGGGGACGATCGAACTTGCGGAAGATTGGGGCATGACAATTTGGTATCAGAGTGTCCGGTTCATTTCCTCGAACTTTTTCTTTGCTTGCTTCATCATAAACTCTAAATAGCTTTCGTGTATCGTTTGGCTCTTGGCTCTACTCGGTGCTGTATTAGAATGTTCATGCAATAAGTCTATATATTTGTTGGTTGTGTGTGCATGTTGTTCTTCTTTGCATTGGCTTTCGTAGGATTTTGATAGGATCATGTAGCATGGTTTAGCATTTTTGCATTCTTGCAGCAAGTTGTGTGGCGTTGTTGTATTCGTGCAGCAAGTTGAGAGATGTCATTACGTTTGTTTGGCTTGTCATTCAGAAAGGATCTTGCTGCATCAGTGGATCAGTTGGTTGTTATATAATATTGGTTATGTGGCATGCTGTGAGTAGAAATAATGGATGAGAATAGAATGTTGCACGAGTTGCTCGTGTAGTGAAGGTGTTGGACGGAGTTTAAGATATTGCCTGGGAATATCAGAGAGAGCGTTGCACGAGTTGCTCGTACGGCGCATGTGTTTAGCAAATTTGAACAGTGGCCTGGAATACCAGATAGAGCGTTACATGAGTTGATCATGCGACGAATGAGTTGAATAGTTGATTATTGGCTTGGATTATTTGGAAGAGATTGTTGCACGATTTGCTCGTGTAGCAAAATTTTTGGACGATTTCAAAGATAGTTGGGAGTATCAGGAATGAAACATGGCACAAGATGCATCGAGCGAGATCGACAGAAGAGTTAGATGGTTCATGTGTTGGCTGAGTTATGAGACTTTGAGTTGTGAATGGCAAGATCACGCAAAATAGATAGCTCAAATGGATCTTGGATCAGTACAAAGAAGTTTGATGCGAGGAGTGACTTGATTCAAAGTGGTATATGGTATACCACATAATGAGCGTGGCATTGGAATGTTTGGTTAGGCAGCAATGGAATTTGCCACAATAGACGCGAATAATGGAAATGGAAGTTGGTTTATGCAAAACGGTTGAGTTATGTTTCAGAAACTTGGAGCAAGCGAGTATTAAGTTACGATCGACAGGATCACCACAGGATAGTTAGTTCAGAATAGACATTCATCGATGCAGATTAAATCTGGCATGAGAGAGACTATATTTCTAACTGCTATATACGTGCTACAGAGTAGTGTATACGTTGGAAATATTTGGAACAAGATAAGCGATAGGTTTGCTTGCAACAGATAGGCTAGTAAGATATTGTGTCAAAAATTGGTACAATAGAGTTTGACTCTGGTATTCTTCGATGCGTTAGGTTTGAGCGATCAGAATTGGACTCATACAAATATAAGTTTTGTTAGACGAGAATGGAATAAGCAAAGGAGCGAGTGTTGGAATTCGAAGGAGTGATGCGAACCAAGTATTGGAAATAAGATGAGATCGATAAGATGTGATGTGTGACTATTAGAGTTTTGCGTGCATGATTTAAAAGTTTAGTGGAGCATTCATTGATTCAAAGAGAGAGTTGAGCGTAAGAAACAAGCAGTTGATGCATGCATGTGCAAGCGTTGGATGTATCAAAGAGTAGCAAGCACGGACTACGAATATTGAAAACGCAAGGAAGCAGTTGGTCAATCAGCAGAACACGATTGGTTTTAACGGAGTAGTATGATGGAGTTGCACAAACTTGAAGAATTTTGGATATTAGCATTCGAGAAGTTTGACTCGGAGTCTAGAGGAAGCAAAATTGGCCAAACGATACAATGATTGTGGACGAATTCTCCAGAAGACGTGAATGAGCATGATGTGAAGCTAGTCGATGTTGAGTTGGACTGAAAGTTAACACTTGTAGTATCGAGACGGATGTGGCATAATGAGATAATTAAATTGGAAGTGGTAGTGCATCAAAGATTAGCGTACAAGTTATCGAGAGCGTATAGACAAATCAAAACACGGAGAAATCAAGAAGGTGCTAAGGAAGTGGAGCGAGAACAAGGATTGTGGCAGATAAACTTTTGGAGATAGCTAACTGAGAGCGACATTGAAGCAAATCATTGTGTCGCTCGAGCAATTTGGACGTGCAGTGTTAAAGCATTGTGTATGGGTAAGAAACTGAGTAAGTATATGGTTTCGAAAATCGTTGCATGTGGTAGTGCAATAATTCAAACAAGGCAGTTCAGAATTTTGATGGATTCAGGACAGAACGGTGGAGTGATGGTATAAAGTTTTAGCGAGCACAGTCCAACGATTAGTGGCTTGGATAGATAGTAAGACTCTATGTGGTTAGACGACGTTTGGTTGAAAGATATGTCAGAGGTAGTGCAGAAAGTGATCGAATTCAGAAGTTTATTCGGATTTAATGGTTAAATTATAGTTCAGATTTGCAGATCAGACATAGCATGGTTCATAGTAACTGTCCATCGTGATGACTTACAATTATCAAGTGTAGCTTCGGGGTAGCTGACCCTAGAGACGTAACCACCAAATCGAATTAATATTATAGACCCATAGAACGATCCTTACGGCGACGCAATTGGAAATGCGTCGAGGGTAGATGTGAGTGGTGTATGTTGGAGATAGCCTAGGCGACTGAGTGTTGGATTCGAGAGATCATTGGAATAGTCTTCAGCTGAAGATGTAGCCAGAAGATCAGAGAAAAGGTAAAAATAGCCTAAGTCAACTGTTGAGATTCGGAGTCACAGATTATCGAAGATGGCATCACCTCTGACTCGTCGTGCCCCAAAAGGGAATATCATTCATATTAATTGATGACTGTGTAACTAGCTTCGAGAAGTTAAAGTCGTGGCTCGTTCAGATCAAATCCTTATACTACCGAAAGGGACAGATGTGCCTCTGATCTACAAGATGCTTCAAAACTTAGTCTGAGATGAGTGCTCATACAGAAGGCGAAGGTGATATCATATGCTTCGAGGTAGTGGAAGCAGCACGAAGAACTATTTCATGCGTGACTTAGGAATTGTGGCGATTGTGTCCGCATTAAAATTGTGGCGACACTATCCCTATGGTATGGCGACAAAATCTTTGTGGATCATATGAACTCCAATATAGGTGTTCACCCAAAGAGGTATTAAGATTGAGGCAGAGGTATTGGGCCTAGATGATCTAAGAGCATAGTACGATGTTTGGGTAAGTCGGCTAGCTGGGGTAGTATCAGTTGTGATGATCGTTCGGAGCATGAGATAATATTTTGATACGATGCATGTGGAACATGGTACGATTAAAGATAAGCTAGAGTTTGGTTAGTTGAGCTCGGACGGCGCAAATAAGAATTCAAAAATAGTTGGATGATAAGGCCTTGCAGAATACTTGTTGCGCTTGGACGCACATGGACTTGAAGCGTGCATGGTTTGGGCTATTGCTAGAGAATGGATTGAGTCAGAACACAAACTAATTTAAGTCAGGTGGAGAGATCATCTGTGGGGAATCATCGTATTTGAAAATAGCGCTTGTGACAATGAGTTATGGGATGAACGTTCAGGATCAGTTCAGTCGAAAGTGGAGTGATTAATGTCTTAGACATGAAGATACCCTTGTAACTTGTCCAAATTTGCTGTCGCTAAGCTCGGCCAAAATATATGTATTTCAGGGACGCCTTAAATATGTGTATGATCCAAACTAAGTGATATGTTAAATTCAAATTTAGCTACAAGGAGGATGTGGGAATATAGAATTGGTGTGCGAGCGTTCAGCACGAAGCAAAGATGATGAGTCTGGATCAGTGGAATATGAGTTACATGAGGCAGAGTTTATGAAATAGGAAAACGATATACAAGAAAGGAATATGGACTGGTTTGGTTCGAAGACGAACCTTATTCTGAGAGGTATATTATGTAATATTCTGCAATATCACAGTGTATTACGCTGAGTCAGATTAAATGAGACAATGGTGGTTATATTTTAATTTATTGGATTTGGGAGAAAGTATTGATTTGAGTTGGTTTCATGTGCAGATATCGTACGGAGTTCGATGGACTCAATATGTTCATTCGGAATAAGTGCAGAGATAGCGAAATTGGAGCAATAATGTCGTCTTCCTTAATCCGATCGGTCGGATAATTTTGAGAGCACAGCCTGCTCGCATGATCATACCAATTGAGTAATCGTGATTCGCATCGGACCACAAATTTAAGGGATCAATCGTATCAGTAAGGCAGAGTGCAAGCGGTTTCAACTTGGTGAGTGGGCTCTGTCCCTTCTTCTTTAATCCTTCATTCCTAATAATATGGAACACATGTAAAATCTTGGATATTTGGAACTAGATATTAGAATCACCATACGGTGGCGTGCATAGAGTGTGCACCATTTGGAAGGATAGAATTTATGACTTTGAGTTGGACTTACGTTTGAGCAGTAGGGGCTTTGAGTGGATCATCTTGGTTGGAACATCGAGGTACTTCAGTGAGCGAGCGAGCATATATTACGCATGAGTATCAAGTTGGAACACTTTGTCAAGCAAAGCTTGAAGTTGTGGTTCGAAACTAAGCAACTACATTAGAAAGGGCATTGTGCCACTGTTAGGGTATTGTGCCACGGAGTATTCAAAGCGAGGTGTTGCACCAAATTGGAGCACTGTATCGATAAGCGACATAGTACCTAATGGAGATAATTTGAGAATGGTGCCTTTGGCTATAGTTGGAGAATAGTTTTGGTGAATTGGATGGATCGAGGCGAGTATCATTTGGTAGGACGAGAAGGCTTGATTCTCTCATCGTACCTAGTTGTTAAAGTATTGTATTGGTTACGGACAACCTATTGCACGTAGGATTTGGCTTTATCGAATGGGATAGGCTCCAGGGCACTAGGACCATTCGGTTATGGAGGAAACAATGGTAACGTACTTAGAGCATGTTACTTGCAGTTCGAGACCACCAGGCGGGCTAGCTAATCAGTGCTGGATTGGGTCGAAATACAGTTGGATCATCCTTTATGGCTTGGCCAGTGACCTTTATATAGATAAGAGTTGGTTCGGTTTGAGTTTGTGCATTAGTGTAGGCGGCGGGCGGCCACATTGCCTTGGGCAACAGTGCATATCGAGGATGGATTTTGAGACTTGGAGTGTGATGTGGTTCGATAGGTTCACGCTTTGGTTTGGAATTTGAGTAGAACGGATTGCATGCTTAGTCTGATTTTAGATTGATAAACTGCTAGTATATTTTTTTGAGATCGTTGCTTGGATGCTTAACCTGCTTTACAGTTTTTCTTAGCATGTCATATCTCTGCCATAAAATAAATCTAGGCTCAAGTAGAAAGATCATCATATAACTGATTGCATTCACTATCTACTTAGTGTCGGTTTAGACGAGTGGGTTATCCCGCTCACCAGTACGACTGTGTACTGACCCACGTTTGTGGGCATTATTTTTATGTACACAGGTGTAGTGGCTTATCTTGGATATACGGGACATGATGTATGGAACGGTAAGTACCTTTGTGGGCAAGAGAAAGAGCAAGAGTGTTGCATCGCTTTGTGGCATTTTATTTGGACCCTTCGAGAGCTTTACTGCGTATACTCTGATGTGTACTTGGTACACAATACTTGACTTTTGCTACAACTTGGTTATTTTGATGATAACCATGACATTTAACGTCATCGTCTTGTGTGAGTGCAACTCCAGGCTCGCACAATATCACGTCCCAATGAGAATGATTGTACTGCGAGAGCGCTGTAATGTGTTGGTTCACGTTCAGCGGGACGACCAAACGTGCAGGAGATTGGGGTGTGACACTTAGGCGTTGGAAAAAGCATTTTTTTAACTGAATCGACGTTTTTGTTATTTACATAGTTGGATAGTTGAAAAACTTTAAGTGCGAACTTTAGAGACTAGCTTTTATGTGTGATGGTATTTTAATGACTATTTAGCATGTATACATTGTTTTACTTGTAGTTCGTATTTTGATTTAGTATTTATGTTGTTACTTTGCTTGATTGATAATTTGTATTTTTATTCATCCATATACTAATAGGATTTTATGGAATAAAAATTGAAATTTATGTGTGTATGGAGTATTTTACATGTAGGAGCAAAGGTAGGTAAAAATGGGTGTTAGCAGGCTGAAGCGCCAGCTAAGTGCCCTTAAGCGAGGCGACAGTCTCGTTGTCTTGCCTCGCCTTACACTTAATACAAAAAGTTTGATGGTCACCTAGGATGCAAGAATTTATCTCTCTCTCTCTCTCTCTCTCTCTCTCTCTCTCTCTCTCTTAACTGGCTATAAATTCGAGAAGAGTAACTTGCACCTCTAGCTCCCACCATTTTTCTTACCCTCGTAATGGAATAAGAGGAGCGACGATCCATATCTTGCGAAGGAAAGGGCAAACAAGAAACTTCAATAGCTATATGAGACCTTTAATAATCAATTTTAGCGCATACTTACAGTATGTTGCATGGATATTGCACGGACATGGATACGACACGAGATACTAAGGACACGATGACACAGACATGACTCATATTTTAGTATATCCTAGTGCATTTTAGAGTGTCTAATATGTTTCCATATGACACGGCCACATTTTGGAATATACATTCTTCCGAGTCCGCGATAGAGCCATTGAGAGGGGCGTAAGGCATGGCAGAAATGAGGAGGACAAGTTGCTAGGAAGAGGGAGAGGATTTTTCCGCCACCCAGATCTCGAAGGAAAGGAAACAATCTACCACGTTTAATGAACTTAACAGTTGGAACAGACTGGATTGGACGACCAACGAAGCCCTACCTCCTCCCCTTTCTTTTGGAGTTAGTGGGCTACTACTGGCTGTGTAATATCCTTTTTTTCCTAATTTGTTTTCCTATTTTTTAATTATTTTTATTTATGATAGTTAAGATAAGAGTAGTTTTCTTTAATTAGAAGTTCTTATTCATTAATGGCTTATCATAAGTAAATTTATTATGTTATAGATCTAATCCTATTTGTACTCATGAAATAGATGATGGAGAAATGCTATGGGGATACACTTTTCTTGACATAATCCATAGCCACACTGATGTTGCAGTGTATTATTGGACCTTAATTATTTTCTCCCTTTTAAACCAATAATGCATTGTCACTTCAGTGTGTCTATGGAGCATGTTAAAGAGAGTGTGTCCCCATAGCACCCATAGATGATGCCAATTAATTATTAGTAAAAAATGCTATGGGGACACACTTTCCTTGACATACTTCATAGCCACACTGATGTGGTAGTGCATTATTGGATGTCAAGGGAAACCTCAAAAGAGAAAAAATAATTAAGGTTCAATAATGCACTGTCACATCAGTGTGGCTATAGAGTATGTCAAGGGGTGTGTGTCCCCATAGAATATCATTATTATTGGATACATATGCATAATATACCTTTTTTTCCTAATTTGTTTTCCTATTTTATAATTATTTTTGTTTATGATAGTTAAGATAAGAGTAGTTTTCTTTAGTTAGAAGTTTTTATTCATTAATGGCTTATCATAAGTAAATTCCTTATGCTATAGATCTAATCCTACTAGTACTCATGAAATAGATGATGGAGAAAAGCTATGGGGATACACTTTTCTTGACATACTCTATAGTCACACTGATATTGCAATACATTATTTGACCTTAATTATTTTCTCCCTTTTAAACCAATAATGTGTTATCACTTCAGTGTGTCTAAGGAGTGTGTCAAGGAGAGTGTGTCCCCATAGCGCCCATAAATTATGCCAGTTAGTTATTAATGGAAATGCTATAGGGACACACTCTTCTTGACACACTCCATAGCCATATTGATGTGGCAGTGCATTATTGAATGTCAAGGGAAGCCTCAAAAGAGAGAAAATAATTAAGGTCCAATAATGCATTGCCACATCAGTATGGCTATGGAGTGTGTCAAGGGGTATGTGACCCAATATCATTACTCATTATTAGTAGATACATATGTATAATATTCTATTTTTTCCTAATTTGTTTTCCTATTTTATAATTATTTTTATTTATGATAGTTAAGATAAGAGTAGTTTTCTTTAGTTAGAAGTTTTTATTCATTAATGGCTTATTATAAGTAAATTCCTTATGCTATAGATCTAATCATACTTGCACTCATGAAATAGATGATGGATAAATGCTATGGGGATAAAATTTTCTAGACATACTCCATAGCTACACAGATATTGTAGTGAATTATTGGACCTTAATTATTTTCTCCCTTTTAAACCAATAATGCATTGTCACTTCAGCGTGTCTATGGAGTGTGTCAAGGAGTGTGTGTCCCCATAGTACCCATAGATGATGCCAATTAGTTATTAGTAGAAAATGCTAAGGGGACACACTCTCCTTGATACACTCCATAGCTACACTGATGTGGCAGTGCAATATTGGATGTCAAGGGAAGCCTCAAAAGAGATAAAATAATTAAGGTCCAATAATGCACTGCCACATCAGTATGGTTATGGAGTGTGCCAAGGGATGTGTGTTCCCATAGCATTACTCATTATTAGTAGATACATATATATACCCCTTTTCTCCTAATTTGTTTTCCTATTTTATAATTATTTTTATTTATGATAGTTAAGATAAGAGTAGTTTTCTTTAGTTAGAAGTTCCTATTCATTAATGGGTTATCATAAGTAATTTTCTTATGCTATAGATCTAATCCTACTTGTACTGATGAAATAGATGATGGAGAAATGCTATCGGGATACACTTTTCTTGACATACTCCATAGCCACAGTGATATTGCAGTGCATTATTGGATCTAAGTAATTTTCTTTTAAACCAATATTGTATTGCCACTTAACTGTGTCTATGGAGTGTGTCAAGGAGTGTGTGTGTCCCCATAGCACCCAGAGATGATGCCAATTAGTTATTAGTGGAAAATTCTATGGGGACACACTCCATAGCCACACTGATATGGCAGTGCATTATTGGATATCAAGGGAAGCCTCAAAAGAGATAAAATAATTAAGGTCCAATAATGCACTGCAACATCAGTATGGCTATGGAGTGTGTCAAGGGTTATGTGTCCCCATAGAATTACTCATTATTAGTAGATACATAAGTACAATATCACCCTTTTTTCCTAATTTGTTTTCCTATTTTATAATTATTTTTATTTATGATAGTTAAGATAAGAGTAGTTTTCGTTAGTTAGAAGTTCTTATTCATTAATGGCCTATTATAAGTAAAAATTTTATGCTATAGTTATAATCCTACTTGTACTCATGAAATAGATTATGGAGAAATGCTATGGGGATACACTTTTTTTTACATACTCCATAACCACACTGGTATTGTAGTGCATTATTGGACTTTAATTATTTTCTTCCTTTTAAACCAATAATGAATTGCCACTTCAGTGTGTCTATGGAGTGTGTCAAGGAGAGTGTCCCCATAGCACCTATAGATGATGTCAATTAGTTATTAGTGAAAAATGCTACGGGAACACACTCTCCTTGAAATACTCTATAGCCACACTGATGTGGCAGTGCATTATTGAATGTCAAGGGAAGCCCCAAAAGAGAAAAAATAATTAAGGTCCAATAATGCACTGTCACATCAGTATGACTATGGAGTGTATCAAGTGGTGTGTGTCCCTATAACATTACTCATTATTAGTAGATACATATATATAATATCCTTTGTTTTCCTAATTTATTTTCCTATTTTATAATTATTTTTATTTATGATAGTTAAGATAAGAGTAGTTTTCGTTAGTTAGAAATTCGTATTCATTAATGGCTTATAATAAGTAAATTCCTTATAATATAGATCTAATCCTTCTTGTACTCATAAAATAGATGATGGAGAAATGCTATGGGGATACACTTTTCTTGGCATACTCCATAGCCACACTGATATTGCAGTGCATTATTGGACCTTAATTCTTTTCTCCCTTTTAAACCAATAATGCATTGCCACTTCAATGTGTCTATGGAGTGTGTCAAGGAGAGTGTGTCCTCATAGAATCCAGAGATGATGCCAATTAGTTATTAGTAGAAAATGCTATGGGGACACACTCTTCTTGACATACTCCATAACCACACTGATGTGGCATGCATTATTGGATGTCAAAGGAAGCCTCTAAAGAGAAAATAATTAAGGTCCAATAATGCACTGCCACATTAGTATGGCTATGCAGTGTGTCAAGGGGGGGTGTCCCCATAACATTACTCATTATTAGTATATATATATATATATATATATAATATCCCCTTTTTCCTAATTTGTTTTCATATTTTATAATTATTTTTATTTATGATAGTTAACATAAGAGTATTTTTCTTTAGTTAGAAATTCTTATTCATTAATGGCTTATCATAAGTAAATTCCTTATGCTATAGATCTAATCTACTTGTACTCGTGAAATAGATGATGGAGAAATGTTATGTGGATACACTTTTCTTGACATACTCCATAACCACACTGATATTGCAGTGCATTATTGGAGCTTAATTATTTTTTCCTTTTTTAACCAATAATGCATTGCCACTTCAGTGTGTCTATAGAGTGTGTCAAGGAGAGTGTGTCCCCTTAACACCCAGAGATGATGTCAATGAGTTATTAGTGGAAAATGTTATGGTGACATATCTCCTTGACACACTCCATAGCCATACTGATGTGGCAGTGCATTATTGGATGTCAAGGGAAGCCTCAAAAGAGAGAAAATAATTAAGGTCCAATAATGCACTGCCACATCAATATGGCTATGGAGTGTGTCAAAGGATGTGTGTCCCCATAGCATTACCTATTATTAGTAGATACATATATATAATATCCCCTTTTTTCCTAATTTGTTTTCTTATTTTATAATTATTGTTATTTATGATAGTTAAGTTAAGAGTAGTTTTCATTAGTTAGAAATTCTTATTCATTAATGACTTATCATAAGAAAATACTTATGCTATAGATCTAATCCTACTTGTACTCATGAAATAGATGATAGAGAAATATTATAGGGATACACTTTTCTGGACATACTCCATAGCCACACTTACATTGCAGTACATTATTGGACCTTAACTATTTTCTCCCTTTTAAACCAATAATGCATTGCCATTTCAGTATATCTATGGAGTGTGTTAAGGAAAGTATGTCCCCATAGCACCCATTGTTAGTCCCGAGGCTTAATCAAAGATGGTAGAATAAGAAGTTGAAGTCGAGATCTGGAGTTCACACTAAAATTTTCTCTCTGTTATACCTCGATCCAATAAAGAACTATATTATATAGAATATAGTTCCTAATTATAATTCCTTCTCCATCCTAGAATTCAAGAACCAAAAATATGTTCTTCCTTGCAAATGCAGTTGCAATTGGGACAGAATGTTTACAACCAGAAGAAGATGAGAGAAATATAGAATAAAAAGTATTCTTGCTGGGGAGGTGAAGACCATCATTTCTCAAAGCAGAATTTGTTTCCAATCGACAATCTGCTCCCATGAGCCAGCAAGTTCACAAGAGAACTTCTGAAATGCTCGTAGTCACCTCTTTGTGTGACTCAAACGGACTCCTTTAGACTCCTCTTTCTTAATTTTTGTGTGTATCAAAAGGAGGCTAGAGGGCTCTTTATATAGGGAAGAATGGAAGCCCATCCTTCTCTTCTTTCCGTTGTGGCACTAAAAAGTCAATATACAAAATTGATATCCCACAATCGTAGCCCAATGCATAGCCCGCTCAGTGCCCATTTAGCGCCCTTTCAGCACCCGCTCATACAATACGTGCATGCAACATACGCATGCAATCCAAGCGCCTTGCGACGAGGCTAAGTACAAAGTGCGCCAACAAATGTCACTTTGCGCCCTTGAGTTCGAGTCTGAGTCGCTAAGCCCATTTGGGGCTTAGCTCCTATGGAATAGTATCCAAGAACATGACAAAAACCTTAAAACTTTCATTAAGGAGTAAATCCTTTTTTCTCTTAATAAAATACACCCACATGGAACCCATGTGCCCCATCACACCCGATGTGCACACCTCAATACATATAAAGTATTATATTGAGATATCCACTTTGTGGTGTAGCCAATATGGGACTATCTTTACTAGTCCAAAGGCAAAAACACCAACACCCATAGATGATGCCAATTAGTTATTAGTAGAAAATGCTATGGGCACACACTCTCCTTGACACACTCCATAGCCATATTGATATGGCATTGCATTATTGGAAGTCAAGGGAACCTCAAAAGAGAGAAAATAATTAAGGTCCAATAATGCACTGCCATATCAGTATGGCTATGGAGTGTGTCAAGGGGTGTGTGTCCCCATAGCATTACTCATTATTAGTAGATACATATGTACAATATCCCCTTTTTTTCCTAATTTGTTTTCCTATTTTATAATTATTTTTATTTATGATAGTTAAGATAAGAGTAGTTTTCGTTAGTTAGAAGTTCTTATTCATTAATGGCTTATAATAAGTAAATTCCTTATGCTATAGATCTAATCCTACTTGTACTCATGAAATAGATGATGGAGAAATGCTATGGGGATACACTTTTCTTGACATACTCCATAGCCACACTAATATTGTAGTGTATTATTGGAACATAATTATTTCTCCCCTTTTAAACTAATAATGCATTGTGTCACGCCCCGAGGCGTCCCCCGAATCGTGACCGCCGTGCGGGCCTGGAGTTGCGCCCGCACAAGGCTTTAATGATTTGCATAGCAAGCACATATTCAGAGTACGCAGATAAATTGAAACACAGATTTGATAACATGAAAAAGTTCTCTTTATTGATAATGAACATCTATTACAAACTCCTGAACGAGTCAGCTAATATGCCGAACGGCTTACAAAAAGGGTTGACTCAAAATGAGATAGCAGTCCTGTACATTACATCCCTTTATAAACTCAAAATGATAAAGACCTCCAGGCTGGAGGATCGTTTTGCCACGGAGCTGCATTTGTGTATGAAGAGTTGCAGCTTCGGACTTCAAAAGGCTTCGAGGGCGCGGTGAAGATGCGCCAACAGTTGGACTGGATCGGGAAGACGACTTCGGCTCCTCGCTCGGTTCGCCTTGGTGCGGAGAACCTGTTTCAACGAGGGTCAGCATATCGAAACATGCTGGTGAAGGCGAGCTAGCCTGACTATACCAATCAACATGTTGTTTAGTGAAGCATACATATTTTTGTGGGTTACTATCTTGCCTTAGTTCATTTACAAGTAAGCAGCATATTGAATTTACTGAAATGAACGTGCCACCGTTCGGTGGATTTTACCTGACCGTCTGAATTACCTGCACAATACTTACCATGCCTTCCCTGCCACGAAGACACAAGTTAGTATGCAACAGGTTTAAATATACAGGGGATCACTGGCGGGATGCCATAATGGACGGGGCATAGTACATGAATGAAATAACAAGTAACGGAAAGTTGAACAGGGCGTCACAAGTTATTTCATCCGATACAGGCGACTATTCAGGAGTTTCGTCCGGATCGGATCGGTGCCAGTGCCCCAGCGACCGTCCGCAGGAACTAAGACCTTGTGCACAAGTTGTCCGTGATCAACATATACACTAAGTTAGCAGTTGAGGCAAATCAGGGCAATAACAGGTACGGGACAGTAACAGGAGAAGAGCTACTTTGGCATAGTCTCCCTATCAGATTATTACATTCAGGATGTGTTATGTTCATAGCATAATTTAAAGAAGAGCATATATTCTAACTTGTATTATGCATATGATAAATATTTCCGAGCGAACACGCATGCAAGTAAGTAACCGTTCACAGTTTGATTGACAAGCAGTATTAACCAAGTCTATTCTCTTTTATCTTGGTTTCTTTTATTTTACTTGGTATCGTTTGATCGGGGCAAGGAGTGAAGCTTGGAAGCAGGGCTAGCTAATCGGGTTGGTAGCCACTCACTTAGATTTTGGAAAGAAGAAGGAAAGAGGCGCTTCACGACTCCGCTCGCAAGCCGCCTACTGCTCGTTCACCTGCACACGAATAGCTCGATTAATACTTCTTCCTCTCTTTCCAATCTCGGAATAGAAGTGCAAGTCAATGAACGAAAACAATGAAACCATCGAAACCGTTCAAGAAAAACAAGCAAATCCCAAAACCAACTCAAAGCACGAAAGCAACAAGCGACATCGAAAACCGAGGCAATAAAAGAATACAGCGGAGAGGTCCCTCCTGACTCTGCCGCTAAGCCGATCCTTGGGGCGCAGTCCACTGAATATGGGAATCGATTCCGAAGAAACAAATCCATAACGAGGACGAGTTCTTAATTCAATCTATCCCGATCGAACGATACCGTTTGTGCTTCTTAGTCGCGCTCCCCACACCGGGGGAACGGGGCACTACATCCTACCCAACCAATTGGAAGTTTCGTCCCGAAACTTAAGAACAGGGCCTACCGTTAGGGAGCAGGGGTACGGCGATCCGGGAGGGGGCAAACATCTACCCGATGGTTGGGGTCACCACAACGGAGGCAAGACCCTAGCTTGCGACGGCACTTATCGGCCGTATGACCCGGCTTGTTACAGAAATGACAAATTGGCCTCCGATTTCCTTTTTGTGAACCACCGTCGTTGTGCCGCTTTACAGCGTTGTTTCCTCCCTCGTTGCCTTGGCGTTTGTGATTGTAGGTATGCACAGCGCCGGTGGAAACATGAGGATACTGCGGTTCGAGTGACAGGGCGTGATTCATGACTTCACGCATTGTCCGATACTGAGGAACGGCTACGTGCGAATGGATGGCAGGGCGTAGTCCACCTTCAAACCTTCTGGCTCGACTCGCTGCATCAGGTAAATAGGCTCTAGCAAATTTGGAGAGTCGGTTGAATTCGGCGAAATACTCTTTAACTGTCATCCTGCCTTGCCTCAGTTGCACGAAGTCATTTTTCATTTGACGTTGTACTGGAGGCGGTATAAACTCCTCTTCGAACGCGGCACGAAAGGTCGTCCACGAGATCGCCTCCTCTCCGTGATCAAATTAGAGAGATCGTCGATGCACGTCCCACCAATCGTGTGCGTTGAGGCGGAGTTGTAGTTGCGCACAGGAGACGCGCTTCTCTTTGGGGACCTCTAGTAGAGTGAAGTGATCTTCTAGTTCTGCTAGCCAATCTAGAGCTACCACTGGGTCCTCAGTCCCGTTGAACGGGGTGTTGCAGACTTTCTTGAAATGGCCCAAGTTGAAGGCAGTCACGTCCCTCGGCCTTGGAATTTGAGGCGTCTCCACTTCAAGCACGGGCTGTTCCACCGGAGTCGCTGCTGTTGCGGCGGAATGGTTGGCAGCCAAAGTCTGAACGATTTGTTGCAGGGCATCGACCTGCTTCTGTTGGACTGAGAATCGGGTCTCTAGATTACTCTCGAGCTTGGCTTGGCGAGCATCGTCTCGTTGTCGTTGCAATTCTAACATTTGCATTACCCGCTCAAGCGGGTCGACTTGAGACATGCCTCTTTGGCTTCGAGAGCTTCCCGAATTGCCTGAACTGCTTTCTTGTGTTTCGATCGGTGGTTGCGCTGCAGATTGCGCTGGATCTATTCCTTCAAAAGAAGGTAAATTACATTAGAATCATAATGTATTATGGACTTATTGCATGAACGTATCTCATTTTGGCCTAGCGAGTTCAAGAGTTCGCACAAGAATTTGATCGTTAAAGGAACTTTTCCAGCACGAAGTCTAAGGAACTTGAATCTGTGCTCTGATACCACTATGTCACGCCCCGAGGCGTCCCCCGAATCGTGACCGCCGTACGGGCCTGGAGTTGCGCCCGCACAAGGCTTTAATGATTTGCATAGCAAGCACATATTCAGAGTACGCAGATAAATTAAAACACAGATTTGATAACATGAAAAAGTTCTCTTTATTGATAATGAACATCTATTACAAACTCCTGAACGAGTCAGCTAATATGCCGAACGGCTTACAAAAAAGGTTGACTCAAAATGAGATAGCAGTCCTGTACATTACATCCCTTTATAAACTCAAAATGATAAAGACCTCCAGGCTGGAGGATCGCTTTGCCACGGAGCTGTATTTGTGTATGAAGAGTTGCAGCTTCGAACTTCAAAAGGCTTCGAGGGCGCGGTGAAGATGCGCCAACAGTTGGACTGGATCGGGAAGACGACTTCGGCTCCTCGCTCGGTTCGCCTTGGTGCGGAGAACCTGTTTCAACGAGGGTCAGCATATCGAAACATGCTGGTGAAGGCGAGCTAGCCTGACTATACCAATCAACACGTTGTTTAGTGAAGCATGCATATTTTTGTGGGTTACTATCTTGCCTTAGTTCATTTACAAGTAAGCAGCATATTGAATTTACTGAAATGAACGTGCCACTGTTCGGTGGATTTTACCTGACCGTCTGAATTACCTGCACAATACTTACCATGCCTTCCCTGCCACGAAGACACAAGTTAGTATGCAACAGGTTTAAATATACAGGGGATCACTGGCGGGATGCCATAATGGACGGGGCATAGTACATGAATGAAATAACAAGTAACGGAAAGTTGAACAGGGCATCACAAGTTATTTCATCCGATACAGGCGACTATTCAGGAGTTCCGTCCGGATCGGATCGGTGCCAGTGCCCCAGCGACCGTCCGCAGGAACTAAGACCTTGTGCACAAGTTGTCCGTGATCAACATATACACTAAGTTAGCAGTTGAGGCAAATCAGGGCAATAACAGGTACGGGACAGTAACAGGAGGAGAGCTACTTTGGCATAGTCTCCCTATCAGATTATTGCATTCAGGATGTGTTATGTTCATAGCATAATTTAAAGAAGAGCATACATTCTAACTTGTATTATGCATATGATAAATATTTCCGAGCGAACACGCATGCAAGTAAGTAACCGTTCACAGTTTGATTGACAAGCAGTATTAACCAAGTCTATTCTCTTTTATCTTGGTTTCTTTTATTTTACTTGGTATCGTTTGATCGGGGCAAGGAGTGAAGCTTGGAAGCAGGGCTAGCTAATCGGGTTGGTAGCCACTCACTTAGATTTTGGAAAGAAGAAGGAAAGAGGCGCTTCACGACTCCGCTCGCAAGCCGCCTACTGCTCGTTCACCTGCACACGAACAGCTCGATTAATACTTCTTCCTCTCTTTCCAATCTCGGAATAGAAGTGCAAGTCAATGAACGAAAACAATGAAACCATCGAAACCGTTCAAGAAAAACAAGCAAATCCCAAAACCAACTCAAAGCACGAAAGCAACAAGCGACATCGAAAACTGAGGCAATAAAAGAATGCAGCGGAGAGGTCCCTCCTGACTCTGCCGCTAAGCCGATCCTTGGGACGCAGTCCACTGAATATGGGAATCGATTCCGAAGAAACAAATCCATAACGGGGACGAGTTCTTAATTCAATCTATCCCGATCGAACGATACCGTTTGTGTTTCTTAGCCGCGCTCCCCGCACCGGGGGAACGGGGCACTACACATTGCCACTTCAGTGTATCTATGGAGTGTGTTAAGAGGAGTGTGTCCTCATAGCATCCAGAGATGATGCCAATTAGTTATTAGTAGAAAATACTTTGGGGACACACTCTCCTTGACACACTCCATAACCACGCTAATGTGGAAGTGCATTATTGGATGTCAAGAAAACCTCAAAAGATAGAAAATAATTAAGGTCCAATAATGCACTGCCACATCAGTATGGCTATGGAGTGTGTCAAGGTTGTTTGTCCCTATAACATTACTAATTACATATGTATAATATCCCTTTTTTCCTAATTTTTTTCTATTTTATAATTATTTTTATTTATGATAGTTAAGATAAGAGTAGTTTTCTTTTGTTAGAAGTTCTTATTCATTAATGGCTTATCATAAGTAAATTTCTTATGCTATAGATCTAATCCTACTTGTACTTATGAAATAGATAATGGAGAAATGCTATGGGTATACACTTTTCTTGACATACTCTATAACCACACTGATTTTGCAGTGCATTATTGGACCTTAATTATTTTCTCATTTTTAAACCAATAATGCATTGCCACTTCAGTGTGTCCATGGAGTATGTCAAGGAGAGTGTGTCCCCATAGCACCTAGAGATGATGTCAACTAGTTATTAGTAGAAAATGCTATGGGGACACACTCCCTCTGACACACTTCATAGCCACACTGATGTGGCAGTGCATTATTGGATGTCAAGGGAAGCCTCAAAAGAGAGAAAATAATTAAGGTCCAATAATGCACTGCCACATCAGTATGGCTATGGAGTGTGTCAAGGGATGTGTTTCCCCATAGTATTACTCATTATTAGTAGATACATATGTATAATATCCCCTTTTTTCCTAATTTGTTTTCCTATTTTATAAATTTTTTTATTTATGATAGTTAAGATAAGAGTAGTTTTCGTTAGTTAGAAGTTCTTATTCATTAATGGCATATCATAAGTAAATTCCTTATGCTATAGATCTAATCCTACTTGTACTCATGAACTCATGAAATAGATGATGGAGAAATGCTATGAGGATACACTTTTCTTGATATACTCCATAGCCACACTGATATTACAGTGCATTATTGGACCTTAATTATTTTTTTCCTTTTAAACCAATAATGCATTGCCACTTCAGTGTTTTATAGAGTGTGTCAAGGAGAGTGTGTCCCCATAGACCCATAGATGATGCCAATTAGTTATTAGTGAAAAAAGCTATGGGGACACACTCTCCTTGACACACTCCATAACCACACTGATGTGGCAGTGCATTATTGGTTGTCAAGGGAAGCCTCAAAAGAGAGAAAATAATTAAGGTCCGATAATGCACTGCCATATCAGTATGGCTATAGAGTGTGTCAAGGGGTGTGTGTCCCCATAACATTACTCATTATTAGTATATACATATGTATAATATCCCCCCTTTTTTTCTAATTTGTTTTCCTATTTTTTAATTATTTTTATTTATGATAGTTAAGATAAGAGTAGTTTTCTTTAGTTAGAAGTTCTTATTCGTTAATGGATTATCATAAGTAAATTTCTTATGCTATAGATTTAATCATACTTGTAATCATGAAATAGATGATGGAGAAATGTTATGGGGATATACTTTTCTTTACATACTCCATAGCCACACTAAGATTGTAGTGCATTACTGGACCTTAATTATTTTCTCCCTTTTAAACCAATAATGCATTGTCACTTCGGTGTGTCTATGGAGTGTGTCAAGGAGATTGTGTTCCTATAGCACCCATAGATGATGCCAATTAGTTATTAGTAGAATATGCTATGGGGACGCACTCTTCTTGACACACTCCATAGTCACACTGATGTGGCAGTACATTATTGGATGTCAAGAAAAGCCTCAAAAGAGGTCCAATAATGCACTGCCACATCAGTATGGCTATTGAGTGTGTCAAGGGGTGTGTTTTCCCATAGCATTACACATTATTAGTAGATACATATGTATAATATTCCCCTTTTTTCCTAATTTGTTTTCCTATTTAATAATTATTTTTATTTATGATAGTTAAGATAAGAGTAGTTTTCTTTAGTTAGAAGTTCTTTTTTATTAATGGCTTATCATAAGTAAATTCCTTATGCTATAGATCTTATCCTACTTGTACTCATGAAATAGATGATGGAGCAATGCTATGGGGATATACTTTTCTTGACATACTCCATAGCCATGACATTGCAGTGCATTATTGGACCTTAATTATTTTCTCGCTTTTAAACCAATAATGCATTGCCACTTTAGTGTCTATGGAGTGTGTCATAGAGAGTGTGTCCCCATAGCACCCATAGATGATGCTAATTAATTATTAGAAGATACATATGTATTGATTACTCGGGGTGTCAAACACATTTCTATGAGTGCTGCGTATTAGAATAAAATATATTTGGAATGGCACCATCTCTTGCTTAGGAATGGTTATAACCTATTTATGTAGTAGGTAAATATTCATATTAACTATATTAGAATAATTTTAACCTTTATGTGAATTACCAGGCTAGCTACACATGGGATAATAAATACCCTGATAGTAGTTAAATGCGTAATTAAATCATGTTTAAATGACTAATTTATATTCAAATAATTGTCATATTATTTCCTGCTACCATACCATGCATACTAATAGCTGCCATATTAGCTAGCATTGTATCTACTTAGTTTCTATATATGGCTTCCTTGTAACTAGATATTGCATATGATGGATTTTCTATAAATGCACTAGATATACAATGATAGGGTATACTTAACAAAGTATTTATTTTCCTGTAATTCCTTGTCATCGGAGATATTGGATGCTCTCATCCTTCTTGTGGAGTCCAATATTTGTAGACAGTATATGTATAGTTTGGTTTGAGTGCCCAGGAGCCCATACTATTTGTTGTGTTGCAAGTTTCAAGCCTTCAGATTGATTTGGCTTGCAAGGTATCTCAAACTCCCTCTAGCTCATGGAGTCAATTTCTAAAATTTTATATCAAAGGTGTAGTTCATCTTAATCTATCAAGGTCACTGTCACTCCATATTTTCGATATACGCATTTAGGATGTATTATTTTTTGCTTGTATGTTTATTAGGTTGCATGGAGACTAGACTCATTCTTTGGTTTAATGTGGTTCATGGTTTATTTTGTGGGTTCGTTCAAGTTATGAGAGAACCCATGGTCTAAACCTCAAATCCTAGCTATATAACCCAACTTCTTTCTCTTTCTTCCTTCATTCTCTCATTTTTATCTTTTTCTTTATTTTAGGCAAGTACACCTTGTATGATACGGAGAAACCCTTAGATTTTAATTCTTATCTTTTCTAGTATTTTGTTAGTCTAATATGTGTGCATTATGATTCTAAGCACTTTTAATACTTGGAGTTTTTAATTTTGATGGATGGATATGAGTAGATATATATTTGAAGATTAGGATTTTCTTGGGTTCCATGAGTTTTTCTTAGTTTCGATCTACTTAAACTTAGTATCTTTGAAAAATAATTATTATATGTGGTAGAGCATTCAATTTTGTGCAATTTTGGCTTTTGGTTCACTTAATTTTGAGTTAAAATAAAGCTTTTATGGAGGAAATAATTTTCGGTTTGGAGCTTTTCCTCCATGGGTGAACTTGTTGTCTGGAGAAGACGAAGTTCTCATGCGCCCAGCATCTATGCGACCGAGAGTTCTATGCGGCCTGATCCTTATGCGGCCCGGACTCCTTGCCGCAGGCACCTTCACAACATGCGTCCATCTTGGTGGATGCATGACTGATTATTACACAAAGTATTCTGGAGCTAAGTACTTGAAAAAGTCCTAAGAAACGGAACTTCTTGTGTTTCACTCGCTGAACGAATGAAAAATTCACTAAATCCAAGAGACATCTATATGGAAATCAAAGCATGCAGTAAGCGGACTTATGCGGCAGTGATCCTATGCATCTCTTCTCTTTTGGACGTATAACTCTGATCGCCTTGCACATTTTTTCCATAATTTTGTTTTTCTTCCTGACACACTTTATGACTTAACACATCCCTCACTTCAGTCACTTCACTGACACATATTTATTGGCCGTTACTCAGCACTTGTCCCAAGGAGTGGACTTGGCCCTGATCCTATGCGGCACTGACTCATATGCGGCCTTGACCTATGCGTCCCAGATCCTATGCGGGCCTATGAGCATGATTTATTAATTTTTCTGGGTTGGTGTTGTATTCAATTTTGTGAGTGTATATAAGCTAAGTAACCATATGTTAGACTCGACTAAGTGCCTTACCCGACTATGTGCAAGACTAGGCTATGCGCCAAATGGTTATATTACCTATGCACCAAGTGGCCATATTACCCATGCGCCAAGTGACTATGACCACCTATGTGCCTGACTTAACTAATATGTTTCTATGTGCTAGAATTCATATAATTTACCAATGATGGTAACTTGACTCGGGTATTGGTATCAGTAGTTATACACTTACTACGTACAACATGTCCCTACATGCTAAGTGTTCCTATGTGATTATGTTACATGTTTTACACCAACGTATACTTACGTGTTATACGACATGTGATATAATATAATTCCTCCAGCATGGACATGATAGTTGGTCGATAACTAAGCGTGGCTAGGACTTGTGTTGATTGTTGCATCATATTGGATGAATCCAAATTGAACTATCAAGGGACAAAGTAGATTTGGATCTTGCATGCCTGTACTGCGGTACGATATATAAGGAGAATAACATGTGACCATGCCATATAATTTCAGCTAACCGTAGGGTTAACTAGGCAACAAAAAGTTATAGAGCATTGGGAGGGACAGAATCTCGAGATCGCGCTTAAGTAGCCACCCTCAAATATTCATCTGGGGAGTGCAGGCTGGCCACCATTTGGATATTGTTTAAAATCCTCATTAGTGGATTGCGATGTAAACCCCCTTAAATTTTTTTATTTTAGGTAGACTATATATGGTTAGAAATTTTGGTTTAGCATCAGGGTGTTTAAGGTTTATAATTAGGTTGCGTAGACTGGTTCTTTAATTTAAACCCTTGGTGCACCTTACCGTTGCTACAATAATTGGAGCCCAACTATAGCCTTAATTTCCAACAAATTATTGCACTCTTGACCTGACAAGCCAACCTAGGTACTGGACATTTTGGTCACTCACAAACATACTCTCTTGTACTTTAATTTAATTGCACAACTTTTCAGTCATGAAATCAATTCTTTAATCCTATGTCGCGTACCTATGTCGTTGCCATCGATTTGGGGACACAAACTCAACTCGTTTTGCCTAGCCAATTAAAGGGACCAAGACTTACACCAAAATGACACCGTACATGACCCTTGTGTCACTCCTAATTGAGATCCTATCTACTCCCATTTAATTTAAGAGTACATATGTCACTTTATTTAATTAAATTAGGGACACCAACTTAACCTAATCCCAACCTAACCCCAACTTAATCCAACACCCATTCATGAGGCCCATACAAAACACACAACACCCCCTCACCCTATAAAATATCAAATACCACTTTTCACACCAAATCCTCACCATTTTTCCTTCATGTGCAAACAGCCAAATGTTAAGGGGCTTAATGGCAAAAAGGGTGCTAGGTGTCACCCTCCTATTGGTGCAAACCAATGAAGAAACCCCCAACCTCACATGACCGATCACCCTCACACTCTCTCTCTCCCTCTTGCATTATAATATTCTCTCATGTGAAATTATGACCCTTGATTCAAATCCCTATCCCATCATAACCACACACTCCATCTATGTTAACTCACACACACAACCCTCCACATGTGGTCGGCCCTAATCCCAAGAAAACCCTATTTTTCTTACCACACTCTCTCTCCTCCCCTCCGTCACACTCACAGCCAAAACCTATTCTCTATTCTTCTTTTTCTTCCTCACCATAGCCTCTCCACCGGAGTACCACCGTAGCACCACTACCTTCACCCCTCCGGCCAACTCACCACCACGAGCGACCCAAGCAACATCCCGGACCGCTGCAACCTTCGCCGGAGCATCCCATGAGCCACCACTACTACCACCTACGCCATGGCTACCATAACCTCCTCTGCCACGGTCACCCACGAGCAGCTACTCCCGTCGTGCTCGCCCTATCCGGTGGCCAATACCCCGATGTCAGTCTTCCTCCATCGCCGGTTCGACGAGCTCCGCCATGGTCACCCACGAGCCACCGTCGTCCTGGCCCCCTGTAACCGAGCTGTTGTCGCAGCAGCTGTTGTTGTTGTTGCACCTAATGCTGTTGTAGCTGCTGTCGTTGCCATTCTGTCCACTGCTATAGCGTCGTCGGTGACCCCCGTAGAGCTCCGACCACCGGCGGGCACCCCCCTACTGGTCGGCCTCCCTCGAGTGTCCCCGAGCCTTGCCATGGCTGAACATCTCCTCCCCGCGGCCACGAGAAATCGCGACTCGAAACCCGAGTTCAGGAATCCGAGTTCAACCTCCTCCATTCACGAAGTGATATATCCCTCCTCGCTCATCCGATCCTAGAACCAATTTTTTAAGTATGAACCCTATTTAACCCTTTTGTATTGTGTTCAATAAGAATATTCTAGCTTGCATTCTATTGTTAGTAATTAGAGTTCCAAATCTTAGAAAAAATAGTTTTTATGAAACTTGGAAATCTTCGATACGGAGTTGGTCCCTACAAACTGGATAACCTCATCGCATAATGATTGCACCAAAAGCACATATCATCAACGTGGACGTGTGGACTTTCGTGAAACTTGATTTGGATATGCGTGCACACCGGAACCAACGCGTATCCGTCGAAAAGTACCGTATCGACGTGTTCTGACACTCATCCTAATTTTGTGTGTGCCTATCATTTCATAACGAAACTTGCGCCATCAGATTCATAGCGTTACGCTGGTCCTGTGACCCAAGTTTGGTTTAATTCTGAGAACGTTGACGAAACATCATTTTGTGGGCCCCACAGTTCCATATGACGGACAATTTCGTGATTGGCTCATCGAAATCCAGTTCTGAATATTTTGTTGGTTCGTATCATAGTTCTGGACTCGGAGACTAAGTTTGACAAATTTGGAGAACTTTGTCTTTGGCACATTTTTTGGTGCAAGACGGGCCCCACTTGTAGGACCCAATATTAACCAGAAACTGTATTTTTGCTTCTGTGTCCAAATTGGACGTATGTATATACTTTTCTGAGTATCTCACTTATTTTAAAACTGTTGGTGATATTTGTGACAGCATCCGAAGATATCTTCTCCAGTTTCCATCTTGAGCTGTTACTTCCTTGGCGAGTTTGGGTTTGAATCTTCGCATGGCTTTCAGGCAAGTGTACCTTGTCATCATGTATCTCAGTTTCAGATTTACTATTTATTTTATCTATGCATTGTGCGCACTTTGGATCAAAATTATTACTTAGCGTCCGGGTCATAACCGGGTGCTGACGTTCGTTGGTACCGTCTAGTATCGATTGATAGATGTTCGCGACATCTTGATATACCTACTTGGTTACATCGGAACCCTAGGACACATTTAGACACCGTCATCGTGCCAGACTTCTTGTATCCTGATACTGTCATCATGACCAGAATCTGGGATGACTTTAGGGTCATGATTGTTGATAGTTACTTCAGTATGACGAGACTGATAGATAGAGGTTCAGGTTCAGCGAGCACTCGTTGACAGCATTGGAAGGGGAAGACAGTTACTAGACATTTAGGATACTTTGCATGTGCTATTTATATATTTATATGTTCCAATTTATATAGTGATCCTGTATACGGAGTCATAGTATCACCCGTGTGATTCTGTGCTCGGAGCTACGGTACGTCCCGTGTGTCTCTGTGCCTCGGAGCTACGATTTTATATTTGAAAAGCCCATGTGTCGAATATTGTCTTCAAAATTTGCATCTTACTTAGGTGGTTATGCTAGATTACACCGGCATAGCACATGTTTCTTTCTGTTATACTATGGCATATTGTTTCTGTACCTTGTTACGTCCCTCTGAGGACCTGGTTCCCTGCCAAATTATAGGATCGATTGCTGATGGGAGGCTGGAGCTGCTGATGAGTATTATACCGGTATGCAGTATTGTTACTCAATATTTGTATTCATTTTTTCATTGTTCAGCTATTATGATCTTTGCTTATTTTCTGCTAGTATAGCCCAGTATTTGTAGACTCATATTATTTTCCTTCTAGTCTATTCGGACGAGTGTAGTGTGGGGTGCACACCATGATACATGTGTCCTTTCTTTATTACATATCCTTGTGGTTTGAGACATAGACATATAGACCATATTTTTTAGATAGTAACCCTCATTTACAGCTTATACGTATTCAGAGTCGGACTGGAGTCCCCTTGGTACGTAGCTGGCCATTGCCACGTAGCCTAGTCCCTTGTATTTTTGGACTGGGGCATGACATAGTTGTTGTGGTGGCCCATGCAGGTCTCAGAGCATATCATTTCAGTTACATTACTGTACCAAATGAGCCTGTAATTTAGTATTTATTGTTGAATATGATCTCAATCTATAGTCAATTTTTAAAAGTCCCTGTGTATTTGATTATCGCCCTTGGACTTCCAAATTGTATTTGTTCTTTTTTATCAATATCGTTATCATTATTTCTTATCTCCTTTCATTTCGGAAAGACGAATGCTTGTGCTTAATGGTTCCCTCCAGAAGATTCCCTCTAGAAGAAGATCGTAGTCCAGACAACAAAAGGCATGATTAATATAATATTCTCTGAGAAGATTGTTACCCTTAGTAGGGTAGGTTGATGAGTTCTTTTTAGATTCTAGAACTAGTGTAGATTGTTAACAAAAGATTTGGACCTAGTAGTATGTCCCTAGAAATGATAAAACCCTACCCTTACTTGAGATAGCAGTAATTTGGGATATTCTGGAAGCTAGAAAGATTTATGAAAATAAATAGCTAGATGCTAAAAATTAGTTGTAGCACATGATAGTGATACCAGGAATGATATTATGAACTGGAAAAGATAAAATTTTAGGATCTCACCTGGAAAATAATTATCTGATACCAAAAAATTCTAGCATTTGCTTGGGTGATATCGTTATTATAATTATACTATGGTGACTCGGAGAAATAAATAACGGAAAGAAGAAAATTAAGGAATACAATTTTAGGAATAAATTTTGAGGAGAAGAGTATATATACATTAGGGAAGGAAATAAATTTTTTTAAGGAGTATTAGTGTTGGTAAATAGAACGAGAGAATTTATATTAAGATTAAGTCTAGACTATGACATGGTCCTAGGCATGGATTGGTTGAGCCAATACCACGCGATACTAGATTGCCAACATGGTTGTGTTATATTTAGACCACCAGATCACCCTGAGTTTGAGTTTCTTCGGGGAGCCCGAGACCATGGTGTCCAACCTACCTTAGCGGCACATATTACAGAAGGTGAACCAGTGTACCCCCGCATTATATCAGAGTTTGAGGATGTGGTTCCCGAGGATCTTCCAGGACTGCCACCTGATAGAGAGATAGAGTTTACTATAGAGTTGACTCCCGGGGCCGAGCCAGTTACTTCCCTCGTCTACAGATTAGCACCGAAAAAGTTGGTTGAGTTGAAGGTCCAAGATGAGGATCTCTTAGACAAGGGTTTCATTCAGGCTAGTGTTTCTCTATGGGGGACACCCATCTTATTTGTGCCGAAGAAGGATGGGACGGTACATTTGTGTATAAATTACAGGGTGCTAAATGCTGCAACGATAAAGAACAAGTACCCTTATCGTGCATCGATGGTTTATTTGATCAGCTGAGTGGCAATTTATTTGATCAGCTGAGTGGCGCATGTGTATTCTCAAAGATCGATCTCAGATCCGGCTATCATCAGATCAAGATACGAAAGGAGGATATTCCGAAGACAGGTTTTCGAACGAAGTATAGGCACTATGAGTTTCTAGTCACGCCGTTTGGTTTAACCAACACGCCAACAGTATTTATAAGCCTGATGAACATGCTTTTCCATCGATACTTGGATAAGTTCATAGAGGTATTTATCGACAACATCTTGGTATACTCCAAGAACCAAGAGGAGCATCTCAGGATCGTATTGGAGACGTTGAGGCAGGAGAGGTTGTATGCCAAGCTCAACAAATATGAGTTCTGCTTAGATAGGGTACCATTCTTGGGTCACATAAATCACTGGAGATAGACTATCAGTTGACCCAGAGAAGATCACTACAGTGGAGACGTGGCCTACCCTTACATCAGTTACATAGGTTATGAGTTTTCTCAGACTTGCTGGATATTATCGGAGGTTCATGGAAAACTTCTCGAGGATCGCTGCACCTATGACGCGGCTGACACGTAAAGGCGAGGAGTTTATCTGGACTGAGGAGTGTTAGATGGCTTTCGATAACCTGAAGAAGCGTCTGACGTCAGTACCGATTTTGACACTTCCTTCTGGATCAGGAGGATTTGTGGTGTATAGCGATGCGTCTGGGAGCGGATTAGGATGTGTACTGATGTAGCATGGCAAGGTGATAGCTTACGTATCGAGACAGCTGAGGGTTCATGAGAAGAATTATCCGACGCACAATCTAGAGCTAGTTGCACTGATATTTGTACTAAAGTTATGACGGCACTACCTTTATGGAGAGCGGGTTAAAATTTACATAGATCACAAAAGTTTGAAGTATGTCGACACTCAGAATGAGCTCAACGTGAGACAAAGGCATTAGCTAGAGTTGATAATAGACTATGATATCGAGTTGCAGTACCACCCTGACAAGGAAAATATTGTAGCAGATGCCTTAAGCAGGAAGCCCATGGCATACTTTTTGACGACTCAGCGATATTTGTTAGAGGATCTTCAGGAGCTCGGGATAGAGGTTATAATGCCAGGCATGGATGGACAGATGGCCAGTCTATAGGTTCAGTCTATATTGGTTGAGAGGATCAAGGCAGCCCTGCCTACAGATGTAAGATTTTGACGACTGCGAGAGAGGACAGAGGCCGGCATGTAGACAGGACTCCGAATTCAGCAAGACAGAACGTTGAGGTATGGAGATTGCCTATACGTTCTGAGTGGCGAGCTACGCCAGAAGTTGATGACCGAGGCCCATAGCTCAATTTATTCTATTCATCCTGAGGGTACAAAGATGTACCGAGATTTGAGACAACACTACTGGTGGCAAGAGATGAAGAGAAAGATTGCGAGATTCGTGGAAAGATATTTGGTCTGTTAGCAGGACTGCAAGACTATTACAACCGCTTTTTATTCCCGAGTGAAAGTGGGAGCACATTATTATAGACTTCGTCATGGGATTTCCGAGGAGCCCTAGCGGAAAGGATGCAGTCTGGGTTATCGTCGACCGACTCACCAATTTGATACATTTTTTGCCCTTTAGAGTTGGGCAGTCCACGAAGATATTGGCTGACATATATGTGAGGCAGATAGTACAACTACATGGAGTGCCTGCCAACATTGTATCGGATCGAGATTCCAGATTCACATCATATTTTTGGCAGAGTATGCAGAAGAGTTTAGTAACTCTCCTCAAGTTCAGCACAACATATCATCCACAGACTGATGGTTAGTCAGAGCCCACGATTCAGATACTAGAGGATATATTGAGAGCGTGTATAATCGACTTTAGAGGATCTTGGGAGGACTATCTACACTTGATAGAATTCTTCTACAACAATAGCTACCAAGCAAGCATACAGATGGTACCTTATGACGTACTATATGGCAGGAAGTATAGATCACCGGTATATTGGAGTGACGTAAGAGAGCGTCAGATACTTGGTCCAGAGTTGGTGACACAGACAGTGGAGAAAGTGAAGCAGATTCAGGGCCACCTGCGAGTAGCACAGGACAGACAGAAGCATTGGATAGATGTTCACTACCGACCTTTAGAATTCAAGGAGGGTGACCATATATTTTTGAAGATATCGCCTACTCGTGATACCATCAGATTTGGAAGTAGAGACAAGCTGAGTCTGAGGTACATCAGACCTTTTAACATCTTATAGCGAGTCGACGAAGTGGCTTATCGTCTTGCATTGCCACCATCATTAGAAGGAGTGTACGACGTATTTTATGTATCGTAATTGAGGAGATACATGGCAGACCCTAGTCACATGCTCGATCATTCATAGATTATACCCCCTCACCCTATAAAATACCAAACACCACTTCCCACACCAAATTTTCACCATTTTTCTTTTATGTGCAAACATCCAAATGTTAAGGGGCTTAATGGCAAAAATGGTGCTAGTTGTTACCCTCCTATTGCTTCAAACCAATGAGGAAACCCCCAACCTCACATGACCAATCACCCTCACACTCTCTCTCTCCCCCTTGCATTATAATATTCTCTCATGTGAAATCATGACCCTTGATTCAAATCCCTATCCCATCACAACCATACACTCCTTCTATGTTAACTCACACACACAACCCCCCACATATGGCTGGCCCTAATCCCAAGAAAACCCTATTTCTCCTCACCACACTCTCTCTTTCTCTCTTTCTCCTCCCCTCCCTCACACTCACAGCCAAAACCTATTATTTATTCTTCTTCTTCTTCTTCTTTCTCACCATAGCCTCTCCACAGGAGCACCACCATAGCACCACCACCTTTACCCCTCCGGCCAACTCACCACCACGAGCGGCCCAAGCAGCAGCCCGGATCGCTGCAACCTTCACCGGAGCATCCTACGAGCCACCACGACCACCACCTCCACCACGGCCACCATCACGTCCTCCACCAAGGTCACCCACGAGCAGCTACTCCCGCCATAGTCGCCCCATCCGGTGGCCAATACCCCGACGTCAACCTTCCTCCATCGCATGTTGGACGATCTCCACCACGGTCACCCACGAGTAGCCGCCGTCCTGGCCCCCCGCGGTCGAGCCACTGCCGCAGCTGCTGCTGCTGTGCCTACTGCTGCTGTAGCTGTTGCCCTTGCCGTTCTGGCCGCTTCTACAGCACCGCCGGTGACCCCCGGAGAGCCCCGACCACCGACAGGCACCCCCTACTGGCCAGCTTCCCTCGAGTGTCCCCGAGCCTCGCCATGGCTGAACATCTCCTCCCCGCGGCCGCGAGGAACCGCGACTCAAAACCCGAGTTCAGGAATCCGAGTTCAACCTCCCTGATTCACGAAGTGATATCTCCCTCCTGTCTCATCTGATCCTTGAACCAATTTTTCATGTATGAACCCTATTTAACCCTTTTGTAATGTGTTCAATTAGAATATTCTAGCTTGCATTCTATTGTTAGTAATTAGAGTTCCAAATCTTAGAAAAAATAGTTTTTATAAAACTTGAAAATCTTCAATACGGAGTTGGTCCCTATAAACCGGACAACTTGTGGCGTACTGATTGCACCGAAAGGCATGTATCGTCAACATGGACATGTGGGCTTTTGTGGAACTTGATTTGGATGTGCGTGCACACCGGAATTAACGTGTATCCGTCGAAAAGCACCGTATCGACGTGTTCTGACACTCATCCTAATTTTGTGTGTGTCTGTCATTTCACAACAAAATTTATGCCATCGAATTTGTAGCAATACGCTGGTCCTGTGACCCAAGTTTGGTTCGATTCTGAGAAGATTGACAAAACGTCTTTTCGTGGGCCCCACGATTCTACATGACGGATGATTTCATGATCGGCTCATCAAAATCTATTTCTGAATGTTCTGTTGGATATGTATCGTCGTTCTGGACTCGTAGACACTAAGTTTAACAAATTTAGAGAACTTTATCTCTGGCACATTTTTCGATGCAAGACAGGCCCACTTGTGGACCCCGTGTTGACCAAAAATTATATTTTTGTTCATGTATCCAAATTGGACGTATATATATATACTTTTTTGAGTATCTCACTCATTTTGAAACTGTTGGTGATATTTGTGACAGCATCCGAAGACATCTGCTCCAATTTCCATCTTGAGCTGCTACTTCCTTGGCGAGTTCGGGTTCGAATCTTCGCATGACTTTCAGGCAAGTATACCTTGCCATCCTGTATCCCAGTTCCAGATTTATTATTTATTTTATCTATGCATTGTGCGTACTTTGGATCAGAATTGTTACTTAGCGTCGGGTCATAACCGGGTGCAGACGTTCGTTGGTAACGTCTAGTATCGATTGATAGATGTTCGCGACACCTTGATGTACCTACTTGGTTACATCAAAAACCTAGGACATATTCAGGCACCGTTATCATGCTAGACTTCATGTATCCTGATACTGTCAGCATGACCAGAATCTGGGATGACTTTAGGGTCGTGATTGTTTATAGTTACTTTAGTATGACGAGACTGATAGATAGAGGTTCAGGTTCAGCGAGCACTCGTTGACTGCATTGGGAGGGAAAGACAATTACTAGACGTTTGGGCTACTTTGCACGTGCTATATATATGTATATATTCCTATTTATGTAGTGATCATGTATCTGGAGTCGTAGTATCACCCGTGTGACTCTGTGCTTGGAGCTACGGTACGCCCCGTGTGTCTCTGTGCCTCGGAGCTACGATTTTATATTGGAAAGTCCACGCGTCGAACATTGTCTTCAAAAGTTGCGTCTCACTTAGGTGGTTATGCTAGATTAAACTGACGTAACACATATTTCTTTTTGTTATACTATGGCATACTATTTTTGTATCTTGTTACGTCCCTCTGAGGACCTGGTTTCCTGCCAGATTGTAGGGTCGATTGCTGACGGGAGGCTGGAGCTGCTGATGAGTATTATACCGGTATACAGGTATTTTTACTCGATATTTGTATTCATTTTTTTATTGTTCAGCTATTATGATCTTTGCTTATTTTCTGCTAGTATAGCCCAGTATTTGTAGACTCATATTATTTTCCTTCGAGTTTATTCAGACGAGTGTAGTGTAGGGTACACACCATGATACATGTTATAATTTCTTTATTGCATATCCATGTGGTTTGAGACATAGACATATAGATCATATTTTCTAGATAGTAACCCTCATTTACAGCTTATACGTATTCAGAGTCGGACTGGAGTTCCCTTGGTACGTAGCTGGCCATTGCCACGTGGCCTAGTCCCTTGTATTTTGGGACTGGGGCATGACATGCGATATTCGACTATTATATTATACTATGTGTTCTATGCGATCTTAGCATGGTGGCCTTGTGCGAAACTGGTGCATAATACTACGCGCTATGCGATAATTCATGGGCCGACTAGCCCTGCTAGCACATGGTTCAATATGAGGATTCCTATTACACGCATATAATTTTGGGATAACCCTGACTCTACCTAGTAAGTCGTACAAGTGATTGGTTGATTATGTAAATGAGCTTGATTGTGTATTGTATCTTTTGTTAAATAGTTTATGGACATGGACTATCATGGTGCGATGGTCTAACCCTTATCTTTGTTTGGTTGTAGGGTTAGATTATTGTATCACGATAGTCTATGGACCAAAACTACGAGACAGAACTATATATATGTGTTTATTTCTTACTGGTTTTATTCCTTTATTCGTGCTTCCTTTGAGATACTTTCTATTTGGGGTCTAACCCTACTGGTTTTGTATGACCAGGTTTAGAGCCAGCACCCGAGGATCTAATATACTCTCCCCTGAACAATGGCGTGCACCAGACGGATGGCCATTGAGGGACACGAGTGGGTTTCTTCTTCCCTATTCGTTACTATACATTTTACTCTTTTGGGCGTTTAGCCGCAGGCACTTGTTAGCCGCAAATCTGGACATTTAGTTTTCTTTATATAATTATAATTAATCAGACTGCAGCTGATCATGGTCATGTACTTTTGCTACTCCGCCAACTTCTCATTTTGTACAGCTGATTTCTAGAATATTTGGCAGGGCGTTTGGGATGCCTTACTTTCTTGTCATATATATTCTATGTTTACTATCCTTGTTTGACTGATTAAGATATTAGATGTTCTATGTGACCCTAAGTGACCTGCTTATAGTATGCACCCCATTGTCTAGTTATAGCTATGACCGTTGTACGATATTCTATACCTTATACAGGGAAGATGGCTATGTCTGTCTCTGTATTCCGGTATTGGGGCATGACAAGGTTTTAGTGGTGGTCCATGCAGGTCTGTATTTTCAGACTTGTGGGGTGTTGTGGTCCTAGGATATCAATCAAACATGTCCCCTTTAATATCTTGCTTCGCCTTACTCGATATTGATGCTTGAACTGTTAAAATTGCTTGGCTACTTGATCCTTCCCATTATGTTCTTGATGTTTCTTGTCATTTCCTTTAGGGCTTCCTTAGTTATTGGAGTAGCAGGCATGGCAGGACAGGGGGCCCCTGTGCAACAACGGGAGGTAGCACCTGCTAAGAGTCAGATTCGGATAGAGCCAATAGTTGAGCAAGTTGGCACAGTGGAACCGAAAGTTGGACATGTTGAGCAACCAGCCCTTAAAATTCCCGTACCCCCAGTAGTACCAGCAGTACTTGACACCCCGACATTATTAGAGATCCTCCGAGGAATGATGGCTATGCAGCAGCATCAGATGGCGGTGCAACAACATCAGTAATTTCAACAACAAGAGCAGAATGCCTTATTAAATCAGGATTTATAGACGTCTATTGAGAGAGGCGAAAGGACTGATTCGGGGGTATCAATTAGATTTTGTCGACTTAACCTGAGTTACTTCAATGGCACGGAGGATGCCATCATAGCAGATGCATGGTTGCAAGACATTGAGATTATTCTGGCAGCAGCGAAGGTTTCAGCTCATAAACAAGTTGACCAGGTCCGATTGCAGCTTCAAAACCTTGCCCGTGACTGGTGGACGTCAGTAGAGATTGGCTTGAGACGTCCTATCTTTTGGGATAATTTTAGGACTCGATTTTGGGCAAGGTATTTTGGAGTCGTCACACAATATGAGCTTTAGTAGAGTTTTATCGGTCTCAAGCAGGCCTGTAGGACTGTGGACGGATATGTATCAGAATTTTGTAGGCTGAGTAGATTTGCTCCGACCAATATGGCTACAAAGTCGGACAGAGCGATGAGGTTCCAGTAAGGACTTCATCTGGATATTCTATAACTGGTAGAGGGCATGACTACCAGACTTATGAGGAAGTATTGATAGCAACTCAGAGGCACGAGCTTACCATGCAGAGGTTATCGATAAGGACGGGAAGCTAGAAGAGGTCCCATCCCCATAGTCAAGGAGGAGGTGGTGGAGTACCCCGAACATCAGCACCATTACCTGGCATTCGCATTCATGATTCAGTTCCACAGAGGGCGACAGTTTTGACAGTGACAACACCAGCTCGGCAGCAGCCGAGGCAGCAGCAACAACAATAACAATGCCAGGGAGAACCAACATGAAGAAAGGATTGCGGTGGATGTAATAGCAGAAGAATAACTTTTCGGGATAGTCAAGGAGTTTCTAGATGTATTCCCAGAAGAACTCCCAGGATTACCACCAGTGAGAGATGTAAAGTTTTGTATAGAGTTGATTCCCAGAGCATGACCAATATCTTGTAAGGTTCACCAGATGGCACCATCAGAACTAGACAAGCTTTACTAACACGTAGAAGAGTTAAAGGCGAAGAAGTTTATCCGAACCAGTGGATTACCTTAGGGAGCGCTAGTAGTTCTAATGAATAAGAAGGATATATCAACACGATTGTGTATCGACTACAGGCAGCTGAACGCAATAACAGTAAAGAACAAGTACACATTACCAAGAATCGATAATTTGTTTGATCAATTGAGCAAAGCTAAGATTTTCTCCAAGATCGACCTATGGTCAGGATATCATCAAGTAAGATTTTGGGAGCAAGACATACCCAATAGAGCATTTAGGTCACGATATGGGCATTACAAATTCTTAGTTATGCCATTCGGACTGACAAATGCTCCGACAGTGTTTATGGATCTGATGAACCGCATCTTCATGCTGTACCTAGATCAGTTCATGGTGGTTTTTATAAACGACATTCTCGTCTACTCCAGTAGCGAAGAGGAGCATAAAGAGCATCTTCGGAAGGTCTTACAGATTTTGAAGGAACACCAGTTGTATGCAAAGCTCAGCAAGTACGAGTTAGAAAAGAGTGATCAATTCTACTAGCTACTAAGAATAAAGAGATTTTTGTTTTTTTGGTTAGATTATGTATCGTTCTTGGGGCACATTATCTCGGAAGAATGAGTGGAAGTAGATTCGAAGAAGATTGAGACCGTAAAGAGTTTGCCAGTTCCTAAGACAGTAGTAGAGGTGCGTAGTTTTCTGGGCTTGGCGGACTATTACAGGAGGTTCATGGCAGATTTTGCAAGAATTTTAGCACCATTGACCCATTTGACACGCAAGGAGGCTAAGTTAATTAGTCAGCAGAGTGTCAGATAGCTTCGAGGAATTAAAGAAGAGACTAATTTTGGCACCGATTCTCATGCTTCTAGTAGGTTTTGGAGGGTTTAAAGTATATTGTGATGCATCTGGCGATGGACTGGGGTGTGTATTGATGCAATATGGAAGAGTGATAGCTTATGCATCTCGGCAACTTCGAGATCATAAGAAGAACTACCCGACTCACGACTTGGAGTTGGCGGCGGTGGTGTTTGCACTTAAGTTATGGAGGTATGACTTATATGGTGATCGGGTGAAGATATTTACATATCATAAGAGCCTGAAGTAAGTATTCACCCAGAAGGACCTGAACATGAGGCAGAGGAGGTGACTAGAATTATTGAAGGATTATGATATGGAACTCCAGTACCATCCAGGCAAGACGAATGTGGTAACGGATACTCTAAGCAGGAGAGGTAGTGCATATATGTTGACATCGCAACGACATATATTGAAAGATCTTCAAAATATGGGTATTGAGATAGTACTTCTGCAAGGCACAAGAATTTTGGCAAGCTTGCAAATACAGTCTACTTTGGTTGAACGGATTAAGGCAGCTCAGGCAAAGGATTCGAAAGTTCAGAAGCTTCGGGCAGAGAGCGAGTCTAGTCGTGGGAAGGAGTTGACGATCACGAGGATGGAACACTTAGATTCAAAAATTGTCTCTGTGTACCAAGCGGAGATATCCGGCAAGAAGTCATGACCAAGACGCACAGTTCTCAGTATTCAATTCATCCAAGAGGTACCAAGATGTATCAAGATATCAAACAATATTTCTGGTGGAATGGGATGAAGAGGGAGATAGCATAATTCGTTTCTTGATGTTTGGTATGACTGCAAGTGAAAGCCGACCAGCAAAGACCAGCAGAATTATTACAGCCGCTTCCTATCTCAGAATAGAAGGGGCATATCATGATGGACTTTGTGACCGGTTTACCTAGATCCCCGACTAGTCGTGATATAGTTTGGGTAATAGTGGATCGAATCACGAAAGTAGCTTATTTTCTTTCTTCCCGTATAGGACAGTCTATAGAGCAGTTGACATAGATGTACATGCGACAAATAGTAAGACAGCACGGTGTCCCAGTGAGTATCGTATCAGATCATGACACTCGGTTCACTTCATATTTTTTGAAAGAGCTTACAGCAGAGTTTGGGCACCAAGCTGAGATTTAGTACCACTTACCATCCACAAATAGATGGGCAATCAGAGAGAACCATCCAAACATTGAAAGATATTTTGCGAGCTTGTACTTTGGATTTTGGAGGGTCTTAGAAAGATCACCTTCACCTAGTCGAGTTCACATACAACAATAGTTACCTGGACAGTATTCAGATTGTACCCTTCGAGGCATTATATGGGAGGAAGTACAGGTCACCTTTGGCATGGGATGATATAGGTGAACTAAATATATTGGGCCCAGAGATGATCACGCAAACAGTAGAGGTTGTCAAGCAGATCAGAGAGCGACTTTGGGTGGCGCAAGATAGGCACCGTCATTGGGCAGATCAGTATCGTAGGCCTTTAGAGTTTCGTGTCGGCGACCACGTGTTCTTATGAATTTTATCGACCCAGGGAGTTATTAGATTCGGGGTTCGCGGGAAGCTTAGTCTGTGATACGTCGGTCCATTCGATATCCTCGAGCGGGTGGACAATATTGTTTATCGCCTTGCCCTTTTGTCTTTGCTACGTGAGGTGCACGATGTGATTCATGTATCTCAGTTGCATATGTATGTCCCGGATCCAAGTCATATCCTCGACCATTCTGAGCTAGTCGTTGGTACCGACTTGTCTTATGAGGAGCAACCTGCATCCATTTTGGACCGAAGGAAGAAGGTGCTCAAGAATCAGACTATTCATCTTGTCCTGGTTGCTTGGAGTCATCACCCTTTGGGAGAGTCGACGTGGGAGCACGAGGACGATATCCAATCTCGATATCCACACATATTCGACTCGAAAGGTATATTTGTCCTTATGCCTTTGTATCTCGAATCTCGTGATTCGTTCACCCATGCTATATGATATTACTTTTCTTCATTATATGATTGATTGTTGATTGCATGTGTAGATATGCTTGTAGTTAGTATAGTGCTTGTTCTGATTTCTCTAAGTAGCATTGAGTTTGAATTCCGAGGACAAAATTTTTCTAAGGTGGGTAAAGATGTCACTCCCCGTTTCCGATATACGTATTTGGGACATATTATTTCTTACTTGTATGTTTATTAGGTTGCATGAAGACTAGACTCATTCTTTGGTTTAATGTAGTTCATGGTTTATTTTGTGGGTTGGTTCAAGTTATGATAGGATCCATGGTCTAAACCTCAAGCCCTAGCTATATAACCCAACTTCTTTCTATCTCTTCCCTCATTCTCTTATTTTCCTCTCTTTCTTCATTTTAGGCAAGTACACCTTGCATGACATGGAGAAAACCTTAGATTTTAATAATTATCTTTTTCTTGCATTTATTAGTCTAATATGTGTGCATTATGATTCCAAGCACTTTTAATACTTTGAGTTTTTTATTTTTATGGATGGATATGAGTATATCAACATTTAAAGATTAGGGTTTTCTTGGATTTCATGAGTTTTTCTTGGTTTTGATCTTCTTAAACTTAGTATCTTTGAAAACTAATTATTCCATGTGGTAGAGCATTCAATTTAGTGTGATTTTGGATTTTGGTTCACTTGATTTGGAGTTAAAATAAATTTGTTATGGAGGAAACAAGTTTGGTTTGGAGCTTTTTCGTCATGGCTAAACTTGCTGTCTGGAGAAGACGAAGTTCTCATGCGGCCAGTATCTATGCGACCGAGAGTTCTATGCGGTCTGATCCTTATGCGGCCTGGACTCCTTCCCGCATACACCTTCACAACATGCGTCCATCTTGTTGGATGCATGACTGATTATTACACAAAGTGTTCTAGAGCTAAGTACTTGGAAAAGTCCTAAGTAACAGAATCCTAAGTAACAGAACTCCTTGTGTTTCACTCGGTTGAATGAATGAGAAATTCACTAAGACCTAGAGACATCTATGTGGCATTCAGAACATGCAACAAGCAGACTTATGCGGCAGTGACCCTATGCGCCTCTTCTCTTTTGGACGCATAACTCTGCTCTTCTTGTACAAATTTTTTCATAATTTTGTCTCTTTCTTCCTGACACACTTTATGACTTGACACATCCCTCACTTCAGTCACTTCACTGGAACATATTTATTGGCCATCACTCAGCACTTGTCCCAATGAGTGGACTTGGCCCTGACCTATGTGGCACTGACTCCTATGCGGCCTTGACCTATGCGTCCCCGATCCTATGTGGCCCTATGAGCATGATTTATTAATTATTTTGGGATGGTGTTTTATTCGATTTCGTGAGTGTATGTGAGCTAAGTGACCATGTGTTAGACTCGACTAAGTGCCTGACCACTATGTGCAAGACTAGGCTATGCTCCAAGTGGCCATATTACCCATGCACCAAGTGGCTATATTACCCATGAGCCAAGTGACTATGACTGCATATGTGCCTGACTTAACTAATGTGTTGTTGTGTGCTAGAATTCATATAATTTATCAATGAGTGGTAACTTGACCCGGCTATTGGTATCAGTGCTTATACACTTACTACGTGCTACATGTTCCTACATGCTAAGTGTTCCTATGCGATAGTGTTACATGTTTTACACCGAGGTGTACCTACATGCTATGTGACATATGATATTATATGATTCCTCCAGCATGGACATAATAGTTGGTCGATAACCAAGCGTGGTTAAGACTTGTGTTGATTGTTGCATCACACTGGATGAATCCAAATTGAACTATCAAGAGACAAAGTGGATTCGTATATTGCGTGCCCATACTGCGGTACGACATATAAGGAGAATAACATGTGACCATGCTATGTGATTTCAGCAAACTGTAGGGTTAACTAGGCAACTAAAACTTGTAGAGCATTGGGAGAGACGGAATCCCGAGATCGCGCTTAACTAGCTACCATCAAATATTCATATAGAGTGCAGGCTGGCCACCATTTGGATATTGTTTAAATCCTCATTAGTGGATTAGGATATTCGACTATTATATTGTATTATGTGTTCTATGCGATCTTAGTACGGTGGCCTTGCGAGGGACCGGTGCATAATATTACGTGCTATACGGCGATTCATGGCTCGACTAGCCATGATAGTTTAGGGACATGGACTATCATGGTGCGATGGTCTAACCCTTGCCCTTGTTTGGTTGTAGGGTTATATTGTTGTATCATCATAGGCTATGAACTGAAACTACGAGACAGAACTATATATATATATATATATATATATATATATATATATATATATATATATATATATATATGTGTGTGTGTGTGTGTGTGTGTGTGTGTGTGTGTGTTTATTTCTCACTGGATTTGTTCCTTCATTCGTGCTTCCTTTGTGGTACTTGCTATTTGGGGTCTAATCCCACTGGTTTTGCATGACCAGGTTTAGAGCCAGCACCCGAGGATCCAGCGTACTTTCCCCTAAACAATGTCGCACACCAGACGAATGGCCGCTGAGGGACACGAGTGGGTTTCTTCTTCTTCCCTAATCGTTACTGTACAGTTTACGCTTTTGGGAGTTTTGCCACCGGCACTTGTTAGCCGCAAATCTTGACATTTAGTTTCTTTTATATTATTGTAATTAATCAAACTGCAGCTGATCATGGTCATGTACTTTTGCTACTCCGTAAACTTCTCATTTTGTACAGCTGGTTTCTAGAATGTTTGGCAGGATGTTTGGGATGCCTTACTTTCTTGTCATATATATTCTATGTTTACTATCCTCGTTTGACTAATTGAGACATTAGATGTTCTATGTGACCCTAAGTGACTTGCTTGTAGTACGCACCTCCTTGTCTAGTTACAAACGTGACCGTCGTACGACGTTCTACACCTTGTACGGGGGAGCTGGCCATGTTCGTCTCCGTATTCCGGTACTGGGGCGTGACGGTTACTCTATCATGTAGTGTTCTAAATGGCGGCCGTCTTGACCGTCTAGGCGGTAGGCGGTCTCTCTCCGCACCGCTTTTCGGTAGACGGTGGAGTAGGCAATCGACGAAGCTTTGGCGGCATATGTGAACGTCTAGACGGAAGAATACCTAACCAGATATTTTGGCCAAACGGTTTTGCAACCATTATGCCTATGGTTCACTTTTACAAGACTAAAATTTAATAAATCTTTGTTCTACAACATAGTTATGCATAAAATATCCTTAAAATATGTATATAATGCAAAAAAACTATGGTAAAATAGTAAAAAAATTTCAAAATGTACCAACCGTCTAGACGGTCTAAGCGGTAGGCGGACTCTTTCTGCCGCGCACCTTCCTACCGTCGTTTAGAACCTTGTTATCATGCCAATCTGCAACAAGCAAATTCTAATCTATGTGTGGATTACCTAGTAGATATTAGCTAGGAAGTAGATCATGAATAGAGGTCGTGGCCTTTTACGAATCAAAATCAGAAGTGCATGCTATGTACACCAATTCAGTGACCTCTCTCACTTATAATCTATAGGAGTTACATGCACTTGCTCATTGTTGAAATCGAGTTCTAAGTTGATCTCTCTTCGTTCACATTATTGATATGCCATGACTTTACAAGAAGAACAAGTGATAATTATTTGCAACCCACAGATCTAGGGGGGATTGTTAGTAAGTTCTTTGGTTTTCATAGAATTTATTTGGCCAACTCTATTTTTTTCCACATCCATTTAAGTCCTTTTTGTTAAGATCATTTCGTGTGGTTTCTTTGCACTTTATTCTTTACCAGAACCAAGTACTCCGCCTTGTAGTTATAATTTCCTATACTTTTATGTTAAGCCCATTTATCTTATGTTGTTTGGTATTATACTAGGAAATGGGTGGGTGATTGGTCATAAGTCATAACATATTATGCTGAGATATTTATCATGATTTAGGAAAATCTCTGGCGACTGGTTGGAGGACACTGAGAACCTTGGATTCGGATTTGAGGTTTGTTCAAGTGGGTAATGCTTTTGATTTCTTTGTAGTATTGGAAGAATAAAATTACGTTTTGGTAAATACTTATTAGTTGGTTTCGATATATGATTTTTGTTAGCATTATGCTTTAAACTCGTATCGTTTTATATTTGTATATTCAAAGACATGAGCATTTCTGATTTAAACTTGGTTCGTTATTACACTGGTGTTTGTGAATTATATGGCATTTCTTGACTACAAATATGTTTTGATAAATTGGGTTTGCTCACATTTGTTTTCGATCTGTTGCAATTAGAACCAATCCTCTAATAGTTAAGACCCCTTGTGGATAATTTGACACTTTGAAGCATTAGACCCTTTCTGGGTATTTTGGTACATGGTCGTTCGTCCCTATTTGGGTATTCTGCTCCAGATAGTGTTCTTCCCTTTATGGGTGTTCGGCATGGTAGTCAAAGGCGCGCCTAAGACGCGTCTCGCAGGAAAGCACAACAGTTGTGCCTCGCACCTCACTAGGCAAGGCACATTTCTCCAGACGAGCCTTTCTGCAAGGCGCAACCAAGAAAATGTGTGCCTAGGCACGTCTTATGGGTTTTTTTATTTATATAAAAATCTTTGAGGCTTGGAGATAATCTTTACCTCATACAAGTAGTTTGTTACAGTTGAACTGGAAAAACTAAAATTTACTAAAAGTATAGTAGGGATAATACAAACTCTTATTAGTTCTGTTGACTACAACTGTTGTTATGCTAGTTTACTTGGTTATGTTTTAACGTATTTTTGTTGGTTTAATATGTTATTTGGTTTTATTTCTTACATTACTAATTTATTTATTTATGTATGTATATTTTTATTATTTTTCATATTTGTGCCTCGTTTCTCTCGTCGCGCACCTTAACTGCGCCTTGGACAATAATGACATTGTGCGTCTCTCGTGCGCCTTTGACTACCTTGGCGTTCGGTCCATACGAACATTCTCTTTAGAGTATTCTCTGCCCCTCGTTGGTATTCGTTCAATAGCATGATTGCGTTCTAAAACCAATAGAGAAATACTTCGAGTTTTAAGTTGAAAGTTTCTATATAGTGACTTTGTTTTTATTATATTAGTAGCCTTATTATTCGTATTTGGTTTATTGTTTTTGTGCAACTTTTGTTTTCATTTATATTTTAAAACTATAAAACATTTAACAAGATCGCCTTACTTGCTTTAGCTACGATCCGCCAACTGAGCTGGGAGCTCAGCCCCAATTGCCACAATTTGTTTGCAGGTTTATTAATTCAGTACTTGGAGATTGAAGAGCTTCATTATTAATTTTCGGTCGTACGTGATTTGTAAAATGTAAGATTTGTATATTGGCAAAGCTTATAAAATGTTAATTCACTAAATCAATATATGTCACATTATTATCCTACTATTTAAGTTTTACACAAGAATTAACGTAAAACTTATGATAATCTTTCAAAAGAAGTATAAAGAACGTGAGCAACATAAAAAGATTCAATGAGAGGAAAAAGTTTATAGCTAGCTTAAATTATGTTGGTATATTAGAATATTTTTGGTATATTTGTTGGAATATTAGAATATTCTACAGGAGGTTTTAATGGGGTATTAATGTAAGATGAAGGATTGTAAGGTTATAAATAGCCAAAAGATTATCAATAAAAAATATAACAATTACTCCAAAATATTCTACAAATTCCAAATACTTCCGTTTGCATGAATTACTAAAATAGAGCTTGGAATACACTAATATTGTTAAAACTTTCAAAACTAATGTTTGATGATGCTAATTGTTGAATCATTGCCACTTTTGGTTTAAGATTGTATTGAAACTTCAGGGGTGAGTTTTGTGGTTTCCACTTTTGGTTTGACACTAAGATTGTAATATTGAACCATCTTGGGAGTTGGGACTCAAGAAGTCAAGTTGTGTTTAATATTAGATAGAAATTCCATTCACCCTAAATAATTTCATAAGTATTTATAAAGATTATAGTTAATTTATATGCACATGGCTCAATGACAAGGTGAACTCAAGAACAGAGAAAAGCAAGCATCCTCCTGGGGCTCCTGCCTATCATGGGGTTTTATTCTTTTGAGAATCAAATATATAAATATAATACAATCTGCAATAGTTGCTCTCACATAACATTTGGTGGGCATCTAGGTTGCATAGACACGGATATGGACATGACACAGATTCAGGACACGACATTTTGAAATTTTGGTACACGGGTACGACATGGATTAGATTATATTTATACATGTAAACATATATTTATACATAGTTTATATATTACATCTTAATAGTATCTATATTTAAACATATTTTGGGTAGTAATGAAGTCCAACAAATGATTCAATGCAAAGAAATATGACTTTCTCATATCACAATTATGTTTGGCATGATCACAGATACCATGTTAAAATTACTTTTCAACTATGTTTTGGATTTCTTTGGAAGCCTAGGCATGGGTGAGATTATCAGACAACAGTTTCAAAGAAGTATTGTGTCCAATATGTGTAGGATACAAATATGGTCACGGATACAGTCCTTCAGAGGAGAACCTGTGCAACTTAGGTGAGCATGAACATGAAAGGCAATACTCAATACTCAATACTCAAATAGTTTATTCAATGAGTTGATTTTTTTTCAAATCAAATGAAAATCCACCTGTATCTTGATTCATTACCACATCATACTTCAAATATAATAAACAAATCCTAATTCCTATAAAAATATTAATAAATCAAAATAAATAATGAAACAATTGTACCTGCAATAGTAGAAAATAGCTGATAAGAGTTGTCATTGTAAGGAACTAAAATTGCAAATTTCCAATATTTGCACAGGATATTTTGGCCTCCCCTAATATCCTTTTTGATTCAACGCTTTTGTTCTCGACTATGAAGAGGAGAGAGCACGGTGGAATTTGGAAGTTGGAGTGCAAGAGAAGGGTGGAATTTGGTATGTTGGAGTGCAAGAGAATGGTGGACAAGCATTGATTGGATGCAATACCAATCCTCCAATTGATCCTTCTCCGAAGGTTTATTGATAGACCTATCAACAAACCCAAATTTCCATCGAGCCCGTAGAGAAAGCCGAATAGATCTCGACCATTCCTCATAATTCTCCCCACGAAACACCACTTTAGTAATTGTATTATCCGGATTGTCATTAGAACCAAGGTAGTACGGGGATGTGGGATCGATCCGCGATGCCGCCGGAGTAGAAATCCTGCCGCCGCCGCCGCTCATCATGTCGTCATCGCCGTTCGACATACCGCCACCGTCGCCGCTCGAAGAAAATGTGCCCTAGCCGTCAGGCTCTGATATCATGTGAAGTAGTGATAGGAGATAATATTTTAGGCATTTCATTCATCATGATATTACATATATATACATCCACATATCAACTTAGGACCTAAGTCACATGGACAATCACCATAAATACAATTTAATCCCAATACCCCAATCACCATATATAGCCAACCAATCACCATATATAGCTAATCACCATAAATGTAATTTAATGATACAATTTAATCCCAATAAACAGTTTACATAATTCTTGATGTTTTTAATATTTTTTCTGCCATATACCGTTAATGATGATGCTAATCGTGTTACGTTATCACGGGGGTTATTCATCCAAATGATTAAGAGCAGAGCAACGACTTTAGGAGAATGTTGTGTTGTGCTGAGCAATAACTTAATTATTTACGCATATACATCTAGATGATGTTAATATTAGATGATATCAAGAATAGATTTTCCTTGAAATTAGTTAAAGATATGTAAGATGTACAGTAATTTAAACAATACAATCTATCTAATTAATTAGTTAGCAAGTCCTACATATACATCTAGATGATATCAAGAATAGATTTTCCTTACTGTACATCTTACATGTAGTTCTTTTCTAATTGAATGACTTAGAAAGCATACATTAATTGGTCGCATGCCCACTGTTTGCAAAGTTTGTCCCTGCCAACATCTTCTAGAAGCTTAGATTTAATCAAGCTCACATATAACATAATAATTGAGATATAGTTATAGAATCCTAGTTCCTTGTCTCCATATTTTATATTTCGTGATTGTTCAAATCAACAGTTTTAGGATAATTAATCATATGAGAAAATTGTGAAAATAAAGGTTTTTCAAAAATTACAAGGAAAGATCTTAAATTATTGCTTCATAATTTAATGACCATGACTATTTTTCTGTATATGAGTGACTACTTTGGACACCCCAAAGTAGGGTTGGTTAAGGCTTCAATTAAGAGTATCTTATATAGAAGTGTTGGGGTCCGTGTACCAGATGAATTAGGAATAGGATGCTAAATTAGAAATTGGGTGCACTGTCGGTAGAAGTATATGTTAGTCTTGCTTGACCAAAATCTCAATTTCCTTCTTTTCTTTAGTCCCACATCGGATGGACCAAATCCTTCTTGTATACATATATTAGTTCCTCTTCTTTGCTTTCTTAAAGTTGTTGTGTGGGGAACCCCTTGGGCCACATGCGCGCATCGCCGCCGCCGTCCGGCCCGGCTCGGTTCGGTTCGGTTCGGCGTGCGTAACGGGTAAGGAGGAATCCTCTACTGCAAAACCTGTTAAGTTTGATGGCTCATACTTTAAAAGATGGCAGAGCCAAATAAAATTTTGGCTCACGACCTTAGGACTTATTTCAGCCATTGATGGGTCAACACCCATCACAAATGATTCTGATGATACTAAGCGCATTATCTGAATTCTTGTATGATATATTTTTTTGAATACAAGAGCGCCAAAGAACTTTGGAAAGCCTTGGAAGATGAATACGGCTGTGATGATGCCGGAATAGAAAGGTTTAATTCTTCAACCTTTAATAGGTATTTCATGGTAGATAACAAGCCAATGAATGACCAGCTCCATGAATTCCAAGAATACCTTAGGCATATTCAAGCCAAAGGCACATCTTTTTCCAATGAGCATAAAATAGCATGCCTAATAGACAAGTTACCTCCCACTTGGTCTGATATGACTAAGGAACTTATCCATACACAAGGAGATCTTACCTACAATCAAGTCCTAAAGAAAATTAGAACCGAAGAACAAATTAGATTGAGGTCTAAGCCTAAGACTGAATCTAAAGCTAAGGTAAACCTTGTAGAAGGCCAAGGAAAACCATTGATGGGTCCACACCCATCACAAATGATTCTGATGATACTGAGTCTGACATAGGAGTGTCCACCTCCTCGAAACCAAAAACCCCTAAAGAGATAGACTTTCACTGCTTTCATAGAATTCTAAGCGCATTATCTGAATCCTTGTATGATATATTTTTTGAATACAAAAGCGCCAAAGAACTTTGGAAAGTCTTGGAAGATGAATACGGCTGTGATGATGCCGGAATAGAAAGGTTTAATTCTTCAACCTTTAATAGGTATTTCATGGTAGATAACAAGCCAATGAATGACCAGCTCCATGAATTCCAAGAATACCTTAGGCATATTCAAGCCAAAGGCACATCTTTTTTCAATGAGCATAAAATAGCATGCCTAATAGACAAGTTACCTCCCTCTTGGTCTGATATGACTAAGGAACTTATCCATACACAAGGAGATCTTACCTACAATCAAGTCCTAAAGAAAATTAGAACCGAAGAACAAATTAGATTGAGGTCTAAGCCTAAGACTGAATCTAAAGTTAAGGTAAACCTTGTAGAAGGCCAAGGAAAACCCAAATCTAATTTTTCTTATAAATCCAAAAAGAATTTCTTCAAGAAGAAAAACTTTCAGCCTAACCACCAAAACCATAAACACCAAAACCATCATCACCAAAACCAAAAACCTAGAAACTTCAGTCAGACTCTGGATCAAAAGAGATTTTGTTTTGTGTGTGGTAAAACAAACCATATGGCAACCAACTGCTACCATAGGAAGAAGGAAGCTGTCCAGACCTCCTACAAAGGAAAGGGCTCAGTTAGACCAGAAGCGAACATGCTTCACAAAGGTTCTTCGAGTTCCTTCAGGTCTGTAAGCTTTCAACCCTTTATTAACCTCTCTTACCATTCTGATGATTGGTGGTTGGATTCTGGAGCTAATGTTCACGTTTCGTTTGATCGCTCATATTTTTTAAACTATCAGGAATCAAGTGGAGGAGGTGTGACCCTAGGAGATAGCTCAACGGCACAAATTATTGGAAGAGAAAAAAGTTGACCTGAAGATAACATCAGAAAAAATCTTAACTCTTCATGATGTTCTTCATGTGCCGTCTGTCAGGAGAAATCTAGTTAGTGGATCCCTTCTTGTAGCCTCAGGATACAAAATTGTAATGGAGGCAAATAAAGTAGTATTTTCTAAGCATGACTCCTATATAGGAAAAGGCTTTGTAAAAGAAGGTCTTTTCATTTTAAGCACAATGAATAAAATTTCTGATTGTTCTCTCATTGTCTCTAATATAGAATCTTTAAATGTTTGGCATGGTAGACTAGGTCATGTGAACCTAGGTTCTATTAAAAGAATGATGACTTTAGATCTTATTCCCAAGACTCCAATAGATGACAAACACAAATGTGAGATTTGTGTTCAAGCCAAATACACTAAATTACCTTTCAAATCTATAAAAAGAAATTCTGACCTTCTAGAACTTATCCATAGTAATGTATGTGACTCAAATAGGATTTTGACCAGAGGCGGTAGAAAATACTTTGTTACGTTTATAGATGATTATTTAAAGTATTATTATATCTACCTTCTCAAAACCAAAGATGAAGTTCTAGATAAATTTAAGGTCTACAAATCTGAAGCTGAGAATCAATTAGAAAGAAAGATTAAGATCCTTAGATCTGATCGTGGTGGAGAATATACCTCAAACGAAATGATTAACTTCTGTGAAGAACATGGAATAATTCATGAGGTAACTGCTCCATATTCACCTCAGTCTAACGGAGTTGCTGAACGCAAGAACCGCACTCTGTTAGATATGGTGAATGTCATGCTTCTCAGCTCTGGTGCTCCTGATAACTTGTGGGGAGAAGTCCTTTTAACTGCCTGTTACATTCTTAATAGGATTCCTAGTAAGACAAAAGATAAGACTCCCTATGAGCTGTGGAAAGGTAGAGCTCCTAGGATTAATTACCTTAGAGTTTGGGGATGCCTTGCTAAAGTCGGAATTTCCGAACCTAAAAAGAGGAAGATTGGTCCCAAGACTGTAGACGCTGTTTTCATAGGATATGCCTTAGACAGCTATGCCAATAGATTTCTAGTGACTCACTCAGAAGTAAATGAAATCTCTAACAATACCATTATAGAAGCAAGAGATGAAGTTTACTTTGAAAACATATTTCCTTTTAAGGATAGAAGTCCAATCTCTTCCTCCATATCCTCTACTAGTTATCATGTCCTAATACCGAGCTCACAATCTGAACAAGACTTAGAACCTAGACGGAGTAAAAGGAATAGGATTGAAAAAAAAATTAGGAGAAGGATTCTTCACCTTTTTGATAGAGGGTGATCCCTCAACTTATGAAGAAGCAATATCGTCTCCTGATGCTCCCTTCTGGAAAGAAGCCATTAACAGTGAATACAACTCCATCATAGAGAATAACACTTAGTTTCTAACAGATCTACCTTTAGGCAATAAACCAATAGGTTATAAATGGATTGTCAAGAAGAAACTCAGAGCCAATGGTACTATAGAGAAATACAAAGCTAGATTAGTTGCTAAGGGTTTTACCCAGAAGAAAGGGTTAGATTATTTTGATACCTACTCTCCTGTAGCTAGGATCACATACATTAGAACTCTCTTGGCCTTAGCATCCATTCATGATATGCTAATCCATCAAATGGATGTAAAGACAGCATTTTTGAATGGAGATCTAGAGGAAGAACTTTATATGGACCAACATGAAGGTTTCATTGCTAAAGGTCAAGAAAAAAAAGTCTGCAGACTAGTAAAATCCCTCTATGGCTTGAAACAAGCTCCCAAACAATGGCACAATAAATTTGACAAAGTAATTTGTGAATATGGTTTCTTGTCAAATGAGTATGACAAATGTATATACTCTAAAGGTACATGTAAAAGTTGTGTCATTTTATGCTTGTATGTAGATGACATCCTTATCCTAGGTTCATCACTGGAATTGATAAATATTACAAAGAACTATTTATCTAGCCAGTTTGATATGAAAGACCTAGGAGAAGCAAACTTAATTTTAGAAATGCAAGTGACCAAAGGAAAAGAGGGTTATACTCTATCTTTAGCACATTCAATTGAAAAAATGCTAAAAAGGTTTGAGTTATTTGATAAGAAACATGTCTTTACTCCTTATGACAGCAGTATTGTACTAAAAAAGAATGAAGGATCACCTTTGGAACAATATAAATATTCACAGATGATAGGCTCCCTTATGTATATAACAAACAGGACAAGACCTGATATTGTATTTGCTATTGGGAGACTAAGTAGATATACCAGTAACCCAAATCAGTCACATTGGACTGCCTTGAATAGGGTATTTAGATATCTCAAGGGCACCCTAGATTACAAACTTTATTTTACTAGGCACCATGATATCATAGAAGGTTATTCAGATGCAAACTGGGTAACTGACTCACATGATATAAAATCTACTACTGGATATGTATTTTCTCTAGGAGGAGCTGCAATCTCCTGGGGCTCTTGTAAGCAAACTATCATAGCTAGGAGTATAATGGACTCCGAAATGATAGCTTTAGATACAACTTGCACAGAAGCTAAATGGCTTAAAAATCTTATTATGCATATACGTGTTTCTTTTAGTCCTGTTCCTGCAATTTCTATAAACTGTGATAATAAATCTGTTATTGAACTACTAAAGCATGATTCTGTGAATGCTAAGATGAACAGGCACCTGCAGCTGCGCTTCAAGTCAATAAAAAGCCTACTAGGCAAATATGTGGTTCTTGACTATATAAAGTCAGAAAAGAACCTTGCAGATCACTTGACGAAGGGTCTGTCTAGGACTTTGATCCTAGAATCATCGAGGGGAATGGGGTTAAGCCCATAAGTTAGTTACCAGCAGTGGCAACCCAACCGAGTCTGATTGGAGATCCCAAGAAGCCGGTTCAATGGGTAGAAACAAGTTGAACTTAGGTGACTTTATGGAACACTGACTCGAGATTAAAGTCTCATTAAAATAAAGCCCAAGCGGCTGTACATGTGTACAATGACTCCCCATCCCTATGGTGACAGTGTTCCTGTGTGATATGGTTAGGATGAGGTTAAACTCTTAATAGGTCCAAGCTGTAATGCTGCGTTGATTTATATCACCAACCATTAAGGACTTACCTATATGAGAGGTCGTGAAGGCCGCGACTATGGGGCAGGACGATCCCAGACAACTCTCATGAATGTGAAAAAGTACGCGTGGCCATTTAAAAGCGCCAACCGATAGACCAAGGACCTCTAGCGTACTATGTGTGCTATTTTTCTAAATCTGGTTCAAGAAGTCTGATTCAAGGCATAGTCCATCAAGCACTTCTTCAGATTAAGGCAATAGTCACTACGTGAGATTCAAGGCTGTAGTCCATCTCATCTATGCATAGTATTTTACTGTCCAGATGCTCTCTCTCTCTCTCTCTCTCTCTTTCTCTCTCTCTATTTACTTCGCACTTATCTCTGTTTCGGAACTTGACCTTTTGGGGGGGGGATTGTTAGCCTTGCTTGAGCAAAAGCTCAATTTTTTTCTTTTCTTTAGTCCCACATTGGATGGGCCAAACCCTCCTTGTGTACATATATTAGTTCCTCTTCTTTGCTTTCTTAAAGTTGTTGTGTGGAGAACCCCTTGGGCCACACGCGCGCGCCGCAGCCGCCTCCCGGCCCGGCTCGGCTCGGTTCGGTTCGGCGCGCGTAACGGGTGCGGGTACGCGCCCACATCTGGGGGCGCCGAATGCCGATTCGATTTCCTCTTCGGGTTCGGGCTGAGACCCTAAAATTCTTTTTGCTCCTCTTCATTATTTCGTTTAATTTTCTGAACGTTGGAAAATTAATTTTGTCCGTTACTAATTGTTTTTGAACCGTTAATATATTTTGTGTCCAGGTCCATTCTCTCCTTCTCCTGTGTAACGGCTGAATTAATAGAAAAATTAATTCAGACCGTTACATATTGGATGGAGTATTATATATATGAATGGTTTTCTTTGTAAATATCATCAGAAATTTTTTCCTCCAAACAATTGCTGCCAACATTCTGTTCTGTCCAATCTTCGTCGTTTCACTCGTCTCCAAGCTGTGGGCAGAGCTAAGTCCTGGTCGTTCTCTCCGAGTCGTGTGCGGCTACGAGATACCGGTAGTGCGGGGGTTTTACCACTAGGAGCTTTGGGAAACGTCTGCACACAGATCCCGAATCAACTCTTAGGGCAGTGCTTCGTGTACGACTTCCCCAGAGGCCGGTAACATCAGTCTATTTTTATTTTTTATTCACAAAGTTTTCAATAAGAAAACGACAAATTTTCTAAGTGTATATAATAACAATTTATTTATTGTGATTTATGATATTTATGAGGAGGTCTAGTCATCATTTTGTAACTCTTTAGAGAGAGTGTCAAAACATATCAGTAGTGTCATTTTGTGTCATTTTCAGTTTCTTTTGTTTATAAACATCTTTGTGTTTATGCCATAGTAGTGATATTTTTTTTTTTTTGTTTTTTTTTTTTTTTTTTTTGACATTTATTTCAGTATGTGAAATTTTAAATGGGATTACCTACTTGCTCTAGCATTGATCTACTTGTTGAGCTTGTGAGCTTATTTCCAAACTCGTAAGTTTTCTTGCAGGTCTTATTGATTTTGCATCGGTAGCTGGTTTCAAGTTTTGGATTTGAAGTTTGGACCTTTAAAAAAAGGCAATTTCTTTAGAGAGTTGTTGGGTCTACTTTTGTAAGGTTCCATATAGTTGTAAATGAATTTAAAATATAGAAGGATCTTATAATACAATTGTCAAACCGTTGATTGATTTGTTTGAAAATCTGGTAATTGAGGATTAAAGATGGAAGTGTTGAGAAGTGCCGTGTCATTGTCCCGACTTGTTTGCTTCCACTAGTTTCAGTCACAAGGCAGTCAAAGACGCAAGATGCACTCGAGGCGCAAAAGGTCTGTATCGTCCGAGGCGCAAGGTGCACTTAAAGGGCACGTCCGAGTGAAACGAAAAGCAAATATTAATAAAAATATACATAGATAAATAAATAAATTAGTAATGTAAGAAATAAAACCAAAGAACATATTAAAACCAACAAAAATATGTTTAACATTACCAAGTGAACTAGCAGAGAAGCGGTAGCAGTCAACAGAACTAACAAGAGTTTGTATTATCCCTACCACGCTTTTAGCAAATTTTAGTTTTGCCAGCTCAAGTGTAACCAACTACTAGTATGAGGTAAGGATTATCTCTCATGTCTTAATGTTTTTTGTATAAAAAAAAAGCGTAAGACGCTTATTTTCTTGGTTGCGCCTTGCAGAAAGGCGCACCTTGATTTGTTATGTAAGGTTGGGCTCTTTTGGGTAACAGGTTAGTGTCCAGTTCGAGAGGCATGTAACTTTTATAGGGTAGCTTTAGCTTAAAGTAAACTAGTGTTATCATCGTCGGCAGAGTGGAACACTAGTTCTGCCCAAATTATAGTCAACTCGGAATGATAGCCAACTTGGGAGCATAGTTAACTTCCATGTAACATTTTTTTAAAGATGACCTGATATGGAGTCTATGGACTATGTCAGTGCCCGCTGGTCATTTTGATGCCCAGTTGGACAATTTAGGTACTTTGGAAAGATTTAAGGCCTAACCTGACATCCATGAGCTTTGTGTATGTGGTTCTGCAATTGTTCGATCTGCAGCTGCATCACTCTGCAACCTGTTTGGAACTAAATCTTGTGATGCATTACTTTGGCTTTAATGTTTTTTTTCTGGGAACAAACCCAGAACAGTGATAGAACCAGCCAGCTTACATCTCTGAAAACCCATCCTTAAAACACTAAACATCATCTACTTATAATCATTCGTAAAAATAGTCCTCTTAACACATCATGATTTCTTCCCTCATTTCAGGCTGCAACCATCAGTGTCCAGTAATAAAAATGCATCAAGAGTTTCACAAGCAAGGAGAGAAGGAGAGGGAGGCCAAAGCGTACCTGCCTGTGACAATCCAGAATGCCTATGATGGCCATGCTTAAGCTGCCATGTGAGTAACAAAAGAGTAAGCTACTACTACTGCTTATGTTTCTAAGACTAAGCATTCCATTCATTTCATTTGGAAACAATGTGGCTTGATGTTGTTTTCAAACCTTATTTGCAGCAGCCAAACTCAGGCCAAGCTCCTCATCAGACATGTACTGCAAGAGTTGAACAGAAGAAGGGTCATGCCATAGTAAGAATGCCGGTACTTGGAAGGAGAGAAAATGAGAACCTTGTAAGAGGCCATCGTCTTTACAAAGCAGACGAGCAGAAGGGAGAGGAAGACGAGAGCATGAGCAGAAGGAAGATGGATGTACAATTACTGAGGCCTAATATAATGTTGCATTCCACCGACACCTCGTTACCTTTGCCCACATCTGTTCCTTGTTCTTGGTGGTAATGGGCAGATAATATCCAGTACTAATGTGTTGATTCTACTTGGTAGGATTTAAGAGTAGTATTTGACTTAGTTCCCTTGGAATTGAGAGAATGAGAGTATGTTGTGAATGGAACTGTTAAACAACAGAAAGGGTAGAGAGAAAGTTCTTGTGATTCCACAGTGCTTAGATTTTGAATAGGTGGCAACCCTTCTGATCTATAGAGCCTGCAGCTCTCATAATGCTATTATTTAGTGTGACTTTTCGTTTGAGGGTTGTAGTGCAACAAATGCATCTTGACCACTTACAGCTTCAATCCAAAATTTTGGATCTAGTAACTGTTGGTATTTGCAGGTTCAGGTTTTGGGATTTGACACATGTATCCCCAAATCACACTGGAGGAAGAAAAAGAAGAAGAAAAAAAGCGGTCTAAAATACTCGATTGATACAAATTTGATGCTTGGAGAAAATTGCCGACTCAACGTTTGATCAATCATTGTACATTTGCATCTGCAAATGAAAGCAAACCTGGGGATGAACCTATCTATATCCACTCTCTCTCCACACAAAAATATATTCATCATAAAAGTTTAATTAGTGAGGGATTGTTTAAAATGGCTCTATACTCGTTTTTGAAGATACAAAAACCATTAATAAATGAGCAGGTCCTCTAGCATTATAGCAACATGGTTGCAATAACTCAGGCTAGCCAGCTGAATAGCTCACGAGCCAAGCATTTTAAGCTCGAGCTCATTAAATACTGAGTTTAGTGATATTTGTCTTGTGAACTCGCAAACCACTCTATTCAACTTTGTCGTGAAGTTCATTTAAACGCTTAATAGTATGCTTACTTAGCATATACTTTTGGTTTTGGCTAAAGCTTATGAACTCGTAAACAAGTTCAATTTTAGCTTAAGCTCAGCTATAATTCAAGCTGAGCTCGTTAAGATTTCGAGTTTAAAAGAGCGTCTTGCAAGCTGAGCTCGTGCTCGCAAATATCTTAGTGAACCGAGCTTGATCTTAATTTTAGACTTGTCTTAAAGCTTGAGCCACGTCCGAATAGACGGGTGCTCTCGCGAAACTCGGCTCACTATATAATGATTTGAGTCAACGCGTGAACACAAATACCGCTAGGACTCATCTCTTTTGTGGGTGTCACCTGGAACCAAGGTAATGTTTGATACTGGTATCATGTAGAATGTAGGTTCGAGTAAAAAGCCTCTTCATATATATGTGTCTAGGGTTACACATCTTTACAATTTGCCCTCCACAAATCCTACATAAGTGAGAGTCTTGTACGAAGGCTGGCTGTGAACATACCTTCTTACAATGCACAATCCAACAAATTAAAGATTGATGTGAACACAGCTTCATTCCTGTAAGAATTTCGAAGGTTTCGAGGGGTCCAAAAGAACCCCCACAAACAACCAAAAATGCAGTCAATTCACAGTCGGGCATACCCTCAATTAACGTCACGAAATGGGCTACTATTACTCATTAACTTTGAGCGTCCAGATCATTCAAAAACAGTGACACTTTCAGTTCACTCCAAAATGGTAAAGAAAAATAGCAATGAGTAAAGGCAAGAGACCAACAGCAACAGCTGGAAATTTATGACAATCATGTAGATGTAGTGTGTATGGATGGGACCATAGAACATACAAATTTGTCACCCGTAAAGAATCCAAAGCCAACAGCAATAAATACAAAGGATGTACAGGTACCATGCTACTTCATGATTCAAACGAGCCAGAGACTGCTGCAGCTTTGAAGAAAGTAAACCTGGAAAATGTAGATTCAAGGCTGAGCTGATAATGTACACTTGCTAAATTGTTCTTGACCAATTAAATAACATTGTGCTGAAAGTAGACTAATACACACACACACAAAAAAAGCAGCAGCAGCAGCAGCTTTTATCCCAAAGTTTTGGGGTCATAGAGATCACAATGATTTACACTGGCTGTCGGCTAATCTAATGCAACCCTCCCTTTATGGCTTGGGATCAGTAGTGAAAATATAAAAACATAAAGCACAGAAAAGACGGAGCTGCTGAAATCAGATCAATGTGCAAGAGAAAAAGTTTATGATATCTTAATTCGTACAGAAAGAAATTTAGATAACAATAGAATTTTTATGTTCAGTAAACCAGAAAACTTGTAAGATTATCATGGAAAGGGAAAATAAAGAACTATCACATAATCAGCCAGGTATCTTCAAACAATTACCATAACTGAACATAGGTTTTTGACAAAATTTGGCATAACTAAATGTTACTAAACCATCCCTTCAGTGATAGCAAATTTTCAGACAGTTCAAAAGCTTGGGACCGATTCTCTGTTCACACTGCAGCCGAACAGAACAATGTGACAAGTTTTGGAGTTCCACTTGAGCGTTAGAAGGCCCCTTCGCAACAGGTAGTGGAATTGGAGTAAGCGACTCCAAGTAGCAGCTGCTTCCATGTATAGTTTTCTCGGGGCTCCTAAGAACTGCACGCTCTGGGGGCTCCATCTTTGACTGGCCAAGGCTATTCCGTACTTGTCTACAACTACTTCAAGGTGCTTGCGACCTGAAATAACACAATTATTGTTATCAGTAAACAGTATCAAAGTTTCATTTTCTCATGAATGCATAAGTCTGAGGTAATTAGAGCAGAAACTATATGAAAGAGAACCTCGAGATCCGAGGATCCACTAAGCTGCTGCTGCTACTTCTACGGTATGTATGTTTCCGCTCATTGACACTCCCGCGTGAAGACTTGCCCTTCGTGTACTTGTGAGTATTATAATCTTTCTTGGTCTTGTGGTGATGGTGGCGGCGGTGGCCCTTCACTGTGTGGGATGAGGAGGTGATAGGCGGGTCATAAACCTCAGGTGCCCATTTCACATACAATTTTGTAGTCAGATATTTCCCTTGTTTCTCGCGGCTTCCTTTCAAGGCAGAGATAGGCTTCTTAGCCTATTATAATATAAACAGCAGAAAATTGAGGTCTATTAGTGATGTATTCTCCAAGTGAATGATAAATCGATTTCAAAATTTACTCTCCCTACAAATATCTACCAAATCCAACATTAGTCAAATTAGGTACAACAGACCCATTATTACTGGAGAATACTGCTCTCCCAAAAGCCTGCTTTCTATTATAATTTACCACTGCTAAGTTGCACAAGTCAAAAGAGCCTGATCAAGACAAAAACACAAATTGCAAACAATGTGAACATAACATTGTAACAAAACACAGATAAAAAAAAATTTGAGGACAAATTTGATACAACAAGCCTTTAACACATTTTTTTGGGAAATAAAGGACAAAAATAATTATTTAAGGAGAAATCTTGAGAACAAAAAATTGATATTTTGGTATGTATTAAAATTTAAAATGCTCCTCTTTTCACTTGAGGACCATCATTCTTTTTGGCTCGATCTGTATTTAGCTTAGTGTGCCGATCTTTATCATAACTTTATGGCAATCTTATGATCATACCCTTTGTTTAGTCTTTTTTCCCACTCCAGGTAACTTCTCCATTTAAGATATTAAGCAGAGTTTTTGGATCAGGATTCAGTTTCATGTATTACTTTTTCAATAAAGATTTGATAATATATGTTCTTTTGAGACTCATTTGATAATGGTTAAAATATTAAGAAGAGTTTTCGGGTCAGAATTAAAGTCCCTTGTCTTATCAATAACCAATTGATAATATATGCTCCTTTGAGACTCATCTATAATGTTGATGATTAAAAACTAGTGGTCCGATGAAAACTTGAAAATGAAACTACAAGCATAATGATTATAATATCAGATTTAAAACAAAAAAAATGCTATATCCTATCAAGAAAATGCATTGGCATGCAACGTGCTGCAAAGACTATGTTCTTTAGTTGCGATATAAAAATCTCTCTCTTAGTGTTTGAATAGATATTATAGAATACAGATTTTAATATTTGAGAATCATGTACACAGATGGGAGAAGTGTGAATTCTTATTACAATGGAATGGATCATTGGACATATTAGATATATCTAGATTTATTATTTGATATCATGATTCATATACAAACATTCTTTGATTCAAAATGATCCATCAACAATTAGGGTTTTACAACCTAATAAATTAAAAATCCAGGACATGTAATCAGCGTGAACAGAAAACATGCTAAACTTTTAAGTATAAACAACTTAAAAATCAAAGCTCAAAGATAACAGTAAAGAGATGCTGAACTTACAAGAGGGTCTGCAGATGCAGGAGTCTCAGCTATAGAGATGTTATCATTGTTCACTGTACCACATGAAAATTCCTCAACTGAGTCTAAGGTTGAAGGCTGCACCACACTGGAACAAAGAACGGTCGTATGTTTGCTTGAGCCATCCAGTATACCGGTGACCAAAAGAAGAGGCTGTGTCTTATGATGATTGCAGTTTTCATCCCCATCTGATCCTAGATTTCCGACACATAGGGGTTCAAGATTGTCATGAACGTGCAGGACATCAGAGAATAAGATTCCGAGTTCTTGATCTATCAAATGTTCAGAATCCTCCTCCTCACTACTTGAAGAAATTTCAAGATCTTCAGGAGGGTTTGTCTTCATACTCTTCTCGTCAATGTCAGAAAAGGTGTGCTTCTCACGTTTTACACATGATTCCTCACAACTAGGACTGCAAAAACATGACTTGCAGCTAACGTCTGCAGAGACTGAACTATCAAGAAGCGTGGAACTACCCATCCAAGAGCTATGGGAAAAGATGCAAGGAGACATATTAGAAAGGAAGTAAATGTATGCTCTGTTAGATGGTTCTGACATGATAATGGCCCAACTATTTTGCCCTTGTTGCGAAAACTATTGGGGCAGAAGTGGACGGACTTTAAGCAATATCAGACGGACACTAGTTTACGTGAAATAAATTTAGGATTACATATGATCTGATTGTATAGATACTTTAGTGTAGATCAACTTTCCTGTAGGAATATATTAAACAGGAAGTACATGAAGACTACAATTTATGGAGATAAAATGAAATAATTAGTACTTCAGAAATGTCAGTAGAGATTATCATAGGAAACTCGGTTAATGTAAAATGCATATAATATGAGTCTTACAATTACGAATTAGAGAACCACGGCTTAGATGTCAGGCCAATGCTGCAGATGATCTGTATATCCAACAAACAAATACCAGTACTAGAATCATCAAGTTAGTGTTAGATTCTCAGCTAGCCCAAAAATATGATTTTCTGATCTTAGTACTTTCGATAATCAGTGCATTACATTGCACACAGCTAAAGCATGCACTCCACTTATCTATAGAGCATGCTCTCCGTTTATCTAACAGAAACAAACTCCACTCATCCAAATAGATCAATTACTGAGGGCTAGTTTATTTATAACTCACTGTAGATCTCGTCATTGCTGAGAAAGGCTAACTTTAAATGGCCATAAGGCCCATAATTCCCAGGTAGTCTCGACCTTGGAGCTATAAATACTAGTAGAATCAAGAAACACAAATGGAGTACTCAAAGAAAAACTTTAGGACATCAGCTGCACATAATTGTACACACAATCATAGACTGAAGAAAGAAGCTCAAAACCTAGTTACATTAGGGGAAAAAGAAATTCAATGTTTATTCGTTATTTTCCTCAAAAGTAATCACTATATACTTTGTACCTAAAACAAGCTATATTAGAATAATAGAAATGGCTTCAAAATATGAAACGCATTCATGTTTTTTTCATTTTTTTTTTGTCTCAAAAGAAGTGTATTTATTTATATGTGGACATAAAGAACAATCTCTAGCTGAATTGCACAACCTACGGGAACAAGTTTAGTCCACCACTGTTTGTACCCAATATTGAAGTTTGTGAAAAGCAAACCAAAAAAAAAGATGGGAAGAAGTCATGCCCGGACTTGATACGAGGCCCTATGAGACGGTTGCCTCGGGCCCAAAATTTTAGAAGCACCAAATTTTTTTATACTATTTAATGTATGTAAGTCCATTTTTGAAAGAAAAAAAAAACCAGCAAACTCATTCTAATCCTTTTAGTCCACGTAAAAAGATTTTTTTTTATAGAATATTTAAACGTTATATACTATACTAGAATACCAAAAGACAAGTCAGTTAGTCAGACTAAAAAAAAACTTTGGTGGTCGCTCTCAAAATCCTCTCCCCTTCCGTCACTCTAATAGTCAGACAATCTTCTCTACCCTTCTCTCTCTCTATGTGTGTGTTTATTTCTTGGAGGGAATTGAACAACAAAACAAGTTATAATTTTTTTTTTTTTGGAACATCTTCAATTTTATTAGTATTTCATTATAACATATTATTTTGGATATTATATTTTATTCATTGTTTATTTCTTGAATTTTGTGTTGATAATAATATTGTATCATTGCTGATGAAAAAATAAAGGACTTTTTGATATTACCCCATGTTAGATGAAGGATATTGAAAATACCCTCGTGTTGTTTCATAAGTCGAGAACAACCCCCTCAAAGTGTCGTTATTGAGTTTGTTTTATTCTTAGTCGAAAGAAAAAGTGACACTTTGAAGGGGGTGTTCTCGACTTATGAAACAATAGGAAATATTCTCAATATCCTTCATCTAACAGAGGGTAACATCAAAAAGTCCAAAAATAAATTATATGAACGTTAAGCTTTAAGGGCACCACTTTTAGATTTCGCCTCAAAGTGATGGATCTCTCTAATAATTGCAAACACTAGAAAAAACCATTGTCATGTCCGTGTAGCAGTGTGTCGGACAAGTATGTGAGATACAACATAGGCACTTCAATATACACTAGGACACCAAAATTGGCACTTCGTCCGTGCCACCATGTTATTATCGTGTTGTCTCATATTAGCGTCCGCTCAACATAGTAACAACACAATTTACATGAAACCAAATTTTAAGAAAAAGAAACCTCTTGTTACATGTCACAATCTCTAATTACTTGAATAATCAGAAAAGTGTCTAACTGTACACCACTCCCAACTAATCTAACATATGTTAAACCAACCTAATACAAACAAAGCAACAATTCAGCATATCATAAATTTCACATTAAATTGAAAAAAGAAGGTACCTTTAACTAGAGATCGCCGAGAGAACGTAACTCCCTCAAGAAATCCAAGAAATCGACGGAAACTAAACTCGAACAGACAAGTAGGAAAAGAATAGGAGAGAAAACGAGAAGAAGAAGAAGAAGAAGAAGAAGAAGAAGAAGGAGGAGGCTTGGATCTGGAAACCCTAGGGGGAGCAAATATTAGCTCAAATTACCGCGACGACTCCACTTCTCGAGCTTTTTATGACGACTACTACTACTACTGCCAAGGAATAGGGGTTTCTCGGAGGAAGTCGCCATCACCGCCGCAGTCGCCGTGGCTCCGCAGAGGAATTCTCCGAGCGCCGAAGGCATGGTCGATGCTCTATGGATCCAAATAAAACCCTAATTTTCTCGGGATATCGGAAGGAATTGTCGAAGGAAAGGAGAGGAAATTGTTCGATCGGTCGATCGAATTTGGGGGTTAGCCCATGGAATTTGGGGACAATTGGGTGAATTGCGGATAAAAAAAAAATCTCTCTTTTTTTCCTGGGGGTGCTTGCGTGTGTTTCTTGGAAAAAGTGGAGATCGTTTCTTGCGGAAGAAAGGGCGGCTATTTAACGGGGAAAAGTGGCAAATAGGTGGACCCACCAGACGTATTGGACACGTAGCGTTGACGAAGATATAGATAGATCTGGCAAAACAAAAACTTAGGTGACGCGGATTTCTTGATAAAAAATGTCTGCGGGCAAAACCGAGGTCACGTGTTTGCATTGATCGGACCGTAGATCCAAAAAATGAGTTTCGCTAAGGGACTGTTTGGTCGGTTAAAAGTGGAAGAAAGTATAAAAGTAAATTTTTGTATGATAAAAATAAAATAAGCATGTTTTTAAATTTTATGCTAGTAATTGTCTGATAAAAGTAATTTTTAATGTTTGAAAAGATATTATTTTGTAACTTGAAAGTGGTCAAATCATATTTTTATTGTTTGGATGACTATAAAAGTGAATAAAATACAAATATATTATAAGAGAAACAAAATTAAATAATTAACTAAAACAGTCATAAATTGGTTTAAAAAATATTTAAATAATGTCAATATCATTAAAAAAAGTACAGTTTTATTCCACATCTACAAAAAAATTGCAGATGTCAAACCGGCCATTTTCAGCTACCGCGTCAGCCGACAGGAACTGTCGCTGAATTTTTTTGGACTGTTCAGCCCACTTTCGGTCGACGGTTTCAAAGCCAACCAAACACTTGGATCTCTCATCACAAAACCCAATACATATAATCCTAACTTTCACCCTCCACTTCCATTATACCAAACAGGCCCTAAGAGCATTCACAGTGAAAGGGATTTCAATACTATATTTCAATCAAATTTTATAAGAATTTTTTCAAATAAAGTAATAAATTTTCGAATAATTGCGAGAAGGGGAAGAAGTTTTGACAGATGGCAGGTAGGGGGAGAACTCGCCAACTGTGTTGGCGGGTTGCTGGGGGATCAAAGTGCTCGCCAACTGAGTTGACGAGATAGGCAGAGCCCGCCAACTGAGTTGGCGAGGAAGGGTGTGTTGGAGGCTGAGCCCGCCAACTTACTTGACGAGTAAGGGAAGAAAATTAATTTGTGGATATTTGAAGACTGCAGTGGACATTTGTGGATATTTGAAAATTTTGCTAGAAAGCAACGAGAAATTTCAGATTTGGAACGTCTCATATCTGCTCTATATTAATTGTTGGGCCCATCAAAAGTAACCAAACAAAAAAGAAAAATAAAGAGAGAAAAAAGAAAAGAAAAATCTTACCAAATAGAGAAGCAAAATAAAGAAAAAAAATAGGAAGGAAAAATAAGAGATTAATTTTGAGTTTTATTTTGAGTGTATCATTGTGTGTCAATATCATGAGGACACTCCAAAAGTAGTAATTTATACTTTTTTTAATAATTTGGAATATATGTTTGAAGTGTTTCCACTATGGATGTTCTAACACTGATAAAAGATTTCGATCAATGGGAGGCCGTCACGAGGCGTCGGTCGTCGCCGCGGTCAGCAAGTTCAATATCTTGATACAAGTATATTGAACTTTTATTATTTAAAGTAAGATCTCAGACCTTGATATAATAAATACTTTAATTATTTAATAATTGTTTTTTATTTTATTTGTGAGGGTTAAGGAGAAGACAAATAATTATAGTCTTGTTTGATTCTATTTTTTGGTTAATTCTGAGCTGAACCGTCATTTTTTGGAACAAATCGGACAGTTCGAGTCTTAGGAATCGGACCTACCCAACCGTCGATCTCAATCTGATTCTTTTATCGGATATATATATATATATATATATATATATATATATATATATATATATATATATCATCCTAAATATATCAAAAAAAAAATTCAAAATCCCAACATATCGTAAAATTTGTTAAGATTATGTTATAATTCTTTGATGACAAAAAAATATCGCAATCTACTATCAATTTAATCTAAAACTCATGATCAATCATTAAATGACAATTTTAAACCGACAAAGTCATTTTTAGTATACTTGCTTCATTTCGATTACAAATAAATTTTTAGTTATAAATTTTGAATCGGGAGAAAAAAATTCGAACAGGACCGAACTGTGAGCATAAAAGAACCAATCCAACCTGACCAAACTTTCGATTTTTCAATTTGGTTCAATTATCTTTTGGTTCTTGCACACCCTTATAACATAGGAGAACATATTGTGTCCCATTTTTTTTTCTTTTTGGTTGTTTAGTTAAAAAAAAAAATTAGAAGGGGCAAGATTTTCAAGGTTATGTAGAAGTCAAATTTAGGAGATTTAATTTTTAGGTGGGATCCACTTTTATTTTTATTAATTTTTGGTCAGTGTTGCACCACAAATTTTAAGCAGGATCCACTTATTTTTATTAATTTTTGGTCAGTATTATTGGCACTGTAAAATTTAGGTGGGATCCACTTTTAATACGAATAGGAACATTATAATTCACCTATCAATTTAGGTTAAGTGATTCATTAGTTGAGTTGGCTCCGAGTAAGAAAAATGTTGGCACTATAATAAATTATAATCAGATTTTTAATTGTCACACCCTGGTTCCGCAGAACCGAAAGTCACCACTAGACATGATGTTGCACAAGTCTAAGTTGCGCTTATGCAAGGAAGCACCAAAACGGCTGATTGAGTACTAAGTTACAAAGTCATTGCAGCACAGATAATAAGCAAAAAAGTTGAATCAACACGATATATACAATAGAATGGTTCTCTTTATTGATATTGAAACGGAAGTTGCAACGGCTCGAAGCCAAAATACAATATATATATATATATATATATATATATATATATATATATATATATATATAGAGAGAGAGAGAGAGAGAGAATAAGGGAGGTGAGATAGCACCTCACTCTAAAAACAAAGGTGGCGGTGACGTGGCACAATCTCAACCACACAAACGAGGGGAGGGAGTTAAGTGCAAATTGCCAATTATGAAATGTGTGGTTGGTATTGTGCCACGTCACCGCCACCCTTGTTTTTAGAGTGAGGTGTCATCTCACCTCCCTTATTCTCTCTCTCTCTCTCTCTCTCTCTCTCTCTCTATATATATATATATATATATATATATATATATATATATGTGTGTTGTGGGTTCGAGCTTCCTGAGCGCCATTCAATTTTTCTTTGGAGAAATTAAGTGGTGAGTTTGTGATGGGTGCAGCGTATGTGCGGTTCAAGTGCGGTGCAGGTGCAGGTGCAGACCAACGGACCGAGATGTGTGGGGTCTTCGGGCCGGGATGTGGTGGACCTTCGAGCCAGGAGTCTGTAACATAATTACCTCTTTCTTCAAATATATATATATATATATATATATACAATGGTTCATGCCATCAGGCTTACAACTTGAGAACAATACAATAGATGATGTTCCATACTTTATGTCCTTTATACAAAGAAGACTTCATCGCAACCGCAACGCCTCGAGTCACCGACCAAACTCTAACGCAGCACTGTTCAAGCCAACTCCCCACACCCTGCAGACAATTTAGAGCAGTGTTAGCACATAGAAATGCACTGGTGGGGAGGTCTCTGGCCTACTCAACAGAACCAACAATGTATTTATGTGAGTGCACACAATTAGGTGATCTTTCTAATCTTGCCTTAGGATTAGTTACATGGCATAGTAAATTTAAAGTATAGTTGTGTCACATGCATAAAGTGTCATGCAACAGGTTATCAAGTTGGCCTTACCAATACTTGTCACACACAGCTCCCGGAATACGACGAGCCGAATACGTAACTAACATCCCAGGCTACGCGTCAAACAAATACACATGTATCTGTATCGCGATTGTCGCATGTAAAGTTCTAGGATAAAGTATAGGGTAATTCCAAATCAACAACAAGGTAAGAACTCAGTGCATACACAACATCAACCATTTTCATTTATATCTCACAAGTTTGAGTTATGTCTCCAAAATATATTATACAAACTACTCACTAGATATACAACCACATATCCATCTCCCATAAAGATTAATATACATATAATTATACAGGAACACAAAATAAAGTTATGTATCTACCCGCAACATCCATTATTCTTCTGACTCGTCCACATTATATAAGAGAAGAATCTCGTCTTCAGCCTCGCCTTCATCTAGTGAAAAAAAACTAGGTCATAAAAAACATACAAGTCCTCGATTCAAGGAAGATAAAATAAAAAAATAATATAATACTGAAGATCAAGTACAATGGAATCTAAACCGAATAAACTCTAAGTATAAGATATAATATGACTTTGAACTAACTTCTAAAGTGATCTTAATCTAGTAAAATAATTATATCCAAATTATTCCTCAAGTCTTAAAGTCACTAACACAATAACAATACAATTTTTTCCTATATGATGATGTAAAGTAGAGAACATGTATGGATCTCACATTCGAGCACTATCTAGGCAATAATTCATTATCAGGGATCATGTGGTGGCGGGTAGGCACTGTGCTTAATAGTCCGACAACTCCTCTCCGGGAGCAAATTTATAAACTTCAATTAACACCAACTTTGACTTTTTATCGAATTAGGGTAAACATCACGAGATTCACGAGTGTTAGGTAGGTAGGTGATCTAAGAATTCACCCGCTCTCAATGTAAGGCCTTGCGATGAGATATAGATACTAATAAGTTTTGTTAATTATATTGCCAAGATTTTATACAATGTGATCCAAACTGTTCTCCCCCGCTCAATTCTTTATTCTACAATCACAATCAATTCTAAGTCAATTCTAATAATTAAAACTTTATTTTCTGGCTCAAGTATACATCTTGATTTGTATTTCTGGAGTACATATATCACTTAGCAGAAATGCTTCCAATTATTGAAATAACATCAATTAATTCTCTATATATGTTAATATCACATAGTACAAGAATACAGTCATCAGGGTAATCCAGAACCAAGGAAACGTGATTTGATAATTATATCGCTTACGTATTTACATGTCCATGTCCTTATGAGTCCAAAACGTAGACAATTAACCTCTAAGTATTTCTAGAGTTATCATAAGTCTGTCTCTAGTCGATATGCAATTATCTAGGTTTAGGATTTTGTACGATACTACATCGTTTAAGATTCAAAATTATGCTATCTTCCAAAATTCTCAAAATTTCGGACAGAGTCTCCTTTGTATTTAGAGCTCCAAACACAGTAATATAATATGACCCAGAGCAAATCTCCATAAAATTAACTTGGGTCAAAGCCCCTTTGGTGGAACAACTCTACACCGGTCACACGCAATTAATATGATAGATAGAAAATGTATAAAAGTACAAAACTAAGTTGTACAATTTTTTAGCACATATCCCCTACGTTGCACAACACATAGCTCCTTTCATATGAATCTAAATATCATAAAATTATATATGATTGGAAAGCTTATTGAATCATCTACGTTTTCTGTTTATACATAACTGAATTTTGACAACGTTTAATAGGTCAAAATTGGTCTACAAAATACTATGTAAAATATTTTAAATTTCAATTCCAGAATTCTACATCGATGGTGCACGACCAATAACTCCTATTATATACACTCAAATACTATCATATCATATACGGTTAAAATTTTTATCGAATTTTCTATGATTCTCGTTTAGACATATTCTAGTTTTGACAAAGTTTAATGGGTCAAATATGCCCTACAAGAAAACTGTGTAATAGATTCCAGATTTAAATTCCAGAATTCTACACCTCTATTGCAAGACCCTAACACCTAATATACACACCCAAATATCACCATATCATATATGGTTTAAAAGCTTGTCGAATTCGAATGATGTTCGTTTAGACATATTTAGATTTTGACCAAGTTTACTAGATCAAAACCAGCTCTGAAAAATATTGCACAGCGAAAACGAATTTAGCACATATATTTCTAATTCCAATTGCATGTCCAAACCTTCTATGAGTGTCTCACATAAACAAATAATCCTTAGAACCATACTTTAAACAAAATATATTTAACTCAACATTAATCTAAAATATAAACTTTATTTTGAATAATAGCAATAAAACAAGAATGATATGTAAAAATACACTAAAACGAGAATTGTGTAGAGGAAAAGACTTGCCTTGGTCCTTTAGGGTTTAGAATTTATGGAAAGATGGAAAGGATTAGGTTTAGGAGAAGTAGGAGGGTGTTGGATGAAGGAGTGAAGGTAAGGAGGTTAAAACATATATATAAGGAAAGAAATATCAAGTTTTTACAAATATCTAACTCCTTATATATTAAACTATCAACCACTCTTATCCATACAAGATATTTATGAAGTAACCAACCAAAACAAACAAACCACACCCCCCTAATAGGCCGGCCACATATGGGAGAAGAGGTGGCTTCCTTTGGAAGCTAAAGGTTGAGTTAGGAAGGGGTATTTTGGTCTTTTTCTATGTAAACAGTGATCCCCTTGTGTATTTAAACCTGTTGCAAAGCTAACTTGTGTCTTCATGGCAGGGAAGGCATGGTAAGTATTGTGCAGGTGGTTCAGACGGGCAGGTAAATGTTACCGAACGGTGGCGGGTTATTTCATTGATTTCTATATCTATTGCTTGCTGTAAAATAAACTAAGGCAAGATAGAAATACCACAATAAATATGCATGCTTCATTAAAACAACGTGTTGATTGGTATAGTTGGGTTAGCTTGCCTTCACCAGTACGTTTCGATGTACTAACCCTCGTTGAAACAGGTTCCCCGCGCTAAGGAGAACCAAACGATGAGCAGAAGTCAATCCCCCAATCCAGTCCAGCTGTAGGCACGCCTTGATCTGTGTCACGCCCCAATCTCCCGCAAGCTCGATAGTCCCCGCTGAACGTGAATCACCACGTTTACAGCTCTCCCGCAGGACCAATCGTTCTCATCGGGACGTGATGTCGTACGAGCCTGGAGTTGCGCTCGTACAAGGCGATGTTGTCAAACACCAAATATTATCATTGAAACAACCAAGTTGTAGCGGAAATCAAATATTGTGTACCAAGCACACATCAGAGTAAAACACAGCGAAGCTCACGATAGGGTCCAAATAAAATGCCCCGAAGGCAATGCCACAAAGGCGATACCACCGAGTCGATGAAATACTCTTGCTCTTTTCTCTAGCCCACAAAGGTACTTACAGTTCATACATCATGTCTCGTATATCCAAGCAGCGCCACTACACCTGCGTACCTGAAATAATGTCCACAAACGTGGGTCAGTACACAACCGTACTGGTGAGCGGGGTAACCCACTCGCCTAAGCCGACACTAAGTAAAATAGTGAATGCAAACCGTTATATGATGATCTTTCTAGTTGAATCCTAGATTCATTTCATGGCATAGGGATGACATGTTAAGGAAAGCTGTAAAGCAGTTTAAGCATGCAAGCATTCAACTCAAACCAAACGACAAGTAAATATATAACCAACTCGAGGAAAACTAGCATGCAACCCTTCTTGCTCAAGTCCAAGCAACACGATAACATGTCGAACCATCAACCAGGCCTCAATATCCTTCCTCAACCAACTTGACACAATCCAATCCCAAAGTGCACACTCTTGCCGAGGCAAGGTGGCCGCGCCTACGCGAAGCACAAACCAACCAAAGTAAAGCAAACCAACTCTTATCTATATGAAGTTACTGGCCAAGCCATAAAGGACGTTTGATCGGACTGATCAAATGTGGTTCTATTCGAAACAGCGCTAAGTAGCTAACCCACCTGGATCGCATCCAACTGCTGGCACCGCGCCCAAGACGCGTTACCCAATTGTCTCCTCCATGGCCGAACGGTCCCGGTACCCCGGAGCCTTCCCGTTCGAGGAGACCAAACCCTGTGCAATACAGGTTGTCCGTGACATGCAGACACCAAGTAGGTATGACGAGAGGATCGAACATTCTCGCCCCACCAAGCGATCCTAGACTCGTTCAACCAATATCCAACCAAAGCATCCATAACCATTCTTCCAACATATTGCCCAAGGCACCATTCACAAGTTATTCCCATAGGCACAATGCCTCTTCTCAACACAATGTTTCCAATGGTGCAACACCCATGCTCAAAGCAAACCCATGGCACAATACCGTTTCAGTGGCACAATGCCCCATTCGTGGCACAATGCCCCATCAAGCGGCACAACACCCTCGCCGATGCAGTTGTTCGGTTTCGAACCACAACTGCTCGCTTTGCAAGACAAAGCGACCAAGTGATACTCGTGCACGGATGCACGCTCGCTCGCCCAAATTCCCAATATTCTCAACGCCTCAAATGTATCATTCCAACTATCCAAGCATAATCCCAGTTATTCAACCAACTGCCTCAAATGCAATATCCAACTCTAGCTCCAACTATCCAACGCGTAAATCATTTCAAGCCACAATCCTACAAAGCAAACGACGTACACTCTATGCACGCCTCAGTGTAGTGATTCTCAATGTTTCAGCCCAAGTGTTTCAAGCCTTTATCATGTTTTCCATATTATTAGGCATGAAGGAGTAGAGGAGAAGGGAAAGAGCCCACTCACCTATGTTTGATCCCGTTAAGCATCATGTCCTGCCAATACGGCCAATCCCTTGAACCCGTGGTCCGATGCAAGCGCGATCTACTCAACTGGTATGACCGTGCGAGCAAGCCGTGCTCTACAAATCATCCGACCGATCGGACTAAGGAAGATGGCATTATCATTCCAACTCAGCTATCTCAGTACTGTTCTAAACGAACACCTGATTTCCATCGAACCCGCTAGCCATTTGCACATGAAACAACTCAATCAATACTTATTCCCAAAATCCAACAAATCAAATATAACCAACATTTGTTTCATTCAATCCGACTCAGCGTAACGCACCGTGCGGTTGCGGGTGTAAACCCCCAGATTTTTCAAGAATTTTAAATTGGGATTTTTCACAATTTTCTGAAATTTTCTGGAATTTTCTGGAATTTTTCTGTAATTAAAATCAAGTTTCTAATTATTTAATGATTTTTAATTATTAATAAATAACATTAAAATATTATGAAAATAATATTTTTGGGTGTAAAATGGAAAACTGGACTTAGGATAATTTTTCTGGAATTTATCGGGCCCCAGACCTATTTTTAAATACCTAAAAACTATTTTATTAATTAATTAATTAATTGTATTTATTATTATTATTATTATTATTATTATTTCTATAAATCCGGCCCAGCCCATTGGGCTCAAACTCAGCCCAGCCGGCCCAGCCCCAACCGTTACCGGGTCGGGTCGGGTCAGACAACCCGACCCGCTAGCCGCCCGCAACCCGGCCCCTCTCTCCCCCTCAGCCCGAGTCTTCCGCCCCGCCCGGCCGCTCCGCCCGGCCGCCCGCCGCATCCTCCGCTCCGCTCCGCCCGCCCGTCCACTCAGCCAGCCGCCTTCACCGCCCCTCTCCCCGCCTTCTCCGGCCCCCAGCCCTATTTAACCCCGCTGCCCCCACCGTGCCGACCACCGCCACGACCCCGCTGCCCAGACCACCGCCACGACGCCGTCGACCACCGCCTGCAGCACCCCTCCACCGCGGCCAGCCTCTTCCTCCCTCCTCTCTCCTCCCCTCCGGCGCCCCGCTCCGCCGTCCCCGGTCACCGCTCGACAGCACAGCAGCAGCAGCGGCTAGGGCAGCGCCGCCGCGCCGCCTCCAGCACCGCCGCGAGCCCGGCCGCCGCCTCGCCGCGCCGCCCTCCGCCGCGTGCCCCCGAGCCCGGCCGCCCAGCAGCCGCCCTCCGCCGGATTCCGACGAGAACCCTAACCCTAACCCTAATTCCCAATTTTCGTGTCCGACACGAGTCGGACACGACTCGACCCTGAATTTTCGGGTCCCCTTCAGGTGCGTGTAACTTTCGCCTCGTAGCTCTGTTTTCGATTCCGCAAATTGCGTTGTGAAGCCTGTATGACCCTCTCGGTGTCCGGACAAACTGATCGGGGCATCGCGTCCTGTGGTGATCGCACACCGCGATCCAAAAACAGGAAAAACCAGACCCTGTTTCACCCCGGAACTGAGTACGCCCCGCCAAACGGGACGACTTGGTCGCGTGCGGTCTTCACAGATACGTACGCATCGTCGATACGGACGTGTGAGTTTTCGTGGAAGCTGATTCGGGTGTGCGTGCACACCGGAATCAACGCGTATCCGCGGACATCGCCCCGTATCCGCCTTTTCTGCATTTTACCCTAACTTTGTGTATACTCGTCAGATCGAGACGAAACTTATGCCATCGGACTCGTAGCGATACGCTGGTCCTGTGGGTCAAGTTTGGTTCAGTTCTGAGAACGTTGACGAAATCGCGTGTCGTGGGCCCCACAGGCCCCGCTCGACAGGCGATTTTGTGTTCGGCTTATCGGAATCCAAATCTGGAAGTTTCGTTGGGTTCGTATCAGCGTTCCTGACCTGTTGACACTAAGTTTGGTGAATTTGGAGACCTTTGACCCGGACACGTTTTTTGGTGCAAAGCGGGCCCACCGGCGGACCCCGTTTTGACCCAAAACTGTCGTTTTTGCCCTTGTCTCCAAATTGGACCCAAGGACAGGCGTTCTAGCTATTTGATATTTTCTTAGCGTGTTGGTAATGTTTATTTCAGCATCTGGGCTCATCTCTGGATATTTCCCCGAAGTACAATTAATCGGATCCAAACAACAGGCAAGTACCTGCACTTCAAGTTTAATCTTTATATTGTGATAATTAATTCCCTGCTCTACTAGTACCCTTGATGATTACACGTAGTGTTAGAATACTGTATTTCATGTCTTGGATACTGTATTTCATGTCTTGCTTTTCATGTCGGGTGGGAGAATACTAGAAGGCATGTAGTTTACCCTTCCCCCTGTTCCTGTCTAATAGCTGTTGGTATGCGACTGTACCCTCAGCCGGATCTCGATTTCCCCTGTTTAATAGCCGTCTATGACGGCCGGATTAGCCTTATAAACCCCTACATGCCAACTATGTATTCTAAATACACGTGTTCACATACACAATAGTTCTTGTCGTGTTGCAGTTCTTGTTGCCTGGTTATAGTTACATTCCCTGTCACATTTTATTCCTGTTTTACCCTTATTCCTGGTTTATAGAAATTAATCATGTTTTACTTATAGCCCTGATTTATAGCATTAATTACCAGTTAATCTTTTATTATGCATACTCGGATCATTCCAATTGTCATAAATATTTAGTTTAATCTTGTTGTGCATTGTGTACTTTGCTCCTTTTCTGACTGGATTCGTTGTTTTAGGCGATGATGAGCACTTCTCCACCTATTATGGCCACTATGAGTTAGCAGGTAACACACATGAGGAGCCAGTTTCCCCCAGGAGGCTACTTCTGTGGATCAGTTAGCTGTAGCTGCTTATTCTTTCCTTTTTAGCATATACTCGAGTTTGTCTCCGATTTATCTTCTGGCTTTGTATTAACTGTGGATTGGTTGTCACAGATTAAATATTATGAAATCTTAGCATTCCTATTTCCTGTTACTTTCCTTGTCTATTTATTGTGGATGAGATAGATTTAAAATTACCAGTGATTATGACCTAGACAGCGTACTACCGCCGACACTGCGGCGTAGGCTGGACGTGCCCACGTACTCGTGCCCGAATAACCGGGTGCGGGTCGTGACACGTTTTTATGGTGGCCCATGCAGGTCAACGACTAAAATTATTCGGTTTTAACTTAGGGACCGAACAAGCCTGCAATAAGATTGAGGATTTTAGGAAAAGCTCATCCACTTAATTGAATCGTTCTTGATATCCATATCGGCTTCGAATCATTTTATTGACTTGCATCCTGCCTTGATTCCTGTGCGCCTTTATCGTTTATTTTTGGATGCAGAGTAAAAGATCTACCAGCAAGCGACGAGGTTCCTACAAGATCACCACGAGATGCTCTACCAGCATGACCGTGGAGAACGCGCAGACTCTTGGAGCAATTAATGCGCGTAAGTGATTTGTAGATACCGTTCCTAGTATTGTTTAGCTCGTGCCTATTGGTTCGTGACCTCAGCCCCAACCTAGTAATTTTGAACTTGCTAATAACCTTGTATGCTTTTAAATTTGATAACTGTATAGATTCCTTAGGCTTTTGCTATTGTGCTTATTTTGTGTTATTCTGTGGACTTCAATAAATTTGTACCCCCTTTTTTATCATCATCTAGAGCACTTAATTTTGCTAAACTTGACTTATGCTGCTATTTTATAGCTTAGTTTTGCAAGCTTATCCTTTTATCAAGCTTGTTCATGACATATGTATTAGTGAGTCGACACACTAATGCAATTGTCTACTCAGAATCAATGTATTACGGTCGGATCAACCTTATTGCATTTGGTTCGTCCTTCGCACTACTTTGCGTGGATTGAGATATACAGTTGACTAGTATACCTGCCCTAGACATGTCTGAGCATAACTGTATTAATACGAGCATGTGAATAGGAATTACCGAGATAGGATTCAATCCACAATCGCTTGACAATTCTCACCTGAATACTTTAAAACACCTTGACCCCGATATTTCTTTTCTATCACCCCACCCTTGAACTCTTTATTATTGATCTTCGTCTTCCCTTATTTCGAAAAGACAAAATCTTGTGCCTGGTATAAGTTAGTACATAGATAGTACTGGATATGCCACATAGGCCGATCACATACTTGAGGATTAACTTTCGTAATTGAGGACATATCATATGTGACATGATCGGCATTGAAGTTCGAGGATTGAATGACGTAGGTAAACATATTAAGGAATATTTTCTTAAGGTATATAGTCTTTTGTGATGAATGGGTAAACTCTAAGTTGGGTAGCAATGCATTTGTCAACTCGAGAGGAATGTCTTTTGGATTGTGACCAAGTAAGGTTAGATTGGAAGATGCAAGCCATTATAATTTTGAAAATTTAAAGGAGTGACTAAGATGATTAGTGAATTGATATCGAGGACCCAATAGTTATATCTTAGGTTTATGATTTTGAATCATGAAGGTAAAATCATCAATTTGAATTTAGAGGGTAGAATTATAGAATTTCAGACTTGAACATCGATGGACTACACTTAAATTATTTTTCAATTTGATGATTTGATCTAAGAATTAAAATTTGAAGGTTGGACTTTTGAGGATGTGAATGGAATTTAAAAGTTTGGAGCATACAAATGGGAATACTGTTGGACTTGAATTACTTCTAGAGGAATTATGATAGTTAGAATAGTAAGGCAAGGTCATAATCATGTGCAATCCTTGAAGATGTTATAAGGACTTACTCTAAAATCTGCCTGTGGGTAATTTGAGAAAGTAAGAAGTAATGACCATAGGGTAAAATTTTGATTGAAACAAGTAGTCATCTTAATCATGAAAGGATTACAGTGGACATGATTATGATTTAAATTATCGCAAGGAGATTGCGATTGATGTACATGAAGGGTTAACAGATTATGGCATGATTTTTAAATTTCGAGGATAAAATTTTTATAAGTTGGGTAGATTGTAAACCCCCGGATTTTTCAAGAATTTTAAATTGGGATTTTTCACAATTTTCTAGAATTTTTTGAAATTTTCTGGAATTTTTTTGTAATTAAAATCAAGTTTCTAATTATTTAATGATTTTTAATTATTAATAAATAACATTAAAATATTATGAAAATAATATTTTTGGGTGTAAAATGGAAAACTGGACTTAGGATAATTTTTCTGGAATTTATCGGGCCCCAGACCTATTTTTAAATGCCTAAAAACTATTTTATTAATTAATTAATTAATTAATTATATTTATTATTATTATTATTATTATTATTATTATTATTATTTCTATAAATCCGGCCCAGCCCATTGGGCTCAAACTCAGCCCAGCCGGCCCAGCCCCAACCGTTACCGGGTCGGGTCGGGTCAGACAACCCGACCCGCTAGCCGCCCGCAACCCGGCCCCTCTCTCCCCCTCAGCCCGAGTCTTCCGCCCCGCCCGGCCGCTCCGCCCGGCCGCCCGCCGCATCCTCCGCTCCGCTCCGCCCGCCCGTCCACTCAGCCAGCCGCCTTCACCGCCCCTCTCCCCGCCTTCTCCGGCCCCCAGCCCTATTTAACCCCGCTGCCCCCACCGTGCCGACCACCGCCACGACCCCGCTGCCCAGACCACCGCCACGACGCCGTCGACCACCGCCTGCAGCACCCCTCCACCGCGGCCAGCCTCTTCCTCCCTCCTCTCTCCTCCCCTCCGGCGCCCCGCTCCGCCGTCCCCGGTCACCGCTCGACAGCACAGCAGCAGCAGCGGCTAGGGCAGCGCCGCCGCGCCGCCTCCAGCCCCGCCGCGAGCCCGGCCGCCGCCTCACCGCGCCGCCCTCCGCCGCGTGCCCCAGAGCCCGGCCGCCCAGCAGCCGCCCTCCGCCGGATTCCGACGAGAACCCTAACCCTAACCCTAATTCCCAATTTTCGTGTCCGACACGAGTCGGACACGACTCGACCCTGAATTTTTGGGTCCCCTTCAGGTGCGTGTAACTTTCGCCTCGTAGCTCTGTTTTCGATTCCGCAAATTGCGTTGTGAAGCCTGTATGACCCTCTCGGTGTCCGGACAAACTGTTCGGGGCATCGCGTCCTGTGGTGATCGCACACCGCGATCCAAAAACAGGAAAAATTAGACCCTGTTTCACCCCAGAACTGAGTACGCCCCACCAAACGGGACGACTTGGTCGCGTGCGGTCTTCACAGATATGTACGCATCGTCGATATGGACGTGTGAGTTTTCGTGGAAGCTGATTCGGGTGTGCGTGCACACCGGAATCAACGCGTATCCGCGGACATCGCCCCGTATCCGCCTTTTCTGTATTTTACCCTAACTTTGTGTACACTCGTCAGATCGAGACGAAACTTGCGCCATCAGACTCGTAGCGATACGCTGGTCCTGTGGGTCAAGTTTGGTTCGGTTCTGAGAACGTTGACGAAATCGCGTGTCGTGGGCCCCACAGGCCCCGCTCGACGGGCGATTTTGTGTTCGGCTCATCGAAATCCAAATCTGCAAGTTCCGTTGGGTTCGTATCAGCGTTCCTGACCTGTTGACACTAAGTTTGGTGAATTTGGAGACCTTTGACCCGGACACGTTTTTTGGTGCAAAGCGGGCCCACCGGCGGACCCCGTTTTGACCCGAAACTGCCGTTTTTGCCCTTGTCTCCAAATTGGACCCAAGGACAGGCGTTCTAGCTATTTGACATCTTCTGAGCGTGTTGGTAATATTTATTTCAGCATCTGGGCTCATCTCTGGATATTTTCCCGAAGTACAATTAATCGGATCCAAACAACAGGCAAGTACCTACACTTCAAGTTTAATCTTTATATTGTGATAATTAATTCCCTGCTCTACTAGTACCCTTGATGATTACACGTAGTGTTAGAATACTGTATTTCATGTCTTGGATACTGTATTTCATGTCTTGCTTTTCATGTCGGGTGGGAGAATACTAGAAGGCATGTAGTTTACCCTTCCCCCTGTTCCTGTCTAATAGCTGTTGGTATGCGACTGTACCCTCAGCCGGATCTCGATTTCCCCTGTTTAATAGCCGTCTATGACGGCCGGATTAGCCTTATAAACCCCTACATGCCAACTATGTATTCTAAATACACGTGTTCACACACACAATAGTTCTTGTCGTGTTGCAGTTCTTGTTGCCTGGTTATAGTTACATTCCCTGTCACATTTTATTCCTGTTTTACCCTTATTCCTGGTTTATAGAAATTAATCATGTTTTACTTATAGCCCTGATTTATAGCATTAATTACCAGTTAATCTTTTATTATGCATACTCGGATCATTCCAATTGTCATAAATATTTAGTTTAATCTTGTTGTGCATTGTGTACTTTGCTCCTTTCCTGACTGGATCCGTTGTTTTAGGCGATGATGAGCACTGCCCCACCTATTATGGCCACTATGAGTTAGTAGGTAACACACATGAGGAGCCAGTTTCCCCCAGGAGGCTACTTCTGTGGATCAGTTAGCTGTAGCTGCTTATTCTTTCCTTTTTAGCATATACTCGGGTTTGTCCCCGATTTATCTTCTGGCTTTGTATTAACTGTGGATTGGTTGTCACAGATTAAATATTATGAAATCTTAGCATTCCTATTTCCTGTTACTTTCCTTGTCTATTTATTGTGGATGAGATAGATTTAAAATTACCAGTGATTATGACCTAGACAGCGTACTACCGCCGACACTGCGGCGTAGGCTGGACGTGCCCACGTACTCGTGCCCGAATAACCGGGTGCGGGTCGTGACAGCGGGCGTTACAATCTGTGCCACCTCTGAAGTATTTTGAAGAAGAAGCTAGCAACCCAAGCAAACATGCAGCTTCGTGGGAAGGCCGTCATTCCTCCAGGAGGTCTTATATTTTGAGTTTTAGTAAGGGATGTAATGTACAGGACTGCTATCTCATTTTGTGTCAACACTTTTGTAAGCCCATAGAGGCAACCTTATGACTCAGTTCAAGAGCTTGTAATAGATGTTCATATTGTCAATAAAAGAGAAATTTTTCATGCTACAAATCTGTGTTTTAATTTATCTGCTTACTCTGAATATGTGCTCGCTATGCGAAAATAAAATACTTAGCCTTGTGCGGTGCGCAACCTAGGCCCGCACGACGGTCACGCCCGGGGGACGATTACCGATTCCACAGAATGGGGGCGTGACAGGCGGTATAATTGTATTGAGTTGTAAAGTTCGATCTTCAAATTGTGGTGAGAAGATCAAAACCCTTTCTTGTAAGAAGTTGAACTCCACAAATCTTCGTATCAAAGTTCGTTTTTACGACGCTGACGAGCCTTCGGATCAAAACTCGTGTGTAGCTATTTGTGATAATAGTGGATCAAAGTCAGATATAATTTCATGACTGAAATGTTCACGGAGGATACCGGAATACATAAGGTGTCGATATACTTGTCTCATTTCGAATATTAAATGCTTAGTTATTAGTTAAATCCAATTTATCCCAGAATTTTTTCTACAGAGAAATATATTTTAACAAAATTAGCGGAAGAGAACAAAGTTTATGAAAAATTTAAGTAGAGAACAAAAATGCATGTGTTAAGTGCGTTCTCAATAAAAATTAATTTTTAACCGTAGCCGCACCTACTAAATGTGTTTTCATAAATTTTTTTTCAAAAATCCAATCTAAAAACGCACCTAATATGTGTGGTTTCAAATATATATATATATATATATATATATATATATATATATATATATATATATATATATATATATATAAAAGAACTATGAAAAAAAGAAAAAAAAAGGGAAAACACACCTAGTAGGTGCGGTTTGAATTAAAAGAAAAAAAGAGTTGAAAACACACCTAGTAGGTGCGGTTTGATTTTTTTAATTTTTTAATCTTTTTTTGGTTTTTTTAAAAATACACCTAATACGTGCGGTTTCAAATATATATATATAAAAAAACCCTGAAAATTTGGAAACCCACATGCTACGTGCATTTTAGAATTTTTAAATTCAAAAATTTTGTAAAAGCACATGCCATGTGTATTTTAGAATTTTTTGCATTATAGTCCCTTATAATTCATTATTTGCAACTTCAGTCAAAGTAGAAAATACAATTATTTTATTTATCATAATTTCTTTTATAAACTTCAATGAAATCAAAATAAATAAAAGTTATTTTTTTCAATTTTTAAATTTTTTAAGAAGAAAAAAATTTAAAATAATTGTTATTTTTTTCACTAAATATATTTTGTTATTTTTTCGGCCCAAAAATAAGAGAAACTACCTGTTTGTAAATTATTTTTTCAGCCCAAGAAATTTAAAATTAATTTATTTCTTGTTCTTTCCTTGAATTTTTTTTAAACTATGTTCTCTGCCACTAATTTTGTTAAAATTGAGTTATCTGTGAACATTTTTCTCTTATTTTTTGGTTCAAACTATGTTCTCTGCCACTAAATTAAATGAGAACATAGTTTGGACAAAAAAATAAAATAAAAATTTCACAGAGAACTCAAGTTTAACAAAATTTGTGGCAGAAAACATAGTTTAGAAAAATTCCAAAGAAAGAACATGAACGCACCTAGTACATGCATGGCAAATTTTTTTAAGAAAAGAACAAGAAAAAAATAAATTTTAAAATTTTTGGGCTGAAAAAATAATTTATAAACATGTGGTTTCTCTTAATTTTTGGGCCGAAAAAATAACAAAATATATTTAATGAAAAAATAACAATTATTTAAAAAAAAATTTCGTCTTAAAAAAATTAAAAATCGAAAAAAATAACTTTTATTTATTTATTTTGATTTCATTGAAGTTTATAAAAGAAATTATGATAAATAGAATAAATTTATTTCCTATTTTGACTGAAGTTGCAAATAATGAATTATAAGGAACTATAATACAAAATTCTAAAATGTGTGCGTTTCCAAAATTTCAGAGTTCTTTTTTTTTAAGAAAAATTATTTGAAACCGCACGTATAAGATGTGTTTTCAAAGAAACCAATTTTTTTTTTTTTTCAAACCGCACCTGCTAGGTGTGTTTTCAACTTTTTTTTTTTCTTTTAATTCAAACCGCACCTACTAGGTGTGTTTTCACATTTTTTTTTTTTCAGAGTTTTTTTTAAATATATATATTTGAAACTGCATGTATTAATTATGTGCATTTTCAGATTGGATTTAAAACAAATATAAAAACGTATTTAGTAGGTGCGGCTACAGTTAAAAATTAAATTTTTGTTGAGAACGTACTTAACATATGAGTTTTTGTTATTTAATATTTTTTTTATCAAAAACGTATTTAACACATACGTTTTTATTCTTTACTTAATATTTTTATAAACTTTGTTCTCTTTCACAAATTTGCTAAAATATATTTTTTCTGTAGAATTTTTTTTGAAATTATCCCTAGGTTGGCTTTACTGTTTGTCAGAGGCACACTTTTAGATGTACAAAAGTCTGATCCTAATCATATTCTTACATTTCTACAATCACATTTTAATCATATTATTATATTCTCTTACTTATTACTAATTCCACACTCTCTTTCTCTCTCTCTCTCTCTCTCTCTCTTCTCCTCCTCTCCAGATCTACGAAAGAATCGAGCTCTAGAATTAGGGTTTCCGAAAAGAGCTTCACAAAATTTAGGGCTTCGAAAAGGTCAGCTTCTCGATCGAAACTCCTCTATTTTATACGTCCAATCGAGATCAACTGCTGACTAATTTTGTGTTTCTGCCAACTATATAATCCAATTTTTGATTCGATTCAATTTCGAGAATGTTAAGATGATAGCTTTCCTAATTTTTGTTAGTAATTTCTTCCGATTGGAGAATGCTTCTGATGAGCCCTATCTTTTTATTGTGCCTGTGTAGTACTATTGACGATGTAAGTTTAAGAAAGAAAAAGTTATTTTTTTTTTAATTTGGTATGCTTTGCTGGATCGAGAAGCCGGCAAATAAAAAGTAACATGACCCAAATGAGCAGAGCTTAGTTACATGCTTGTAAGCTGGAGGTCGTGACAATTAGGTATTTGCCTAAGAAGCACATACACTCGAAAAATGTGGCCATGTTGTGTCGGACACGTATCGGACACTCCACGGACACTCCAAATACACAAGGAAATGCCAAGATAGGTGCAGTGTTGCCGTATCCTTACCGTTCATATATGTGTCCGTGTAACATAGATATTTGCTAAAATGCCGGAAAAGAGTCATCAAAAATCTAGAAATAGGTTTTGGGCAATGTTGATACTATGACTATGAAGTTTTAGTATTTGCTTACAAAGCCGTGTTGCCATGCAAGCCTCTTTCGTTGAAATGGGAGTGCATGTGAAATCTAGCATGAAGTTCACTTGCCGTAGAAAGTTTGACTGCAAATGGTTGTGGATTTGACAACACTTTAGTTGGTCCGAAATTCCTAAAAGAGAAACTATAAGCAGGGCTTGCTATAAAGGAAGCAACTTTCTGAAATTCTCCTAGACCTAGGAAGAATCTAGATAAGGGGCTTAGATGTAGGATTTGCCTTCTGGAGTCACCCTCGTTGGGTTTCAAAACATTGAAACTATGGGTGCCCTTAGAAGAAATGGGTGCAGAAAATGTGCTACGTCAAAGTAGTTTTAGGAACTATTTATAATGAGTTAGTAAAAAAACAGTGGTACAGTGGAAACAGCGTTTATCTTCTATACGCAAAAGTACCAATTGCTGAGGTTCCAAACCGTACAACACCCTGACAATTGTATTTTGGATTCTGTCAACTTTAAATAGGTTGGGATGTTAAACAACCCTGCAGCCTGCAAACCCCCTCTACCCCATCTGCAAAAACACGGGATCTTGAATATCCAGTTCTGAAATGGTTCTTGACTATCAAGGGACTTACTATAGCTACAATAACTCTTTCGAGTTTCAACTAAATATCCCAAGCCCCTATTGATAATATGCGGTGTTTATACTTTATCTACTCTCCATTATGGATTAGAAAACTGATAGCTATTGATGACCAATGCAATACGCAATTCCACTTGAGTAATTTATAGTTTTCTTCTATCAGAATATATGAACTCTTATTTTTTAGCTGATAGTATTCTTGCCATTAGCCTATTATAGGATTGCAGTCTGGCAGCTGTATACTGAAGACATTCTGTTACTGAAGAACTTTTGATCTGCACACATAATGGAATCACAAGAAGCTGAATCCCCGACTTCTCCTCCGATTACTGTTCCCAAAACCCAACATTCCACTTCTACTAAGGAAGACGCTTCTGTTCGAGAAGGGCCTTCGATATTATCTGTTTCGGGTATATCCTCGTGGGCAAAAAGCCTCAAAACTCCACAACCATCGGGTCAAGAAGATGCACAGCCTGGGAGTGCAGGAAAATCAACTTTTGCTCGCTTGACTAATGAAATTGGGTTACGCCTGTCTCCAAAATCCCCTCAGCAAGATGGAATTGCGGAGGGCACCTCTACAGCTGCACAACAGGGTGTTTTCGGCTCTTTTACTAAAGGTTTGATGGACTCATCTAGAAATGCGGTTAAGGCTGTAAGTGTAAAGGCTCGTCACATGGTTTCCCAAAACAAAAGGAGATACCAGGTAGTTCTACTGCTATGATTTTATGCTATGTTTCCGGCTACTATTTAGAAATTGAGTGATCAATTATAATCTTTCATTTGCTTTATTTTAGAACTTGACACTTTTCTACTAATTTCTTTTGGGATCCTTTCAAAATATTTTTAAATTTTCAAAATAACCACCAGCTTTGGCTCACCGCAGGCAATGGGATTTGCTCTATGTGCTTGAACAGATTTAAATAAACACTATGTCCTTTACAATTTCATGAATTTGTATACATAGATATGGCTCTTGACCAGGGGATTGCTGATAGTTCTCATACACGATGCATAACGCATAAGTTGGTGTTAAATGTCTTTCTCTAAGAGTTTCACAACTGTCTTTCTAGAAGATTTTTTTTGTTCTGGTACATGATGTATAAATTATAATTCATGGTTAAGAATCTCCCCTTATGTAGTGTGAAGACAATTTTCAACAAAAAAATACAAAAAAATTTGGAGGTACATTATTTCAGGTCTATCATGTAACATCCGGAGCTGACTCCGCATGTTGTTATAATAGTGAAGGCTCATTTTTACTTCTTATCTATATGTCCGTCAAGGGATCAAGTAGTGTAATTATTAACACACTTGGAATAATATCATGTTATATTTGATCAGGCCACTTGGGGCTTAAGCTATGTTGCACGGACACACCAACTCCGTGTCCGTGCCCATGTACGTACTGAACATGGATACAGACTGGATACGTCCAGATATGGCCTGGATACAACCATATGCAAAAGGATATGGTCTGGACACAGGCTAGACCTTGTTCAACTGTGAACCCAAAAGGAAACAAAACGTGCAGTCCAAGTACTGTTTAGACATGTGTTGGTTCTCTTTTAAATCTTATCTGTACCCAAAACTATAACATAACCTCACCCGACCTGACTTTTAAACCTAAACCTCTCCCTTTCTCTGATCAACAGAAAAGAGACAGCAGCAGCTACTAGAGAGGAAGAGGAAAAAAAGAATGACAAAGAAAAAGAATGGCTGTGCTGTAATGTCACGTGATTATGTATGCATGTGTATGTGCATCTGTGTATATATTAAAATGGCCGTATCCTGTACCCGTAACAGTATCGTGTCCGTATTCCGTGTTTGTACTCATGTAACATAAGATTCAAGTGACTGCCCATTTTAACTGAAGACTCATATTCTGATATGAGGCATAATGGCATATGATCATGTTTATCTCAAGGTACACGAACAGGATGTGTCTAGGCATATCTTTAAGAAAAAGCATTTGATTTAGAAGCATAGTGACATAGTCCATAAGCTACAGAGTCAGGTTTGTGTGCTTATGAGCACAACCACGAGTTCAGTTAGCTATTACGCTCCACCATATTACTACAAGATGTAGTACTTTCAGTTTTTTTCTCTTTTAAACATTTTTATTGCTTTATAACCTTTTTATAATGTTATCCTGCTTTTATCTTTTTATTTGAATATCTTTCTGAAACTGACTTCTCATAAATTCTTTATTTATGTACGCATTTTATGTACCAATTTGATATTTTCTTCTATATATGTTCAGGAAGGGGGATTTGATTTGGATATGACATACATTACAGAAAATATTATTGCTATGGGTTTCCCTGCTGGTGATTTGAGCTCAGGCTTTTTTGGATATGTTGAGGTCAGTAACAAAATACTTGATTCTGAGACTCAGATAAAATTGTTTCTTGTTATCATTTTGTTCGACACTTGTTATGCAGGGTTTTTATAGAAATCATATGGAAGAAGTGATCAAGTTTTTTGAAACCCGTCACAAGGTATTATCGATTTTTTCAATTTTTTTTTTTTTTTATGTTGACCAGTAGTCTGTGATGTTTCTTTATATGAAATGTAGTCTGTATGTATCTTACTCTCTTTATGTCAAATGTCACCCTTGATGACTTTGCCAAGTGTCTCTCGTAGAAAGTTACAATAATTTTAAGGGGATGTTTCAAAAGTAAGATTGAAAATGCAGTTGTTGAGGTAGGCAGATGCTAGAAAAGAGTTCCCTAATGAAAGTACGTATATAATATGCTCTAGACGAGAGATTGCTATGATATGAATGTTCAATCAATTAGTCTCAAGTTATTAGCAAACGGTTGATTGTTCTTCTTCGACTGCCATGCATGGAGGGTTGTTCGCATTGACTATCTATCTTGCTCCTTAGCGTGGTGAGCTCAACCTGTAGTCCTCTTTTATAATTGAAAAATTATTGTTCAAGTTATATGGTGGACCTAGACCCCAATTGGGTGGTGGTGGTGGTTGTTGTTGTTGTATAGTGGACCGAAGATAGGCATGTGGAGAAGCTCAACTTGTTTGAAATTAGAAATATTTAAAAAATGAACTTCTAATTTTAAACATATACATAGTATTATCTAATTAAATACATATCCAGAATTTAAAAAATATATTTATAACCAATCATAATTAAAATTTATTCAAATCATATTTAAATATATTCTAGTATAATTTAAATTTCTATCTAATTTTTTAATAATATCATAGATTTTTTTTTTGATACGTGCAACGCACGTGAACATATATTTACTGAACTCCTTTTTATAGGGAAAATACAACAAAACATTTCTCTTCTGATTAGTAATTGGTGACCTACTGTTACTTTTGACATAGTGCATATTCCACCATCTTCATAATGAACTTCTTTTTGTAGGGAAAATACAAAGTGTACAATCTTTGTTCAGAGAGGCTGTATGATGCATCACTACTCGAGGGGAAGGTATGCTATGGATTAAAGTTTTAAGAGTTTAAAACCTACTATTGCTTTCTGAAATGACATTATTTCTAGGATTTTTTGTAACTTGTAAATCTATTGTTTTGAATTTTTGATGATGCTATATTGTGGTACTCGATTAATTTTGAATCTTAAATATACATTATATTTGTTATTGTTGTCTGTTGTTATTGTTCTTAAATTTTATCCAAAAATTTGGGATAAATGCTTTGTTGTTGTAAATATGCATTATATATTATCTTACAAATTTGTTCTTTATAAGACGTTCCACGTTATGGATAAATGTATTGCGTACAGAATAAACTTATTCCCAATGTATCATGTACTTAGGACCCCCCGTGTACCACGTTTCTGTCTTTGTTCCTGTTCCAGAGCATTCCATGTTCCTGGTAACTATGAGACATCCTATCATCCTCTCTCAAAAAGATACTTGTGCCAAGAGTGTTTATCCAAGTGCTATATGAATCTGATATAGGAGATGTTCAAACTTGACAAGAGGGATATATTATCGGCTGTTGATTTGTGACCAAAATATATGTGGATGTAAGTATTCAATAATCAATTTACAGGCTAGTTTCCATAGAGCCGTAAAATCTTGATTAAACCTTGATTTCGTGCAATTTGGACTTGACGGTTGACACCCTTATGTGCATGTGTATGAACTACCTACATGGTTGATACCAGGTTTGGTAATTTTGCTTAACCATCAGTTTTGAATCAATGTCCAAGCGTCAGCCACATGTCAGGAAACATAGAATTTGAAGTGTCTATGTAATGTCAGTCTCTATTGTATTGCATTTTCCTTTCTTATGACTGCAGGCTTCACATAGGAATTGATCTTCTGATCAAATTACTTTCTACTCTTCCTTGCAGCAGTCCACTCTGTAGCTGCCTTTCCCATTTCCAATCTCTTGTGGTTTTTTTTCCTATTTCTCAAATCCTGTCCGTTCGTCTTGAATGCCATTTCCTCTCTCTTTCACTTTATTCTAGGATCAATCGAAACTGCTTTCATAAAATACCGGAGTTTGTTAGTTATTTCTTACTGTTTGTTCATCGTCATCATCATCTGAGCCTTGTCAATGGGCCGGCTACGGAGCATAAGAAAGCTCCATAGAAGATTTGACAGTTTTTTGACTAGTTGTTGTCCTGATGTCAACTCTATATTTGGTTTTAGATTCCTAGCCAAGGTAGCTATCTAGCTATGAGCATGGGAGGATTGTGCCATAAATCCTTGGTGGCCAGTTGGCTGGTAGGTAGACCTATCTTTTTGTATTGCAGTTTAAGCTCGTGAAACCAATAAGCACCTTCCAATTTTCCTTAGATCTAGACGAAGAGGTAAGGTTATACAATTTGTTATAGGAAATTGCATTAATCTCTATGACACATTACGCCAAAGAATGAAAGAATAACAATCCCATATTTCTGACTGTTTGTCTTTGTTCAGTCTCTTAAATTTTTATATAATAATTGCTTTTGTGCAAAACTACTCAATTTGCACAACTGTTGGAAACGTCGACTTCATTCGGAGCTTCAGTTAGATCCATTAACCTAATTCGAAAAGCAAACTTCCATGGCTTCAACTCTTTTGAGCAAGTCAACTATGATTTAGATTTCGGATGTTTAGGCCTTCAAAATTGCAGCCGAAGTCAAATTTCAAAACATGGACAATTTGAGAAGTTGAAATTTTGAGTTTACTTTTGTAGTTTTAGCCAAGCATTGTAGAATCTTTTGATAAAATAATTACGATGGTTTGGTCCAATCCTTGACCAAATCTTGTCGTATATTTATTTTTAATATTTAGGTTTAACTTAGGGTTTTTAATTGAGGGATTTTTTTTCTTTTCGAATATAGTGATTGTAAGCCTATACAAATGCCCTTCATATAATAGTTTTGCAACTCAATTATAACGCAACTCTTCGAGAAATTCTCTTATTCATTGGTGGATTCCTATAGATTGTAGACTCAATCAACTCTCATGGATTTGAGGTCCCTTGAACTCGCAAAACTTGCTTACGTACTTGAGCAACCCTAAGGCCATTGTTTCGACGAGTCAGTTATCCTCATTTGTATCATTTTGTGGGGTCAATTATCCTCCTATGCATCGTTTCAGTGACTCCACCCTCATCAATTCCCGCTTCCGCAAGTTTAGGGGTATCCTTCCCTATGCCGTTGATATGATGTAGATAGGGATAATGACGTCGTTGAAACAATTGTCTTAGGGTTGCTCGTGTCCACGAGCGACATGGTAAGGGTTCAACAATACAGACATGATGCATATTTTGGAGTGTCCTACCATATTTTGGAGTGTCAGGGTTGTGTCAATACGTGTCCGACACAACACAGCCCATATTTTGGAAGCACCAATAGCTTTGGTAACACTTATTGGAAGCACCAATATTTTTGAAGTTAACCTTTTAAATCAGAGCAATAGAGAATAGATGTCAAGGTTTGAATTGTACACATGATTTTTTGTGGATTAAACCCAATGCAACATGTTGAACCATCTGGTACCGACAATTATTTGTTGGCTAAAGATTCTAAATTGGAATGTTTATAAGTTTCCTTTTATGATGAAAGTATCAAGCATGATTCTTTTCTTATCTGTTTTTCTGATTATTGGACAAAACTATCATTATTTCCTATTCATTTGGTATTCAACTACAAGTGAGAATTGTTACATTATTTAAACTTAGCTGTATAAAGTTTGGGTCAGTATTAGCATGCCACTGGTGGTTATGAACCTTATTGTTTATGGAGGAATCATCAGAAGCTATTCTTTTATATAAATGAAAGCAATAGCGTGACTATTATACTAGCCATTCTCATCCTACAAAACTTGTTCCTAATAATTTGAAGAAATAAATTAAAATGCTGCTTAAAGCTGTGCAAACTTATCCGTCTTTAAATGCTACATGGAGATGATAAGAAACTGCTCAAAGGTTGGGAGCTTGGGGGATTGTGTCCTCTTGTTGGCATATGTGGTCAAAGCTTATTTATACCGCTTCATTCAAAATTCAAATAGACGTTGACAATAATTTTTTGTCCTATTTCTTAAGTATGTTGAATAAGTTCAGTTCTTGTTGCCTTTCGAGCATCTGAAGTAACTACATCCTCAGGTGGCTTCTTTCCCTTTTGATGACCACAACTGCCCTCCAATCCAACTCATTATATCGTTTTGCCAAAGTGCTTACTCATGGTTGAAAGAAGACATTGAAAATGTGGTCGTGATTCACTGTAAAGCTGGTATGGCCCGAACAGGATTAATGATATCCAGTCTTCTTTTATATCTGAAGGTAAATTCTATAAACTGTTTGCTGACATAGGGACCAGAATTGGGCAGAAAGTTGCATTTTTCTTTTTGATCGATATTCAATTTTGACTTGCATTTCCCCCCAGTTCTTTCCGACTGCTGAGGAATCCATGGATTATTACAATCAGAAAAGATGTATAGACGGGAAGGGGCTTGTTCTGCCAAGTCAGATTGTTAGTCATAATCCATATGTATCTTTAACCAGTTTAGAGGTTCAATTTTTGTTTAACATCTCTAACCTCTTTTATTTTTGTGTCCTCCAGAGATATGTCAAGTATTTTGAGCGCATCTTAACATACTTCAATGGTGAAAATCAACCGGGCCGCAGGTTTGTTCTAAGTATTTTTATGTATCTTACATGTCAAGATGCATAGCGACTGAAGGTCATTGATTTACATCATGTTATTATCTCCCCAGATGTATGCTTAGGGGTTTTCGACTTCACAAATGCCCTTATTGGATCAGGCCTTCCATTACAATATCCAATCATAATGGTATTAGTACCTTATGCTTTCTTATAGGATACTTTATACTGTGGATAATTGTTCTCTGTTAGCAGTTTAATGGCCGCCTTTTACTTAATTAATTGTATCTTTCATGGTTGATTCTGGGTGTTGTCCATTTGTCGTATCTTGGATAATATCTTTTGTAGGAAGTAGAGCTGGAAAACGAAAGATTTAGGAACATTCTTTGTTTTGGATGTCATCCTGAGGTTTATAGATAGTCAAGAGCACAAATCAAGATAGCATTGGATCATTTCCATCCATATGACAAAATAATACAATGAACATATATTCTTTTGGTTTTGTGTGTTTTATCAGATGGCAGGGTATTCTTAGGAGTTATTTGTATTTTGTTGTTACTGGAGCTTGTTACATCTCAAATCTAGCACTTAATCTGTGACTATAAGGGTCCTGGGTTTGTCAATGCCTTGGATAATTGCTTTGTAGGAAATATATTTCACATGTTTGTTTTTCTGTATCGCTGAAAAGTGAAATAATGTATGTCATGACATGGCTTTGTATTATGTCCTCATCTTCCTCTCTTCAAGCTTCTGAGGACATCATTATTATCATCGTCATCATCATCATCATCCTATTCTCAAATTAGGGTTCACTATGGAACCTTATGAAAATTGACAAGGTTCCACAATTAATTGTTGAAATTTTATAATTGACTATCAACCCTCTGACTTTCTGCTAAGTTCTTGTTCAAGATAACAACTATGGGTAACAATTAAGCTTGCAATCGGTTCTAGAAAACAAGCTGGTAGGTGGGGCTGCCAAGCCAGACTTCGGCTTGATTTATAGTCTCTGGCTTGGTCTGTACATGTTTGTAGAGCCCGTGCTAGGCCATTAAAGACCAGGTCACAAGAGCTGGATCGGGGTGAACCGAGGAAGCCTGAGTTACCACACTTATGCTTGTGCACACACCCACATATTTTATTCATCCATTTATTTATTTAAAAGTTTTTTTGGAAGTAAAGGAAGCCCAAGAAGGGCATCTGTTGTCATCAAGCAAGAAGTCAGGTCTTAAAACCCGAGTCACTCAAAAGGACAAATAAGGTCCGTGTAGAGTTTCAGGAAATAACTCCAGACTATAGGGATCCAACACACAAGTACTAAATTATACGAAGTACAATATGTATTTGAACTCTAGTCTAGTATAATTTGCCGTTCGCACTTGATGTTTCTAAGGTGTTTAATATGCAATACAGGATGGGCTTGAATTCTAAGACCCGGATTCGACATGGCATATAGTTGGGCTCTAAAGAAAAGAAAAGGAGCGATTCATCTGAATAAACCTTTGGCCCTAGCTGATTCTAAGTGCTTGAGTTTAGTTGAGACTGGATTGATCCTGGCTCTGCTGGCCGAGAGTGAGACTTGCTGGATTTGCTGGTATTTTAAGCTTGTATCTATAACAATGAAGAATAATTGAATGTATTAACAAAAGGACAAACTCCCTTATTTCTCTCTCTTTCGAATCACAGTTCCCTCTCCATCTAAATGGGTAAAAGAGAAAAGAATGATATCACCTTTACAAAAGTATGATTCACCAGAGTCATTTAGTCAATTTCATCAGTCTGAATGGTGTAGGTTATGGAGTAGAACAACAACAAAGACTTCATCTGAAAATTTTGGGGTCGCCATTTGAATCTATTTCTTCCATTCAAGCTATGTTATGCCATGCCCTTTGTAACATGAGCAAATACCTTACAATTATCCTTCTTTTTCTTTTTAATTATTAGGTACTGATGTATATTTTATCCTAGCCTAGGAAGTATGAACGCTCCAAAATACGCTATGACACAAGACACCGGTGGTGTCAGTGTCATGCCAGACATGTATCGTACATGACATAGAAACTCCAAAATACTCTAGGACCCGCCAAAATAGGCCTTCAGCATCTGCATCACATTGTGTCGTATTTGCTTTTGTGCAACATGGACCTAACATAAAGAGTATCTGTTTTCCATATACCATCAATCTGATTTGGTGCAGAAACAGCCGATACTGATCCAATATGGCCGATAGCGATACGGTTTGGCATGTCCTGATTCGATACCAACCAATATCAATACTGACCGATACCAACATCAAGGGTCTCTTTTTCAATCAATTCGGCAAAAAATGAATGAAAAAGATCAACCGTCATTGGTCTAAATGCACAATAAGGTTGTAAAATCATGTAAAAAAAAACTTATCTATTGCAAGTAAACCAATCCGCAAGGGTTTAATTCCAAAATTACTAAGAAACAACACAAAAATACTTAAAACTATGCCTATATATATAAAATAGTTTTTTCTAAAATTTTAATAATTATTTTGTTTTCTGATACCAAAAAATTCAGATACTCCGATCCGAAACTGTCGATATTGCCGATACCGCCGATCCTGATACTCATAGGAAGGTCCGATTCCGATACCGATGCATTCAAACCTTGATATGGACCACAGGGTTATGTATTGACATTTATCTTGCAATGTGTAGCTAGTAGCCACTTGCACATATGAACTTGATATGCGTTCTGTTTTTAAATGGTTCTTTGGATGATACTGACTTCAACATTTTGTGTCATATCCATGATTTGATCTATCCTTCTCCCAGCATGCTTTGGGTGCACATGTTATTATAGTGCTCTGATGGAGGCTTCCCTCTTCCAGTAGTCCTGTTATTTATACTATGTTTTCTAAAAACGACTTTTAGTTTTCATTTATATGTTAAGGTTCGGCTATAATTGAATTATTATAGTGCATATATCTTTTATTCCTCAGGAGTCCTCTTCTCAACAAAAAAGCATCGTAAGACTAAGGAGCTGATGGTACATGCTAAACTTTTTACTCTGATATGATATTTTCTGTGACTAATGCTTTCATCACCTTTAGTATCTATTTTACATTTTTGTAATAGTTTAGGGTTTTAATCTGGTCATATAGACGTATTAAAACTGGATTAGTAGGTACTTGATCTCCAATTAGATGATACAAGAAGGTTGGTAGATGGGTATTCCACCAGCTATGTTTGAACATTGTAATTAGTTGTAGTAATTGGAGGAATGAGTCCAGCAAATTTTGAAGAAGAATTAGAGAAGAATAGAAGAGATCGGTTGGTTAAAGTTGGACAGGTTGTTGAATGGGTATAGTTGGACATATTCTGAAGTTCAAATCACATGAAGAGAGAAGTACTATGGCATCAGGAGACTGCCATCAGAAGAATAGCACTAGCAAATAGCAAATCCTTTTTTATTTTACAGAAATAGAGAAGATGGGATAGGAGAACACTTGCATAAGTTAGGTTGGTTGGTGATGTCTTAGTTGGAGAATAACCGAAATGTTGAAAAAAAAGAAGTATAGAGGAACTGGGGTTTACCAAACATTGTACGGTTGGTGATGTCTTAGTTGGAGAATAACCGAAATGTTGAAAAAAAAGAAGTATAGAGGAACTCGGGTTTACCAACATTGTACTGAAAACAAGTGCTTTGTATATTTATAAAGTGGAGCTTTACCCCATTAGCTAAAGAGAAGATATACACCACTACACATATTATCTAATTTTCAACTCTTTGATAGGTTAAAATTTGAAGGCACGGACAATGAGCTTTAATTTTGTTTGTTTGGTTGAGAAGATTTTCATGGAAGATCTAGCTTGTCACCAGTATACTTAGTGATGGAAATCCTCTCCCTCCATTATGAAATCATTTTATTTCTTGATACAGATAAATGTTTGGTTGAACTGATATATTAAAAGTAGATAGTCTTGTTTTCTATTTTCTTCAATTGCCACTGCTTAGTTTATTCTTTAACTGTTGCAAGGAATGAATGAGTACTTGTCTTTCTGTCATACTTATGATACTGGATGTGGCACTAGTCATTGGTTCTCAACATGCACACAACACATATGCAAAAGAGCACACATACAATACGCAAGAGATGCACATAGAGTACAAACATCTAGGCTTCTATTAATGCACAGGATTCAGTATGCTGGACTTGTAGTGTATATCTACTAGGGTTGTTTAGGGTTTACATAGCAACTCTGTTTACTCGTATATCATCCATAATGTTTTTCTGTGTTTCGTGAGATGTATATTATTCAATGAGAGTGTAGGTTCCATTTAGGGAAAACATGAAATTCACATGACAATAATCAAATGCCTCTGAAAGTTGGCACTTTCTTTCCCTTTTTAGATTTACCTGCTCCATTCATATCCTCTCTACTACCCATTCAATATGCTGTATGCACTCATTTATTTAGGGATCTATATTTTCAGCCTGAAGATTTCTGGTTCAGTGCACCAAGAAAGGGGATCATGGTCTTTGCTTTACCTGGAGAGCCTGGTCTCACTGAATTGGCTGGTGATTTTAAAATTCACTTCCATGACCGTCAAGGAGATTTCTACTGGTAGGTTATTACCCTTACTTTATTGCCAAAAATGAATTTGATTTGATTTTTCTTCTTAGTATACCTTGGGGATTTCTACATAATTTAATCTTAATCTGCAATTTTATTTTAATTTCTAATTAAACTAGTTTGAATTATCATTAATATATTCATTGATTTAGCTTCATGCTATGGATATGTGGAATAGCTAACATTAAGACAAAGCACAGACAGTCCAAATTCCTATCGGTGCCATATCCTGCCATGTTAACACGTGGTGGACACATGGACCCACAATAATAGGTGTTCTATCCATATTGTGTGACTTTTGTCTGGATCGTGTTGTGTACTGTTCATCAAGGTTTGCGGAATTGGGATCCATTCGGACCTCATGTGTATTGGTATCGACTTCGGGAGTTTGGGTCGTTTCCGGTTGGAGCTTCAGAGTTCGTGGTTTCGAAAGCCAAAGGATAAAATAAGCTATTTTTAAAAAACTAGAGAAGTATTTTTTATATTTAGGCATGATATGTTTTTTGATGTTTGCTTTACTTTTGAATGGAATAAAATTTAACATTGTTGAATTATTTACCCATAATAGACATTGTTATGAAGGTTGTGAATTTAAATACACAACTTCAACAAATAGTATTAATTATATCGTGTCAACATGAAATTTTATGTGCACACTCTAGCATGTCAAACTAAGGCACGTTTAAATCATTGTGTCGACATTGTTTTTTACCATAATTTTATTTTTCTTTTAATTTTTTTGCTACAATGACCGTACACGAGAGCCACAATTTTGATATCGGCAGGTATATCCGTGAGTATCAGCATCGGAAATTCTAAAACCTTGAACCTTGCTCTCCATGTCCATGCGACAAAGCATTATGATGACAATTTTGAAAGCTAATTTAATTCCATGATATCACATTGCTTATGCTGATTATTCTTTAGACTGCATCAGAGGAGAACTGCAGCTAATTCAATTTCAGGGATCTCTTCAACACAAAATCGTTTGATAAGCATATTTGACCTCGATGAAGATATCATTCCTTACTTAGTACTGTGCAGCCCAAGATAGTTGAAATGAATAGCATACTTTCAGAGGTTTGTTAAGGGGGAAAAGTGGTGAAATGTTTTACGGAGTTATGTTTTAGGAAAAGTTTATCCTAGTAAGATGTATCCAATAATTACATAAACTTAAAAATGCAGTTAATATGAGGTGCCTTTAATGCATTTTCATTTGCTGTGTGGTATGATGTGCTGTTTCTTTCTTCTTGTAATATCAGCTGTCTTCACTTATTTGTTGAATTGCTGAGACTGAATTCTTCCTTTGTCCAGTTGGTTGAATACAACGATGATGGAAAATAGGACGATCTTGAACACTTCTGATCTTGATGGTTTTGAAAAGGTACGTCAATGAGGTTCTGACGACAAAGATTAATAGAAGAGTTGGTAACCTCATGAGGTACAATTCAAAGTTATATCCAAATAGTGACTGCATTTGTCTTGATTGTTCTCTCTTTTCTTTTGTTTACTATTCTCTTGCCTTGTTTTATTGCTGTTAAAAACAATATGCATATTAGTTAAAACCACTGCTAGAGCAGGTTGTGTGTGTTAAATGTATTTTTTTTTTTAAAGTGCTGAAGTGTGAATGTTTGGGATCTTACCGTAAAAACTAAGGTTCAAAGTATCGGCCGATACCGATACGTATCGGCCGATACCGATACGTATCGGCCGTATCCGATCGGATTTGGGGGTGTCCGATCCGATACTTGTTAAAAAAATAGGTCGACAGAGACACCGTAAAAAAATATTGTATCGGTCCGTATCGGCCGATACGTAACCGATACCGACCGATACAGACCTAAATCGACCCTAAATCTACCGATTCCCATCAAATCAGCAAAAAAAAACGATAATAAAAGCATTACAGAAATCATCTCCAAAAAAATATCACAGAAATTAAAACTGAGACCAAAATCTCTATAAATAAAATTAAAATTACCTTGAGAGCATTTCCTACTCCGTTATTGTTGTCGCCGCCGCCGCCACCTCCAGTGTTCGTGGAGAGCCACCGTCGCCTCAAGTGCTCTTGGAGAGCTGCTGACGCCTCAAGTGCTCGAACAGAAATAGAGGAAGGGAATGGAGGCGGAGAGGGAGAGGAGAAGATGGAGGTAGAGGCGGGAGAGAAAAATGAAAGTTTGAGGCGGCTGAACTCCATCTCTCTCCTCTTTTGCTTTTATTCTAGGGTCCATCGGGACCCGCACATAAATGTCCAAAAAAAAAGCAAACTACTTTGCCATTGATCGAACTCAATGCCACCACAACACCACGACTTATATACTTACGGCTAGCCATAAGACCAAAGACACTTGTGTTTCTAACAAACATACAAAATAGTTATTTTATTAGTTTATCTTTTATATGTATGTTTTGACATAGTTTATTTTTTATATGTATTTTGAATCTAAGTGAGAATTTTTATATAGTTTATCTTTTTATAGTTTCTATGTACTTTTGATATACTTTATCTTTTATCATATTGATTTTGAATACAAGTTTCTTCACACTGATATATTATATGATAACGCTTGAGGGTCCGGAGACACCAATTTTTACTTGTAAATCTCATAGCTTTATTTTGAGAAAATGTATGTTGATTATGAATTGAATTTAAATGAAGGGATAGACTAGTAAATCTCATAGCTTTATTTTGATATATTATGAAACAAAATAATTGGTGCCATGGGTCGCATTGCAACGACTTGTAACTATAAATAAAACACAATTATGAATATAATTAAATGTTAAAATTTTTTTACAAGAATTAGAAAAATATTGGGACAACTGTAAGTATGGGTCTTGTGACTTTTGTCTCATCCTGTCATTTGCATTGCTTCTAATCTTTTGAGCATTAAGTGTATTTTGTGTCTCCCTCCATGCGTCTTAATTCGTCAATATTGAAACCTATAGAATAATATAAGATTCAATTAGTAAAAAGATAATGACATAGTAAAATTGTAAAAACAAGTAAAAGAAGAAAACTTATGTTTCATTCAATTATAATAAAAAAAGCATGACTAATGTTTCATTCAATTATAATAAAAAAATAGCACAAAAAAACTTATATATGTAAACTAGTTTTTTTATTTTTTTACTAATTTATTATTAATTATTTAATATTGCTGATACTATTGATACCAAAAAATCCGATACTCCGATCCGGTACCGCCAATACTGCCGATATCGATACTCATACAAAATGTCTGATACCGCTACCGATACTTTGAACCTTGGTAAAAACCCTATCCTGTCTCATCCCTAGAGCAGGTTGTGTAATTACCGTATCTATTATTGCAGCAGAGCGTCCCATACTTGATATTACTAATTTCTCAGGGGTAGATATTGAGAACTCGATCGTGTGTCTCGTCCTTAGAGTAGGTTGTGTAAATACCGTATCTATTATTGCGGTAGAGACCGTCCTGTACTTGATAATACTAATTTCTCAAGGGTAGATACTAGAAACCCGATCTTGTCTCATCCTTAGAGCAGGTTGTGAAACTATTTGTTATTGCATCAGAGTCCCATACTTGATAGAGGAATGCTATGACTACAACCAAATACCTACAACCCTCTTACAACCGCCACGTGGCGGTCGTCCATTGGAGGAGGAGGGAGAGGTGGGACCCGGTGGCTGTCCGGAACAGGAATGCCACGTGGCAGCCGTTCATTGAAGGGAGAGGTGGGGCCGGGTGTGGCCCACATAGCGGGGGGAAGAGGGTTGTAAGAAGGTTGTAAGCATTTGGTAGTAAACTTAGCATTATTGTACTTGATAATACTAATTTCTCAAGGGTAGATATTTGAGAAGTTGTCTATAAAAACCATAGTTTCCGGTATCGGCCGATCCAATACGGCCTATACCGATACGGTTTGGTATGTCCCGATCCGATACTGACCGATACAAACATTTGAGTCTCTCTTTTCCGGTCAATTCGGTAAAGAAAATAGAACCAAAAAGACCAATCAACAAGGGTGTAAGGTTGTAAAAGTATGTAAAAGAAAAAAACTTATCGCTTAACCAATCGACAAGGGTGATTACTATTTCATTCAATTTCAAAACTAATAAGAAACAACACCGGAAATACTTAAAATTATGCCTAAATGTATAAAATATATTTCTAAAAATATTAAAAATTTATTAATAATTATTTGCTTTCTGATACCAAAAAAATTCAATACTCCGATCCAAAACCGCCGATAGTGCCAATACAGATTCTCATAGCAATGGTCTGATACCGATTCCGATACCGATACTGCAAACCTTGATAAAAACTGAGTAGATAACATGCATAATATATCATATAGCAATAAGTATGAAGTTCCCAAACTTCATGTTGGCTAGCACCAATTGATATGAGTTCTGGTTGGGATTTTAAGCCCAATCCTCGTCTGTTTTTTGGAAACCTCAAATTAACCTGGTCCAGTGAGCATGACTTAGATTCCTAGCCTTTCTACTCAGATCAACCGAGGGTGTGCCAGCATCAATTGTCCCAGTGCTTCAAGATCTTACATGACGTCAGGGCCGGCCCGAGGGGTTGGGTTGTCCTAGCCGGAGCTAGTTTTGGTTCTCCTTCACCCCTACCGAAAAGATATAGGGTTTGGGCTAGACCGTTTGTAAGAAAACCAAATGGCCTTGGAGGTTGCCCTATTGGGGGGGGGGGGGGGGGGGGGGGTTGCCCAAGTCCGAAGTCTTGTCAGGCTTACCCCTGGGCTGATCCTTTGATTACGTCTTTTAATTTTCAATAATTTCTGCTGCTAAAATTCTGTTGCTTTGTTACTTACTCTGCTAAAATTCTGTTGTTACTTTATCCTCCTGGGCTGATCCTTTGATTACGTCTTTTAATTTTCAATAATTTCTGCTGCTAAAATTCTGTTGCTTTGTTACTTACTCTGCTAAAATTCTGTTGTTACTTTATCCTCAATGTCGAATTTGAATGAATCGTCTCCTGCAGAGAAAATTGCCATCTCCAGGATTCCAAGTGGAGGTCGTGCTAGTGGACTATGATGGTTCTCTCCCTCAAAGGACTCCAAGACCAACCACCAACCCAGAGTCCAATGAGGATCCGGCTAGTGCTACTGCCACAAGAGAAAACAGTGCACCTGCTAATCAAAAGGAGTCTGGGAGCGTCGATAAGGATGATGTCTTCTCAGATAGTGATAGTGAATCCTCAAAGGATAAGCGAGCTAAGATGGCTGGTGATGCTGATGGAGCGTCTAAAAGAGAGGAACCCTCCAACACAAAAGCAGCAAAAGAAGAAACATCAAGCCTCACTAGTAACCTGGAACTACTTTCCTTGAAGAAGGAAGGGGATTCAAAGGGTCCAAATGCCCCTGAACTGAGAAGTGAAGAGAAGACCAAGAGCTCCTTGTCAATGGAGACCCCTGAACTTGAATCAACAAGTATGAGCGAGTTCAAAGCAATTGCGGCAGATGCTTCAGTCTTTTCATTCGGTGATGAAGAAGACTATGAAAGCGAGTAACCAAAGCCTTTCTGCGATTCTCGTCACTTTGTAAATAGCGAGTAACCAAAGACTGTACCATATTCCAAATAGTGGGGCTAACAAATAATAACAACGGGGAACACAATTCATGAGTGGAATTTGATTCATTCTTATTCTGATGTTAAATTTTAACTCTATAAATCTATTGTGATTCATAAAATTGCATGGCAAGTTGGTGGCAGACCAAATATTTTGCTGAAATTACATCTTTTTCTTTTCCTGAATTTTTTTGAGGCTTAAAATTTTGGGTATGCACTTGTGACCTACATCCAAATTTAGAAAGCAATCTTTTTGGGATTTATCAATTGGCATTTTTCCCATCGAAGTGAAGCACCATTAGAAGCACATTATATTGGACTTTAGGAACTTCATGAGTCTATGAAGAATATAAATGGGATAATATGCACTTATTATCTCCATTCAGTTGGAATGTCTCAGGTCCTTAGTTTTTATGGTAGTCTTCGAGAGAAAAAAATGGGGAACAAGGAGATTCCAGAACCTTTTTGAGATAATTTCTGTAATTGCTATTTTGGACTGACTAACCTTGCTCAAGTTTAAAGTCGATAGATTTGTAAGGTCTTTACTAAGGGCACAACAAAAGTTATGGGACATCAATTTTTTGACAGTCTGTACATATCGATAACTGTCAAAATTGTGTATCCAAAATATGCATGTGACTGCAAAAATCGTTATATGTCCCAATAATCTGTGTTGTGCCTTTATTACATTTATAAACGACCAAAAATTGGACTGCCTCTCTTGTCAAAGGGAAGGGGACGAGTAACACCATTTTTTTTTTTGAGATGTCCGACGTAACGTTCGAGACTTTGTGCACAATACGTTATATGTCTTTTGGGTCCATTGTCCTAACTTCTACCATTTTATAAATGGAAGAAATAATACGTACTCGTGGCTCGATCCACCAATCTTTTACCACCCAACTAGGACTTTTATGTCTCTTCTCGGTAATCACAAGGGTCACTCGAGTTTGGCAAGAGTAACACTAGTCATTTTGGCAATTTTCCAAACTACTTTCCAGGAGGAAGCAAAATCTGCTCCCGATCCTTGCGCTTGGATCATGACATTCTTCTACTGCAATGCTGACTGTAGCTTGGTGACATCGTATGTATTGCTGCTCTCAACAGTACTTAGTCAATTAACCCATTCGTCCGCCTCAGATGACAACTATGGATCTGACTCTGCCAGCTTGATGTGTCTTGCAACTACAAGACTGTTATTCTTGATTGTCGTCGTTGCTGCAATTAAATATGTACTGTGTTCAGAGCTGGTGTCTGTCACGGTTAGTAATTGTCGTTCCACATCGTTGGTGAGAACCCTTTTGTTGTTTAAACGGAAAAATTTAGTAAGAGCATCGAAGTTTCGATGAATTCCACGGAGAGCATCAAAGTTTCGTAAAATACCTAGAAAGCATAAGAACGTCCATACGAAGGACGTTTTATATTTAAAAATTAAAAAAAAAATATAAAACGTCCTTCGGATAGACATTTTGTAAAAAAAAAAAAAAAAAAAATATAACACCATTACCTCACCTTTACTCCCTCTCACGAAAAAATTAATAATAAAAATAAAAGAAAAACACCTTTAGGAAGGACGTTTTCTCTAGGGGAAAATGTCCTTCCAAAAGACGTTTTTTTTTCATTCTCTCGTCTCTCTCCTGTCTCTCTCACTCTCTTTCGTCTCTCTTACTCTCTCGTCTCCTCCCTCTCTTACTCGCCCCCTCTCTCTCTCCCTGTCACTCTCACCCTCTCTAGTCTCCTCCCTCTCTTTTCCCTCTCTCTCCCTGTCACTCTCGTCTCTCTCCCTCTCTCGTCTCTCTCTCTGTCACTCTCTCTCTCTCTCTTTCATCTCTCTCATCCCCTCTTGTCTTTGTTAGTCATAATTGTTTGAATGAATGGGAGAGTGTCAGCCTTTGACCGAATAAATTGGAGGCAACAATCCTCTTTTTTTTTTTTCTCCTCTCTCTCACATGCATGCATTGCAAATCTGAATGCATTGGAGAGTGTATGCATGACATCTAATGCATTGGAGAGTGTGAGTGCATTGGAGAGTGTGAGGGGAGGCATGCTTTTCGTGAATATGTTTAAGAGGAGGAAGATAGGTCAGGAGGAGAGGAAGAAAATTTGAAAGTTTGGAGAGAGCTGAACAGGAGGAGGAAGAGAGCTCAAGAGGAGGAAGACGAGGAGGATACAACAGAAAACAAGTATTATCTCCTCTTGATTTAATTATTTTTTAATATATAATTTTGACACTATACAAGAATTCAACACTTAGTATAAATGTTTATGTTGATAATTTTTACTATTGTAACATCATCGTAATCATAATCCTAACTATTATAATCCTAATTACATACTACTTAAAACATTGATGACATCAACCTAATTATAATTATAACTATCCTAATCATAGTTATATACAACTTAGGATACTCGTGACATCACACTAATCATAATCCTAACACCGGTCATTACAGATGGATTTTCAAAATGACGGACGCATACTCGGTAGACCTACAACTCCGACCATTAAACGTGAGCGAGAGTCTCACATTTATAGTTTGGTTTTCGTAGGACCGGTAATATAAATTTTAGATAATTGATATTATTGTTGTTAAACGTATTATATTATATTAACGATATCTATACATATATTATATAGCGCTATGATTATCCAGATGTAAAATTATGAGAGTATGGTGAGTGGCAGCTATCATGGGAGTTGATGACCTTGGTGGAGGCTTTTGGTTTTTTACTTTGATGACGCTATATGAATTAAGCGTCACGATAGAGACATGATATTAAGTATCGTTGAGCGATGGTGACCAATACACAACACATTTCAGCTACCCTTCGGGGAGATGGCGACCACATTAGCAGATGTGGCACAGATTCTAGGGTTACCTATCGAGGGTAATCCTATATATTTTGACGAGAAGTTGGAAGCAAAAGATCTCGTTAGAGAATACCTCGGTGTGGAGCCACCATCTCACATGGGAGAAACTAGCACTGTCAAAACTCACTTGGCTCCGATCTACTTTCATGCATGTTGATAATTTCGGCTCTACAACAGTTCCTGTCGATTCTTCGCGGGTATTTATTTTCCTGTATTAATTATTGTTAATGTTTATTTAATGTTTTTGGTGTCTATATTCAATTATGTTTTCAGGTGATATGTTGCACTAGAGTTTACTTACTGTGTCTATGTGGTTCATTTTTATTTTTCGATGGCACGAGAAATATGATCAACGTGCGACTGCTACCATTTCTTGAAAATTTATGTACAACCATAAAACACGCATGGAGTGAAGCAGTGTTAGCATATTTATACCGTTCTATGACATCTTTTGTGAGTAAGGTATCAAAGGGTAGAACAAAAAAAAAAAGAGTAGATGTCTAGCTAACACTTATACAGGTATGAATAAAAATGAATAATATATGCTATATTTATTTCGAGCACTTCGAGATTGGTAGACCACTTAGTACATATAGAGCTGTACAAACAGTATGGCCAGGAGGCATTCGATGGAATACTGAAAATACATATTATGTGCATTGTATGGCAAAAGTGGTCTCTTTTTACCGGCATCGATTTGACACATTAACCTCCTATGATGTATGTAATTATTAAATTAAATTTTTAGATGTTATTTTCGTGCCTATCATTTATTACTTACTGAATGTCAAATAGGTTGTTTGGCAACCACTTAGTGTGCCACAAGAAGTGAGAGATATGCTAGGTCTTCGGCGAGTAGATCGTAGAGATTATAAAAGGGATGACATATGGGGGTAGTAATTTCTCCATAAATTCATATATGACAATATTTTGTTGGTCTTTAAATTTCAATAATATGATGTTTATTTTCTTCGAAAGTTCAGCAGCTTCAATTACAACATTATAATAACATAAAATTAGAATCATAATCACTCTAAAAAGATACAATCATAATATTCACTGCTTCGGTTGGTTTCTACAAGTCCTTTTGTTATGTCCTAGCCCGCCACAATTACTGCAAAGAAGATCTCTTGTCGACGGTTCTCTTGTCATTATACGATTCTTCTTTGGTCTGCCAGCTCTACGCCCAAGAAGTGGTAATCCAATTTGACCTCTTACTGGTTCACTTTGAAGAGTATAGGGAATTGGAATCGGTTCCATACATGGCATGTATATAGCTCTAAGTGTTGTAACAGAAAATTCAACATGATAATAACTTTCAACTGGTACGTTAGAAGAATGACATGTAAAGCAAGCATGTTCACATGGTAGTAGAGTATGTTGCCACCGACCACATGTACAATATTTATGGTCTAGTTCAACCACATAACATCTACTTGTTTCATGATCCCATATTTCAAATTTATTGTTATTAAAACGCAAAAACTGAAAATGGTGTGACTCTCTCCTAATACGTGCCATAGTGTTCAGCATCCTTGGACAAAAGTCTGTTTCCATCTTTTCAGCATTTGTTCGATGCTTGTCGTGAAGTGTTATTATTTTTTCTCTAATAGCATCAAGCAATGCTGATATTGGTTTGTCACACAAACTTTTTCAATTATTAAAATATTCTGCAATGTTTGACGTGTTAATATCTAATAGTGGGCACGATGCATAAGCTGTTATCTAGTGAGAAAAATTACAATTTTTATCGTTTGACCCTACAATCCAATTGAAAATATTTATATCAGCAAATTTTATTGTTTCGAACAAACCATTCACATCAACCTCATTATAAGACCGGACAAGTTTGTCTAACCATTGTAGATATGTGGGTGTACGAGGACATATATTTTTTAAATTTTGTTTAAAATGTTGAATAAAAAAAAAGTGGAGAGAGTTTGGAAAAACTGTTCAAATTCAACGAATTAATCCTTTCTGCTTATCAGATATAAATGAAATGCTATCCTACCGTTCAAAATAACTTTCGAAAAATATTTTTAAACCGTTTAAAAATTATGTCCACGACTCAGTATTTTTATTATCAGCAACACAATAAGCAATATGATATAGTTGATAGTTTGGATCATGGGCACAAGCAACAAATAAATTACCTTGGAATCTAGACGTAAGAAAAGTAGCATCAATACTAATAACAGTTAAACAACCACTAAAGAAACCATCCATACAAGCCTTGAAAAAATAAATATTCTTTGAAAGGCATTATTTTCTACTGTTTTTAAAAAATATTTGCTACCGGAATTTGTTTCCATAATTGTAAAACAATATTTCTCAAGACTACCATATGCATCAACATAACTGCCGTTAATATCAGATAATGCAAGTTTTCTAGCTCTCCAAGCTTTGGAATATGTAATATGTATTCGATGTTCTCTAAGTATATCGTGTACAATGTGTGCCGGACTATACGAGTTGTTATCTCTAATTTTACAAATTATTTTATTTCTTACCCATGCCATAGTGGCTAGTGGATGATGTCCTCCTGTAAATCTACCTAATCATGAATGTCTACCTTCAAATGTACGAATTTTAAATGTACTTCCATCACCATTGGTCACAGCGTATACCCTCTAACAACAGTTTGGAGAACCACAAGTATACACTATTCTTTGATGATTGTTATGTTTAGATGAACAACTAAATTTATATGTAATTGCTAGGTCACTAATAAAATTTCAAAAATCCTGAGAAGAATCAAATGGTCTGCCAACAAATAACCCGGAAATGCAATTAACTACATTAGCATCATTATCATCTAAATTATAATGTAAATTTTTAACCAAATCATCACTGTTTTTATCGTCAACATCATTGTTTTCAGTATTAGAGTTCAGTTCAGTGTGATTTATACAACTAGGACCAACATTGAAATCTTGGTTATCACAAAAATGTTGACAACTTGAAATGATAGTTATGTCGATATTGGGTAGTGATGGAATGATGTAAATTTTAATACAAAATAAAATAAAATTACTCCACACAATAAAATTCTATGTTTCTTCACAATCTACTATTATAAACGCATCTGAATAAAACCACATTATTGTAAATTCATAACTTATGAAAAAATGATCACAAATAATACTATACAAACTAGCTAATGTAATATTTTGATAAGTGGTAATAAGATGAGTATTGCCTCAGTGAGTTAATTCATCTAGTATACCTCCATAGTTGTAAATTATTAGTAAATTTTGATCCATATTCACAAACTTTCGAATGAATTGAGGCTTACAGAGGATGTCAGAAAATAGCTTAGGAGAAGATGGTAGGAGAAAATGGATCAAAGTATCTTCTGACTTGAATTTGGCTTCTGAATTCACCGGTTGTTTTATAAGAATATGAGAAAAATATGGTGAAGAGAGTAAGAAAGAATGTGGTAAAGAAAAAAGTGAATGTGATGTAGAAAATAAATCAGTGATATATATGGAGCTAAATTTAACCGTTCACATTTAAACGTTACAAATTTAACATTACAAAATTGAATGTTACCTAGTGTACATAAAAAGTTTGCCAGTATTACCTAGTGTATAGAAAAAAAAAGAGTGACAGAGGAAAGAGTGACAAATAAATAAATAGATGAGAGAGAGAGGGGTGTGAGTGAGAGGAGAGAGAGGAAAGAGAGAGAGAGAGAGAGAGAGTAAAGAGAGGGAGAGAGGGTGAGAGTGACAGGGAGAGAGAGAGGGAGAGAGTGAGAGAGGGAAGAGAGGGACGAGAGAGTGAGAGAGACGAGAGTGAAAAAAATAATAATAGAAAAAAAAATTCTTTGGAAGAACGTTTTCTTCTCGAAAAAATGTCATTCCTAAGAATATTTTTTTATATTATTTTTTTCATGCGTGAGAGAAAATAACGATAAGGTAACGGTGTTATATATATATATATATATATATATATATATATATATATATATATATATATATATTTAAAACGTTTATCTGAAGAACTTTTTATATTTTTAAAATTTTTTTAAATATAGAACGTCTTTCGATCTTATGCTTTCTAGATATTTTAGGAAAGTTTGATGCTCTTCGATGAATTACGATGCTCTCACTGAAATTTTCCTTTGTTTAAATGTTTCTAGGTACCTTTCTAGTGTAGTGCAGGAGAATTATGCGGAATCCACAAAAGTTTTCTTCCACAAATAGCTATCAAGACAAGATTGAAAGCGTTAAAGGTCCTCGACAGTGTAGGAAATACTACACAATTGTAGTACAATGAAACGATGCTTATTACAAATAGGACAATATGAGGAAAAGGTAGTTGAAAAAATCTAATTGGGGTGACGAAGATCACATTTATTCAAGACAAGATTCGATCTTATTCAGAATCGAGAACTTCTGAAACGTTACTTTGTAATTCTTATATGGACATAACTTGGACTTCTTGACGTACACGAACCTACAAAACTTTGTTGCTTCATGTGGCTACTATTAACTCTCCTCTCGTGACATATAATTATTTGTTTTCACATGTAAAAAAGAGAACTTATAATTATATAGAGAAGCCAACCTCCTAGCAGTCCACTACTTATTATGGGTAAATAAATCCGGAAAATAACTCTACATTGTGTATGGTTACAACAATAACATCCACTAAATGACAATTACGCTCAAGAAGCAACAAAACTGTCATTTTTGCATAGCACATCAACATTTTCGCACAAACAACAACTGTAAGAAAATCTGTGCTACCTGTGCTCAATTTCGCGTGAGTACCCTCCGTGCGAAAATACAACACCAGCGCAGAAGCCTGCTCGCGTTGCTTCACGCAACACCCCACCCATCCCACACCGTGTCTCGCTGTTCCGTACGACACCCAAGCAAAAACTGACGGAAACGAGCGCAGAATGGCACAAAAGCGCCTGATGCGTACGTGCGACATAAAAGTGCTACTTTGTGCTCTTCGTCCGAAACCGAGTCACTAACTCCTAAGAAAAATTTCAAAGAAATTATTAACAAAAAATATAAATATTTTTTTGGATGTCCTAAGGCTTGCTCTGATCTAGAAAAATATCTCACCAGCTCAACAACATGAGCTAGCACATCCCATTTGCATAAGTCAACATAAGAAAAATCTTATATTGAAATACATAATTATGTTGTGTTTGGTTCACTGTAATGTAATCGTAATCGTAATGGAATTAGATTTGTAATGTAATTGAGTTTGTAATATAATTTCATTACCATGTTTGGTTTGAACATGTAATCAAACTATGCAATGTAATATCTCATATGTTTGGTCTACCATATAATGTAATTGCGTTTGTAATGTAATATTTTTTTTTAAAATACAACATAAATTTTAAAAGTAAATCAATAAAAAAAAAATTCATAAATCATAAAATAATAAAAATAATAAAAAAATAATTTTTTTTAAAAAGAGTAAATAAATTATCGTGTACAAAAAACAAATCAAACAGACCCTTAGGGTTGCCACATGGATGTGGAACCTCAAACCCCCCTACACAAGTAAGTCCACAGGCGGTGGGAGGTCGACTTCTCGGGGTCCCTATAGGCAGAGGTGAGCCTTTCGGTCCATGCACAATATCTTGGCAATAGATCGATGGATGGTCCAGTCTTCATGTGCACAGAGTTTGGTATTCTTTCTTTTTCTCGAAATGAAATGTATTCTCGTTGAGTCCGTACTCTGTTGTGTCGGTGTCCCCATCGGCTAACGTGCATTTGTTTGTTTAGCGTTGGCGTGAATTTCCGGGAGTGCTGCCCATCAATGCAAGCTGCAACTTGCTGAAACTGTGCCTGGATGTGGATGCTAGTTCTCTTTAAGAAGAGCTGTTGGTGTAAAAATTTACGCCGCTGTTACGTTGTCCGACCATGGACTGGACTGGTCTGTTTGTCATGTGTCATCATTCTATTGACAAATCAATCGGTGGTAGATCCAAGCGACTAAGAAAAAGGAAGACAATGGAGACCGGTCACACGACGGATGGACTATATATCAGCAGACAAAATAGCATTTTCAAAAAAAATTATGGGAGGCTTTGGATAGTGAATAGCTGCAACTTGACGAAGAATGATTATAGACTTTGTACATAGATGATCTTATAGCCCATGCATCTTGTGAGTAGGTAATGTACTTCTTATCTACAATTTGAATGTGCATGTAAGAATATATAGATTGAACTCATAGTTCAAGTACGGAGATGTTACACCCGCAATAAAAAAACACCTCTATTGTCGCATCCTTATGATCAGAAACGGGCTAGAAAGAATATTATTATGTCATGTATCAATTCCATATCTTCTCCTACTGTAATACGGTTTGAAAAGGTTTCAAAATGAACACTTCAAGTCATATGCAAATAAAAAAAATTACAAATCTCTCTAACCGTCTATACCTAATTATAGTTAGAAATAAAAATAAAAATTTTAAATTCTTCTAACTACTTTAACATATAATAAATCTTAAAGTATATCCAGTATTCAAATTATATTTAAACTATGTACATCATATTATCTAACTAAATACATATCCATAATTATAAAAATATATCTATAACAAATTCTAATTAAAATATATTAAAAGATTTTGTTAACATGTGCCCTAAGGGTATATGATAACACATTGATAAATGTGCATTTTATATTGGTACTTCCACCAGCACATTTATCGATGAACATTTCACTTAAAATGTGTATTGATAAATGTAAAATGCACATTTATCAATGTGTTAACATATGTCTTTAGGACACATGTTAACAAAATACTAAATTAAAATTATAGGTACATGGTTATATGAGCCTACGGCTCATATCCTGTTTTTCTTGTGCAAACTGTTCAGAAAAAAAAGAAGGAAAGACTAGGCATCATGATGTTTTTTTTGTACTGTCATACAAAATGGAATGATGAGTATTGGGATCTTTATATATAGGGTTAATTAGAGTTTAGACTATAGACTTTTTATACTAGCTTAGAGTTTAGGTCCTGATTTGTCCAATTAGAAAGTTTAGATCCTGAATTTTTATTATTTGTTTTATTTTTTCTATTATACCCTCCCTAGTCTATATATGAATGTTTCATTGTCAAGCATGGGATGGAGGTTTTATTGTCAAGTATGAGAGGGAGGGTATAAGAAAAAAAATGAAACAAATAATAAAAGTTCATGATCTAAACTTTCTAAATGGACAATTCAAGACCTAAACTCTAAACTGGTATAAAATTCAGAGTCTAAACTATATATATATATATATATATATATATATATATATATATATATATATATATGTGTGTGTGTGTGTGTGTGTGTGTGTGTATAAACGAGATTTGAGCCATAGTGCTCACATTCCTACATGAGCTATGTACATGTGGACCAATATGAATAGATTCCTACATTCCATGTGAACCCATGTGCACTAGTACACTCTATTCCTATTGGTCCATATGTGCATGGCTCATGTAGAAATATGAGCACTATGACTCATATCTCGTTTACCATATATATATATATATATATATATATATATATATATATATATATATATATATTTCGAAGAAGGTAAATATTATTGAAAGGAAAACCCCCATTACAAAACTATAATCCCACCCACGACACAAAATGAGATCATCTTGGGTCTAGGATATCTATATCCGCTTGTATATATCTTTTTACAATATTAATACTGTTAGCCAAGCCCTCAAAGATATGATGGTTTCGTTCCCTTCAGACGTGCCACACCATCGCGTCAAAGATCAACCTTAAATGCCTGTGTATTCCTTATTCTTTTTGCGTCCTGACCTCAATTATGGCCGACATGAGATCTCTATTTTGCGTAGCTGGAAGACCGTAGCAGATGCAATGTTGATTCCAGATCTCCCAGACAAAGTCACAATGGAAGAATAAATGGCCCCTGGACTCATCCATAAGCCCACACAAGCAGCATTTCTTATCTGTGTATTCCACACCAAACCTACTCAGACGGTCCCTTGTTGTAAACTCCCTCACCCAAAATAGGTATTTTGTGTATATTTTATATTATTATATTTATTATATATGATGAATTTATTTAGAATATGCTCTTATTTAATTAGAAAATAAATTTCTTGATATATTTACTTATATAAATATTCATTTAGAATTATTTTAGGTTATTTTAGATTTTTGGAGATTTTTTTCTAGAATTTTTGGTAATTAAAACTTAGAAAACATAAATTTCTAGGACTTCTATGATTTACTATACGACCATACTTGCATGTCGTTCCTACCAAATATTTATTTTAGTTTAAAATATTTAATTATATTTTTTTGTAATTTATTTAGAATTTTAAGAAATTTATTTGGATTTTAAAATGATTTAGGATTTATTTGGATATATATAGTCTTAATATTAGATAGATACTAATTTAGTGTTAATAGATATTAATAAGATTTTATAAATTATTTGTATTATCTTTAATTATATTTAAGATTATAAATTATTGAGATAAATTCAAACTCTATTTTAAATTAATTCAAATCCTGAACCTACTAGGAAATCAACTTCATGCATATCCTATCCTTATTTAAATTCATCATAATCCTATCCAAATTAACCAATCCTATTCGTATTTAATTAAGTAGTGTCCACCATTATAAATACCTCATCCTTCATATTTTTCTTTTCCAAATTCCTCTATTTTTCGTCCAAAAAATAGTCAAAATTCGTCATAAATTCAGCCTCATTTTCTACTAGTTATGACGAATTAAAAAGACGATATCTCCTAGCTCCGGACTCCAAACACGCTCCAGTTTTTTTTGTTAGAACGATAATGAGGTTAGATTTCTGATAATATAAATTATTTTTCTAAATTATTAGTATTAAATTCTGGAAAATTCGTAGAGCACAGCATATCCAAAAATAGACGTATTTCGATGTTTTTGCGATTCCGGGAGAACCAGGAATCAGAATCATGAACCGTTTAAAGTTTCGGAAAGCTAATGTCGAGATCATCGACATTATTTTTCCTAGAATTTATTTTGAAGTATTTACATACTGTTAATTCTGTAGAACTTCTAGATTAGAATTTAACCATCGGTGCACAATACAAAATTTGTATGTGCCATAATTTTCAAACGAATTTGAATTCAGACGAGCCATAAATTCTAGTATATTTTTGATGCTGAAATCTACAGGAAATCATGCATGAAAGTCGAGTTTGTATCGGTTGACTTTTTGGTCAACAGATCGCCTCGATTTGCGTGCCATGAGTCTCGAGTTGATAAAATTCAGTTTCTTTGGACAAAATTTAGGAATTAACATAAAAATCAGAATAATAAGATTAAAATAAGATTTTAGAGTAATTATTCCAGAATTAAATAAATTAAAATAAATTAATGGTTATATTATTATATAGTTATATGAATATATATGTAAGTAAATGCTAATTGATAATTATGACTAAATATTCAGACTGTATGACCCTAGGACATCGTGGACTATCCCATACTTACCTTGACCATGTTGACCCTAAGAACTTGTGAATTTGTCTGCCTTGCGTACACTAACGTACTGGCATAGACACCTGTCAGTTGACTGACTGATTTCGTACAGTACTTGAAGACGCGACACCCGCGTAATTCAATGCGTAATTGACCGTGTTAGATGACTAGTGTTACCCCTAGTATACCCCCTGATTCCAGTGTAAATGTGGTTGAGTATGTGCTAGTGTAATGACTAATGATTCTATTATATTATATTTATGTGTACATAGGATATTGGATTGTTCTGCGCGATTTCTGGAGCAGGTTATTGGTACATTGCAGCTTCCTTGCCAGGCAAGTATACCTTGCCATTGTACTGTTATTTATATTCCATATGTTGCATGCATCTTTATTTTCTGTCTTTAGTTCATATATTTTAACTGTTATATAAAACGCGCGCGACGGTGACGTCGCGATATATTTTTATTTATGTATTGCATTGACCTTGTTCATGAGACTACCCCATTATCATGTAGCACCATTAGGTTCATTGGCCGTGACACAGTGGTTACACGAGTGTGAGTCTCATATAGATCACGGACTGCGTGACAGGTCTGGCCTCCTGTACGTATGGGCCGTGCGTTAGGAATAGCTGCTGTTAGAAACTTTGCATGCTAGTAGACTTGGCAGTTATTAGAGGTGTTATTGTGTCATGGATGTGACATGCTTAGAGCATGGGGTGGAGAGAACAACAAGTACCGCATTTGAGCTCCTTTACACTTTTTCTGTGACGCCCGGATTCTCCGCTGGAGATACGGGTGGTGATGACCCATATATATACATTGGCGGGCCTCCGTCGTTCAAAAGACGACGTGCATTTGGGCCCCTGGATCTTCAAAAGAGAACCATGCCAAATCCCAGTTTTCAGCCAGATAGCTCACTTGTGGGGAAAGGTGTTCTTAACTGCATTCACTTTAGACGGTTAGGCGACCCTTTTGGATATTTATTTCAGTACTTTATTGGCATATGTTTAAGTATCTTGTTATGTCCCTCTGAGGACCTGGTCCGCTGCCAGGTGTATCTTTTCTTGAGTATTTGCAAGAGCGCAGATTTGGATGGTTACATGTGATCCGAGGATGTCTTCTCTACTATCTGTGATGGATAGCTGGTATTCTTATATTGTGTTGTGGTGTTGTACTCATATTATATTTGCTCTTATATTCAAGTTGGTAGTGGATTTGTTTCCATCCAACTATCATCCTTAGATACTTCTTATTGAGATCTAGTTTCATAGATACTGGTTATTTATTTCTATATGATTTTGGTGGATGAGATTTAGATTTTACCCTGTGACTTGTGACATATGTTTATACCACTTGTGGATTTTGTATTCATATTACAGCGTACGTATGGATTTGGTTTCCATATATTGGAGTTACCATATCCATGCGGCTGGCATGCTTACGTGTTCCTAGTCCTACGTATTTGGGACTGGGGCGTGACACTTGTAAGTAAGCGATTAGGAATCATCGTGTATAAACATAGGTAATTCTTGAATGCCTCTCCTTTAATCCAAACCAGTTCAGTCCAGTCCACTTCTGCATTCATGTGTCTGATTTGGTATATGACTTTCCGAAAGTAATATATATATATATATATATATATATATATATATATATATATATTCATGACACTGATGGATTAGTGTGTCGACACAAATGATGGTGTTGCGTTCAACTTGACACGAATTTGGAGGTTAATTTCGTAACAATTGGCAACTGGTCCAGTAGCCACCTGACCTTGGACCTAGATATTATCAAACATGATCATTGTAGGTCTCTCAGACGCAAATCCATGAAGCTTACATGCATCTAATTTGCAAGGTTCAAAAACTCGGTATCGGTATCGGTATCGGTTGTATGAGTATCCGTATCGGCAGTATCGACGGTATCAGATCGGAGTATCGAATTTTTTGGAAATGGCTGTATCGACAATATTTAAATAATTATTAATAAATTAGTAAAAAATAGAAAAATAATTTACATATTTATGCATTATTTAAGTGTTTTTTATTTTATTTTTATTATAATTAAATAAAATAATAGTCATCCTTGCTGAATGGTTTACCTGCGATATATAAGAGAGAGAACACTTGCACATCACCAACCCTACACACACACACACACACACACACATATATAATATATATATATATATATATATATATATATATATATATTGAGATGAGAGAGAGAACACTTGCAGCTGTTGTTCCTTTTTTTTTTCTCTGCTGTTCTTTTTTTCTTCTTCTTTTCATCTGACCAAAACCTAAAGACCCTCCCATCTCCGATGGAAGCAGCGGCAAGGCGAAGAAGAAAGGGGTTCTTGGAAGATTACCTTCTGGAAAACGAGGTAAGTTGAGTTCTTGAGAATTTTTTTGAGTAATTTATGTTTTGTGTGTATGTCTGTAGAAGAATTTGCCTTTATTTATAGATTTTTTTTGTCTACTATTTTGGTTCTTCATTATTGTCCTCTGTTGGATTTGATATGTCTGGAATCAATTTCTACTTTTTTTGGCTTTTTGTAGAACATCTACTTTGTTAAAGTTCCTGTGATGATCTAATTTGATCTAATTTTTTCCCGTATCGGCCTGTATCGGTCAGTATCGGCCCGTATCGGTCCCGTATCGGCCGATACGAACTTTTTTGTACCAGTTTTGACCGTTACCGATCTTTTCTGTTGGTATCGGATCGGCAGGGGACAAAACCGATCTGATACGTCCGATACATATCGGTATCGGCCGATACTTTAACCCTTGCTAATTTGTGAATCAGCTGATGGTCCTAACATCAATTTGCTATATATAGTTGGGTCCAATCTCGATACACAGATATAGACTTGCATTTATTGTAATCTTATGGTGTCTGTCAAGTCACAAAATGTTCTGTCGCAGTCGATGACACGACATACAATTCCCATATAAGAGGCTGTTTCGATAGAAGTAACATTTTGAAAGTGTAAAAGTAATACTTGCAGCATTTTGAGTTACAGTGCACATGTAACAAGTGGTACTTTTCAAAATATATTTGGATCATAGTTTGCAGTATCGACCGATATCGATCCGATACTGTAAAACCCCTAATCCTAAAGACCGTATTTACCCTTTTTAATTAATTATTAATTTAATTATAGTAATTAGTGGCTATTAGGAGAAATAGATTTTATTTAATTTTTATTTTAGGTGTTGGTGAATTTAGGAAATTTATGGGGCCATTAGGAATTTTTTCTAATTTATTTCATGTAGGAGACCCTTTGGACAGATGCCAGCGTAATTGTATGCTCTAACATAAATTCTAGAATTTTTCTATGTATATATATATATATATATATATATATATATATATATATATATATATATATATATATATATATATATATATAGTTAAATAGAAAATAAAAGAGAATGAAAAAGGAAAGGAAAAAAAATAAATTTATAATGGATCTAAATCCATTAACCTTAACTACCCAAACCCAACCACTATTCCTAAAACCACCTACCTTTTCAACAAAGCACCGCTGGCCATTAAAAACCACAGTAGCCCACACCCCCTTTGTTAGCACAACAACCCACCCGGCCTATGAACCACAACAACCAAGTAGCAAAACCCCCCACGACCCGCGAACACATACCCCCTCTCGACCTCTTATATATATCAACTCATCTCGACGAAACCCTTACCCTAGATCAATTCTTCTCCCTTCCCATCCAACCCTAGCGACCAGAGCGCCGCCGCCGAGCCGGAGAACCGCCCTCCAGCCGCCCAAACCAACCCCGACGGCCGCGACATCACGCACAACCGTGCGTGGCAGATTCAGCAGCAACTTACCTGTGTTTCATCGTCGTTTTCCGTCACCTCGCTGAACCAAACTCGATCCTGTCTTCACCGATACGCTCACTCCTTAACTCTCTTCAATATCTGTATATTAGTTGACCTCGAACAACGCGTAACCCTAGGCAAAAATAGCGTCAAAGTTGGCAGAAAATAATAATTTCTGGGTATCGCAAAAAACTGCGGTGACCACCTATGTTTCCGGATTCGTATCTCCTACCACAGAGATCCGAATTCGATTTTTCTTTTTGGTATGCAGAGACCACTTGACCTAGTTTAATTTTTGTTAATTAACATTAGATTATTAACTGCTGTATGTAGAATTAAATTCGTTGGAAAATTCAAAAAATATACTTTTTTTATATTTTCAAAAATTGTGAAACGGAGCGCGCCCAGCCAAACGGGATCGCCCCGCCGTGTACCAAGTATACCAAACGGTACACGCAATGTACCCGAAAACGTGAGAGTTCGCAGAAACTGATTCGGACGCGTGTGCGCGTCAAAATCAGTCCGTATCCGCGGACAATCCCCGTGTCGTAACTTTTGCGAAAGCCGTGCGCATTTTGTGCACGCTCGTCAGATTATGACAAAACTTGCGCCATTGGACTCGTGGTAACGCGCTGGTCCTGTGACCCAATTTTCACACAATTCTGAGACAGTTGACAAAGTCGCCAATTGGCGGGCCCTATAGTTGATTTTTTGGGCAAATTTGTGTTCGGCTCACCGGAATCCAAAATTGGAAGTACCATTGAGTTTGTGATGACATTTAGAGTTTGTTTGACCTATAATTTATCCCATTTAGAGACTGTTACCCTTGGCACATTTTTTGGTGCAAAGTGGGCCACACGTGGACCCCACTTTTATCCAAAATTACCGTCTTGCCCCTGTGTCCAAATTGGACGAAAGGGAAGTACTTTCTAGCTATTTTGCTTATTCTGGAAACGTTGGTGATGTCTATTTCAGCATCCAGAGATATTTGTTCTGAGGTCATAGCTTCTGATCCTGTGTGTTGGACATCTGGACGTTATATTTTGCAGCTTTTTGCCAGGCAAGTATACCTTGCCATTGTACTGTTATTCATATTCCATATGTGGTATGCATCTTTATTTTCTGTCTTTAGTTCATATATTTTAACTGTTATATAAAATGCGCGCGATAATGTCGTCGTGATATATTTTTATTTATGTATTTGCATTGACCTTGTTTATGAGACTACCTCATTATTATGTAGCATCATTAGGTTCATTTGGCCGTGACATAGTTGTTACACGAGTGTGAGTCTCATATAGATCATGGACTGCGTGACATATTTGGCCTCCTGTACGTATGGGCCGTGCGTTAGGGATAACTGCTAATAGAAACTTTGTATGCTAGAAGACTTAGTAGTTATTAGAGGTCCATGGACATAGCTTATTGTAGTACGGTAGTCCCATCCTTGTCCTTATTTGGTTGCAGGATTGGGCTAGGGTACTAAGAATAGGCTATGAACCAAATTGTGTCATGGATGTGACATGCTTAGAGCATGGGATGGGGAGAACAACAAGTACCGCATTTGAGCTCCTTTGCACTTTTTCTATTGTGCGCCCGGATTCTCCGCTGGAGATACGGGTGGTGATGACCACTATATATTATATATTATCAGGCGGGCCTCTGGCGTTCAAAAGATGACATGTCTTTTAGGCTCCTAGATCTTCGAGAGAACCATGCCAATCCCAGTTTTCAGCCAGATAGCTCACTTGTAGGGAAAGTTGTTCTTAACTGCATTCACTTAGACGGTTAGGCGACCCCATTGGATGTTTATATTTCAGTACTTTATTGGCATGTTTATATGTATCTTGTTACGTCCCTCTGAGGACCTGGTCCCTTTCCAGATATAGATGAACAGGAGTATCCGCAGGAGTATGGACCTGGACCTGACGCTACTTATCAGTTTGAGGAGGTCTTACCTTCGGATTATATGTGATTCATTACAGCTGTTTAGAGATTCTAGTTGCTATTCTTTTCGAGACATTTATTCTGATATTAGAGTTTATTCTCTTCTCTTTTTAGTAGTTTTACTTTAGTCGATTTGCAGTGGATTTGTTTCCACCCGACTATCATACTTTGAGACTGCTTATTGGATATTATTAGGTGATGTGGATGAGACTGCTTATTGGATATTACTTTGAGACTGCTTATTGGATATTCAGTTATTAATTTCTATTTATCTATTATTAGGTGCTGTGGATGAGATATAGATTGTGTGTGACTTGTTGTGACATTATATTACCACTGTGGATTGGATATTCATGTACAGTGTACGTGTGTATATGGTTTTCATATATTGGAGTTCGTATACATACGACTGGCGTGTTACGTATTCCTAGTCCTACGTATTTTGGGACTGGGGCATGACAGATACAGTCGATACCGACACGGTTTGGCATGTACCGATCCGATACCGACCGATACCTGATACTTGTTGGGGTCCAGTCTGAATTTGGTAAATTTTGGAGCCCAAATATGGTCAAAAGTTTGATTTGATATAATTTAAAAATATACATTAAATGTAAGATTTGATAAGATTTTAAATTTATATCAAATATTTAATTTGACCATATTTGGGCGTCCATAATTGGTGTTGGATTATTTTAGGTGTAATATGATTCTTATTTTAAGGTTTTCTATTTAGAAAATCCTATTAAGACCTAATATATAATTTTTCATCCTATAAATATAGGAGGAGGGTGGAGGCACAAAGCAAAGCACAAGTTGGAGATTCGGGATGCTCGTCCACAGAAAATCTAAGAGAAAATTCGTGCTTTAGGTTTCGCCATCCAAGACAGAAGAAAGAAATAGATCTGATCGATGAGTCATCGCCTTCGTTCAGGAAGATTGCTACGGGTTTGTGACTGATTTTAATTGTAATCTCTTTATTTTCTTCTTAAGTGTGGTGAGGGGGTTGAATCTATTAGGGCAAATGGTTCAACATTGATTTTGTCAATCTTGTAATTTTATCTGAGTTATAAAGGTTGAGATTTGTCCAGGTGACGCAGTCACCGCCATATACTTGTCTTTATCTGTGCTTGGTATTCGTTAGACATGTGTTGGTTATCTCAGGTGGTTTGGCCTAAAGTTTCTGCTGCGAGCACTCTCAGACACGATGTCGGAATACTTACAGGACGTGTCCGATTTTCAACATCTGGTATCAGAGCTACTGGTTTTGGTTCTGGCAACTATGTCTACGGAGCAGATGAACACTCGTATGATCACCCTCACAGGGAAAAATTGGACGATTTGAAAGCCAAGGATGGAGGATCTACTCAGGTGCAAGGAATTGCATGGTCCGTTATAGGGCGACAAAGCTAAGCCATCGGATAAAGCTGCTGAACACTGAAAATGATAGATAGAAAGATAGTTGGAATTATCCGCCAATGGCTGGACGACTCGGTGTTTCATCACATGTCCATGGAGAGTTCGGCAAAAGAATTATGGGAGAATCTGCATTCGCTGTACGAAAGGAAGACGGCTGACAAGAAGGTATTTCTGATTCACCAACTCGTTAACTCAAAGTACACGGAGGGTGCCCAGTAGCACAACATCTAAACTTGCGATGAAGATGGTGATTGATGATGAGCTTTAGGCCCTTTTGCTTTTGAGTTATCTGCGGAAAGCTGGGAGACGTTGGTGGTGTCGGTGAGCAACTCCGTGCCTGGTGGAGTTGTCACAATGGAGGCAGTCAAAAGCAGCTTGTTGAATGAGGAGATCTGGCGTAAGCAAGTGGAATCGTCGTAGGAGTCCGCTCTGGTGGCTTCCTACGGAAAGGGAAAACCCAAGTCACAGGAGATAACATGGAGGATTTTTCGGGATCTTGCGACTGTGGACCACAAGGAGGGCTGCTATCACTGTGAAAAAATTGGTCATATCAAGAGGAACTGTATGAAGCTCAAAGCTGAGAAAGCCAAAGGCAATGATGGTCAGGAGGATCTCACGGCTATGGGAGATCTCATTATCACAACAACCAACATAGAGGAACCTTGTGGCATGTGTCATAATGACGATATGGGTCATGGACACGGGGGCGTCGTATCACGCCACTACATATAGGATCATCTTTACGTCATACCACGACAGCATGTTTGGACGTGTGAAGATGGGCAACAAAGATACGGCTGTAGTTGTAGGCATCGATGATGTGCACTTGACAACGGAGTTTGGTGAGAAGCTCGTTCTCAAGGATGTGTGATATGTACCGAGTTTGTGCTACAACTTGGTTTCGGTAGGGAGGCTGGCGGATGATGGCTGTCGCAGTTTGTTTGGGGACAAAGATTGGATACTTACGAAGGATTTTCAACAACTGGCTCGAGGAGATCTATGTTGTGGCATGTACATGCTCAAGCTGCTGAGTTGTACATGCAGGCCACAGACATCAGATGGAGGCTCGAGGGATATTCGACAAGAGTTGGATCGTCGAAAACTTGATGAGGAGGGGCTTCGAGATACTTTGAGGATTACGGAGGATTCGGTTCTTCGAGACAGAGCGACGAATGGTGATGAGCCAAAGATTGAGGGTCAGTATGTCGGTTCCATGACAAATGGTCGATCTTCAGGTGGGGGTTGCTTCATTTTCCGATTTTGGCGACGGGTGGTTTGCCAAAGCTTCAAGGAGCGATATTAGTTTCAGCAGTTCGAGGCTAGGGAGGAGATCAAGATTTACAGCAAAATTAATCTGACGCGGGAGCGTCACCATTCACACAGTTTCGGAGGAGGTGTAGGTCATCGACGACATACACAATGTGTGATGTTTTGTTCGAGGACGTATGTGGGTAAAAAAAATTACCAATGCTAATGCGCCACTACTAATGCTTGACTAAGAGGGTGGGGTTTTTTTTTTGCCCTATATAGAACAAGTATGGAATCCACAACTTAAAGGTATTTTTTTTTACTTTAAAGTGTTAATCATTGTACAGTGATGTTATTTATAAATGGTAAATTGTAAGCTCAAATCTTGAGCTTATAATTTATCACTTTTCCTTGGACGATCGTAGCCTAGGGCAGACTGGACGATGGCCCTGGGCCCAAAGGCTAAAATGACACCAACATGATTCTATCTAAAATAGAACTAGTATGTACCATGTACAACCCTTAACACAAAACAATAGTGGTGTAGTGGCTATCATGTTAAACTTGCACACTAAATGCTCTTAGTTCAATTATTGCTGGCAATAATAATTTTTTTAATTTATTTTTTACTTGATATGTGATGTACATATCAAGTAAAAAATAGAACTAGTATGTACCATGTACAACCCTTAACACAAAACAATAGTGGTGTAGTGGCTATCATGTTAAACTTGCACACTAAATGCTCTTAGTTCAATTATTGCTGGCAATAATAATTTTTTTAATTTATTTTTTACTTGATATGTGATGTACATGTTTAGATCATTTATATGTTTGTAGTGGGTAGAAAAATTGTAGATCATAGGAAAGCTTTAGATCTTTGGTATTCTTACATATCTTGTGTCCAATAAAATTTAGAACAATATTTTTGGTAGAAAAATAAAATAAAATCATGAAATAAAATTTAGAACAATATTAATTTGTTGGTATTGTCTTCTTGGTATCCTCTATGCTTGGTATCTACATGTCTATGTTTGGTATCTGCTGCTGGGCTATGAACTGAACCAAGTTCAGCAGACTTTCCAATTTTTCCCCACTTGCACCACACTTTCAACGAACCAAACATGCCCTTGGCATATGTGGGTATCCGTAGCAAATTTGCATCTATAATACTTATTTTCATCTATGATGCTGGGATTTTGACAATTTTTTTATCAATTACTTATTTTCATCTATAATATGAGTTTTCTTATATGGGCTATGATGAGGGAGCAACAATTGCCTTGTGAGTTTGCTTTTGGCAATAGGCATTTCATCATTTTTGGCATTACCACTTGGCTTTCATTTTTTGTCAACATGGGTGCTATTGAATTTCTCTTGCTGTTGGTGAGCATGTTGCTCTCATATTTTGAGTATGCTGCCTGATTTTTTGGCTACTTTGAGTATATGATGCTGCTGTTTGGGTATTACCTATCTTCACTTGCCTCCTCCTATATGCTGATGTTGTTCTCTCTCTTTCATGATACTTTGAGTATCATTTTCTTCACTTGCCTGAGAGTATTAGTACCCAGGTATGCTTCTGTGAGAGAGAAAATTTTATTTCATTTTTCTGAGACCAATTTTCCTGTGATTGTTTCATATCAGTGACATTCATGAATTTATGTGATTGTTTGATATTAGTGATTGTTCAAACATTTCAAATATATGTAAGTTGGCTTTGTTGCCTTTTTTGCGTTTCTCAGATACTAGTAATGGGCTTCTTTCTTGCCTTTCTTGCTACAAACCTGGGCTCGTTTGTCTACTGATACTACACTAGGCTTTCATTTATAGTTGCTTGCTTCTAAACTTATTTTTGTTTACTGATACTATAGTTGCCTATCATCATTTTTCTGAAACCTGGGTTTGTGTTCCATTTTTGGAAACCATGGTTTGCTTCTGAACTTGTTTTTGTTACATTTATATAATTGCTTGCTTCTAAACCTGGGTTTGTGTTCCTTGGAATGGTTTGTTTAATTCTTTATTTTGTGATACTCATTAAGAAGTATCAATTCACTTCTTTTTAGTTTAATTCTTTTCCATTGGTTTTCCTACAAGTTTTGGGTACCTTTTTGACTGCTGCTAGTCTTAGTACCCAGGTTTTTTTTAGTATTACTCCTATTAGTGCAAATTTTTTAGTACCCAGGTTCTTTGAGTATCGCTTCATGATGGATACTTGCCTTTGAGTATATTTTTGAGTAGCTAGGTTTCTTTAGTATTAACTTCTAGTTGAGTATCATTGGCTTTGAGTATACTTTTGTTTGGGCTTTGAATCACACTTGGCTTTGTGGGAAAATTGTTGCCTGGCTCTTGGTATATGATGTTGCTTTATTTGGGCTTTGAGTCACCTCCTCTATGCTGTTGCTGTTGTCTGTCTTTCATGATACTTCGAGTATCATTTTGCTTGGTATGTTGCTGCTAATTTTGAGTATTATGGGACCCAGGTCCCTGTCAATTATAAGTATGCTGCTGCCATATCCAAAATGACTATTTTTCTACTTGTGTTTGAACTATATTATGAGTTTTTTCAATGGGCTAAGCTGAGAAATCAACAGTTACCTAATTTAGCTTTGGTAATAGACAATACTTTGCAAGAATTTTTTTTTATCTAGACAACGATGCTTTTATTTCAGTATCACTTGGCTATGTTTTAAATTGCCTATACTTTTGTTTCAGTATTACTTGACTTGCCTGTGAGTTAGGGTCTGTTTGGTATCACTTTTGCCTTTCAATGTTTTGCCAACATGGGTGGCATGATTTTTGTAGTATTTATAAGATGCTATATGAACCCTGTACAAACAGCTTTGAACACAATTTTTACATATATAGATATTTATAATATTTTCTATTATTACATGAATAAGTCATGTTTGACATGCTTCAAGTTACCAGTATTTTTATTACACGAAAAATTCATGTGGAGTGTGGTCGATGATGAGGATACGAGAAAATGAGGCAAGAGTGCCATTGCAACATTGGAGAGGAGAAAGAAGGATTGGAGGCCGTTTCAAAGAAGGAGATCAGTTTCGGGTATTTCTCGTTGTCTTTCTTCTTCGTGGTTATAATCTATTTTCTGTTCCAAAAGAGTTGTGGTGATCCGTTTGGATCGGTGAGAAGTTTGTAAGGGGTCAGTGTATTTATTATTCCATTAGTGGAGGCTTTTCGGGGTTGGACTCCGAATGTCCCGTGGTTTTTTTCGCAAGAATTTTTTACGTCAAAAGTCTTTGTGTCTGCGATTTGTGTTTGGCATTTTTGGTTTGTGCGTTTTGCTCGGTTCTCTCGCAGGTACTCTTTGGTTTTGGGAACGGTTTTCGCACTTTCGTTCCCAACAAAATGGTATCAGAGCCAGGTTCTGGAATTTTAAAAGGGTGTCAGGAGTTGACAGGCAAACCAGGGAGGAGAGATAGGCGCGAAGCCGGTGCACATGGTAAACCTGAACGGTACCAACTATCATTACTGGAGGAGCAAGATAAAGGATCTGCTATTTGTCAAGAAGATGCATCTGCCGGTATTTGCTTCCGAGAGGCCCAGTGACAAATTCGAAGAGGACTGAAATTTTGAGCATATACAGGTGTATGGGTATATCAGGAAGTTCGTTGACGAGAACGTGTACAACCACGTTGCCAGTATAGAGCACGCGAGGACACTGTGAGATAAGCTGAAATCTTTGTATGCGAAGAAGACCGGAGTAAATAAATTATTCCTGATCCGGATGATGATGGGCCCGTGGTACAAAGATGGGGCGTCTATTACGGATCACTTGAGTGAGTTCCAGGGCGTGGCTGACCAGCTATCCTCGACGAAAGTCAAGTTCGACGACGAGGTTCAGGGTCTATGGCTGCTGTGTACATTGCCAGACTCGTGAGAGATCGTACGAGTGTTTATGATCGCTTCTTCTCCAGAAGGCGTGGTCAGTATGGAGTTTGACAAGAGCGGGGTACTGAATGAAGAGATACGAAGACGTTCTCAGGGCACTTCATCTACATCCAACTCAGAGGCGCTTGTTTTAGAGAGCCGCGAAAGGGGTAAAAGCAGGGGTCCAGGCGGTGGCAAAGACAAAAACAGGGAAAGGTTGAATGGTCGGTACGAGAAATCAGAGTGTTACCATTGTGGCAAGAAGGTCCACATCAAGCGGAACGATTTTGCTTGGAAGAGAGAGAAGAAGGGCGACAAGGGGAAGCAAAGTGAGAATACTACAGCGGCGACCTCGACACATGGATGTGACAAGATCATAGTAGATGATGAGGTAGTTATGAACCTCGCCTGCGATGACAACTCTTGGCTGGTGGACTCAGGTGCTTCAGCGCACGTATCTCACAACAGGGCACTATTTGCTACATACACAACAGACGACTGTGGAGTGTTGAAGATGGGCAATGGAGATGTGTCGAAGGTTGCCATTGGAAATGTGCATTTGAGGACAAAGACAGGTGCAGTTCTTGTTCTCAAAAATGTCCGTCATGTCCCTGATATCCATTTCAACCTGGTGTCGGTTGAAAGGTTGGATGACGAGGATTTCTTCAGTCTCTTCGGGAACAATTAGTGGAAGATTTCCAGAGATTCGATGGTGATTTCCAGATAAAGTAAGAGGTTCGGACTCTACAATTTAAAAGGGAGCGCACATGAGGTTAACGCAGCTACTGATGGGTCTACTGAGTTATGGCACAAGCGACTCAGCCATATCAGCGAGAAGGGGATGAGCTACTTGGTGAACATGAAGGTGATTCCAGGGCTAAAGTCTACAAAGTTGGAGAAGTGCATGCACTGTTTGGCGGAGAAGCAAAATATGGTATCTTTCCAAAGTCATCCAAGTTCAAGGAAGCCGGCGTTGCTTGAGTTGATTCACTCGGATGTCTGCGGTCTTATGAAGGTAAAATCCATTGGTCGTGCTTCTTATTTTGCAATATTTATTGATGACTATTCCAGGAAGGTATGGATCTATACCTTAAAGACCAAGGATCAGGTGCTGCCCACTTTCAAGGAGTTTCAGGCCTCTGTTGAAAGGGAGACAGACAAGAAGCTGCTTTGTGTTCAGTCAGACAATGACGGCATGTATATCGGTCCCTTTGATGCTTATTGCAGAGAGCAAGGGATACGACACCAGAAGACTCCACCAAAGACACCGTAGCTCAACGGTGTAGAAGAGCGGATGAACATAAAACTAATGGAAAGGGTGCGGTATTTGTTGTCAGAAGCAAACTTGACAGACAGCTATTGGGGTGAGATACTTTACACAACTGCTTATGTTATTAATTTATCTCCTAGTATTCCTTTGTAGGGTGATGTGTCTGACAAAGTATGGTACGATAAAGAGCCGTCATACAATCACCTGCGAGTGTTTGGTTGTAAGGCCTTCGTGCATGTACTGAAGGACGAGAGATACAAACTTGAGCCAAAGACGAGGCGGTACGTCTTTGTCAGCTACGGTCAGGATGATTTTGGCTATAGACTCTACGATCCAGTGGAAAGAAAGATCTACAGAAGTAGGGACATGGTATTAGTCGAGAATCAGACCATGACCAACACCCATGATTCCGGGATGCCTTCTGAGACTGAGGAATTGCCTGAGTTAGAGTTATTTCACTTCGAGCAGTTTTCAGAGGACATCGCAGAGAATCCAGTTATGAGAGAGCCAGTAGATGGAGTTGCTCACAACCTTGATCATCAGCCTGCTGATGGTGGTCAGGGTGACCCTCAAAAGGATGAGCATGCCGAGGAGGCAGTTCCTGCAGGGGAGGAAATTGTAGATATACAGCCAGCACCAGTGGTTCTGTTGATGAGGAGCGATAAAGAGCGTCAACCATCTATGAGATACTCACCGGGTGAGTATGTGCTACTGACTGACGGAGGAGAACCCGAAAGTTTTGCAGAGGCTATGGAAGACGAACACATGCAGGAGTGGATGGAGGCCATGCAGGAGGAGATGAGTTCCTTGGAGGCCAACTCTACTTATGATCTGGTGCGGCTGCCAAAGGGCAAGAAAGATTTGAAGAATCGACGGGTGTACAGAGTGAAGCAGACAGATGATACTACTCGCCCTCGATACAAAGCGAAGCTGGTAGTTAAATGCTACGGTCAGCGAAAAGGCGTAGATTATGATGAGATCTTTTTGCCAGTCGTCAAGCAATCGTCTATACGGGTGGTGCTAGCATTGGCAGCCAGTTTTGACTTGGGAGGTCGAGCAAATGGACGTGAAGACGGCATTCCTTCAAAGTTATCTTGAGGAAGAGTTGTACATGGAGCAGCCAGAGGGATTCTGTGAGAAGGGCAAGTCACATTTGGTCTGTCAGTTGAGGAAGAGCTTATATGGTATAAAATAGGCTCCGAGGCAGTGGTACAGAAAGTTTGAGTCGTTTATGGGGGAGTATGGCTATGCACGGATGACGTCGGATCATTGTGTTTTTGCGAGGTACTTCGCCGAGGTTGATTTCATCATTTTGTTGCTTTATGTTGATGACATGCTGTTGGTGGGTCGGAATGCCACCAGAATTCTAGAGTTGTAACGCCAACTGGGCGCAACCTTCTCTATGAAGAATTTGGGCGCTGCGAAGACTATTCTTGGGATGGAGATCAGCCGAGAGAGAGAGTCCAAGCTGCTACACTTGTCCCAAAAGAAGTACATTCACCGGGTACTTCAGCGTTTTGCGATGGACGGGTCGAAGAAAGTGAGTAACCCCCTTGCGGCTCACTTTAAGTTCACTGAGGAGCAGTGTCCAACTACCGAGGACGAGAAGGAAGATATGGAGTGAGTTCCATATGCCTCAGCCATGGAAAGTCTTATGTATGCTATGGTATATACGAGGCCAGACATTGCTCACGCAGTCGACACAGTTAGCAGGTACACTGGAAGGGTACATTGGAGTAGGGTTAAATGGATTCTACGATATCTTCAGGGTACTGCCGATTGGAGACTTTTATTTGGTGGTGACGAGCCAAAGCGGGCTGGATATACCGACGCTGATATGGCTGGAGATGTAGAGACGAGACGATCGACTTCGGGCTATTTGATGATGTTTGCTGGTGGAACAGTATCGTGTTATTCACGTTTACAGAAATGTGTTGCCTTGTCGACGACAGAGGCATAATATATTACGGCGACGGAGGCTTGCAAGGAGTTGTTCTGGATGAAGAAGCTGTTGCAGAAAATTGGGCTAAAGCATAAGCAGTATTATTTGCTTTGCGATAGTCAGAGTGCTATTCACCTTGTGAAGAACCAGATATTTCATAGCCGGTCCAAGCATATTGATATTCGGTATCATTGGATACGGGATGTGGTTGTCAAGAAGGAAGCGACGCTTGAGAAGGTTCATATAGATGACAACGGAGCAGATATGTTCACAAAGGTTCTACTAAGGAAAAAGTTTGAATACTATAGGCGGATCGTCGAGATGACGACCCCCTCCACATAGTTGTGAAGGGGAAGATTTGTTAGAGTGGGTGGGGTTCCCAACCTATGAGAAAAATACCTCGGAATATGATTGAGTATTTCTACATATAATAGGAATACCTCAATTTATTTGGATTGGATATTTCTAAATATAATAGGAATATCTCAATGGATTTGGATTGGATATTCCTACATAGAATAGGAATATGTCAATGGATTTGGATTTAGATTTAGATTTAGATTGGATATTTCTATCTATAATAGCAATGCTAGTTGTGGGTTTGAGGCTCTATATAGGTGTCTCCTGGCCCTAAAATATATCTCTCTCTCTAAAAAAAAAAATAGCAACAAGGAGAGAAAAAGAGGCAAGAGTGTCATTGCAACATTGGAGAGAAGAAAGAAGGATTGGAGGCCATTTCGAAGAAGGAGATCAGTTTGGGTATTTCTCGTTGTCTTTCTTCATCGTGATTATAATCTATTTTTTGTTTCAAAAGAGTTGTGGTGATCCGTTTGGATCGGTAAGAAGTTTGTAAGGAGTCGGTGTAGTTCTTATTTTATTAGTGGAGGCTTTTCAAGGTTGGATTTTGATCGTCCAGTGATTTTTTCCACAAGGATTTTTTACGTCAAAAATCTGTGTCTACGATTTGTGTTGGCATTTTTGGTTTGTGCGTTTTGCTCGGTTCTCTCACAGGTACTCTCTGGATTTAGGAACGATTTTCGTACTTTCGTTCCCAACAATACGATCACTAACTTGCCCTGCTTCTTGATACCACTATTATTTGCTGCTGCTACTGCTGCTCATGTTCCTCATTTTGGCCCAAGTGGTATTGCAATTTCGGGGTCCAAGATCTTGTGTAATGGTGTAGAGCAATTGACAATGTTTGGTAAGAATGTGGTCTATAGGGCTTCAGAATGTTGTACAAAATGTCCAAGCTCTTGTATGAAATATGATTTTTTTTTATGTATACATGTTTTGATATTATCATGTAATTTTGTTCATTTATGAGAATTGTAATATTAGCTTGTAAAAAAAGTGTGACAAGATATTGGAGTAAACTATTTTTTGTAAATATATAAAGGTATTTGTAATGGAATTCGATTTATATACAAATTTTACTTCATATTTCAGAATTTTAATTTTAATTTTAAATTTAATTTTACGAAATTTACATTTAACTAATTTTATGTCAATTAATTGTGTGAAAGAAAAATTCTATTTACTAATTAAATGACAATTAATATGGAAGAAAAATGGGAGTAACCGTACATAGGTTTACCCCATCTTCAATCACCAACCACTTTCAACAACCATCCAAATAACGGAACTCCTTTTTTCTCTACTTTCAACAACCATCAAAACAACGGAACTACTTTTTCCTCCACTTTCATATTTTCAATTCCACCAACCAAACAACTTTTGGAAACTAAAAAGTTAAGCGTACGCAAACTCCGTTATTCCACTTTCGCACTTTCATATACTTTCGTGCAACCAAACAGTCCCAAAAAATGATATTTTGATAAGTTAAGGTACAAAATTTGAAATTCGAAATACACTTTGTTCCACTTGAATTTGACATGAATTTGACCATAATCCAACTCCTTGATAGACCTCATACTTCCAAGCTTGCTACAGCCCGAGCCAGTAAGGACCTGTTTGGTAAACAATAAGTGTGGAAAGATTTGAATTTGAACTTTCAATAATAGAATTCATATGGAATTCCATCCATTTTCTTATCCCCATAGTAGGGGACAAATGTGTTTGATTAAAATATGGAAGTAAAAGGTGGAAAGTAAAATAGTATATTATAATAGTAGTAAATTATAATTAACTCACATAACAATTTAATAAATTAAATAATTAGTTTAATAAATTAAGATAATAAATAACTGCCCTTATTATATAATAAAATAACTAAATTATCTCAAATAATAAGTAACTATCCTATTTATTAATAATTAGATCATCCAAATATATTCAGTCCAAATCTAGATAGGACGGACACATCAAAAATTATTTGTCGTGTCGGACACATATCAAAAACTGAATAAATACATATTCCTAGCCATGCTACATAAGTCAAAAACTAAGTAACTTTTTTAATATAAATACATTTTATTTACAAACAGCTAACACTAATTAAGAATAAAAAAATATATTTAAAATATTAATTATTTGTTAGTTTAATCAATACAATTTTCCATAAGTAATTAGTTTAGTATAATCAGTTATTAGTTATATAATTAATTTATTAAAAAAGATACAAAACAACCCACATCCTATAGGCTAGGGGAGGAAGTGGAAAGGTGGCTAGGGGAGGAAGTGATAAGGGGACATGAAATACACATCTTATCTTCCCAAATCCAACCGACTTTACTTCTCAACTAAACATTGGAACTTCAAATCCTTTGGCTCAAGCTCAAAGGATTTGCACTTCCAAGCTAAAATACCGGTTATCAACACACACCCTAATATGTGTTTATTTTATTGGCATATTTTCTAAAAAAAACTTGCCCACAATTTTCTTAAAAGAAAATTTAAAATTTATCCACACAACAATATTTGTTTATAATAAATTAAAAATTAAAAGTTATATGAATAAATTTAGAAAACTAAAAATTTATACTAAATTTATATATATTATTTAATTGTTTGGTATGGAAGATGAATGTGAGGAGGTTATCTAACATGAAGGAGAATGAGTAGGAATAGAAAGTCTGAGAAGAAGACTTCCACTTTTGTAGTATTTCTAATTTATAAATGTCTTTGTAATTTAATTTTGAGAATGTTCATGGATGTATGCCTTGTGTTTAAGTGGTTAATATAAGTTATCCTATTATCGCTTGAGTTATTGTTTTTAAGTTTAGAATTGTCTAAAAGATATTTTTATCCTAAATTTTAGCTGACAATTGTGGGTGAGAATATCGAAAAATTTATAAGTCACGTATACTGGACATATATTACGTATGTATCTCGGCTCGCAATATTCTGGAAGCGAAATGTGATAAAAATAGACAAGTGAACACATATGACCCGTACATATACCATGGCGACTTGACATAATCATGGGCTAGGATGCGACATCTAAACCTCAATAGAGAGTTAAGATTGTTGCAAAATCCACTCCTAACAACTTCTTGTTATAGTGTAATGGATTAAGTTCCTCTAAAGAAAACATGAACATTTAGGCATCTCCAATAGAAATTTATCTCTCTCCTATTTCTATATGGTAGAAATTATTTTAAAAAAGAACTTATGTAAACCCCCTCGACCAGATTTCAGCATTCTTAGGATTATTTTAACAATTTAGGATTTATGGCAATATTTTAATAGATTTTTCTGTATTTCCTGTTGACTTGTGCACCTGTCCATCACCGAATTATTTGGAGCTTTACCTTGATTGTTATCCCCGAACAAAGTTCACATACTTGTTATAGACATGCTAGACTATTTTTCTGAATTTTGTGCAACTCCCAGATGCTTTATTATGAGCCTCGTTTGAGACGCACAAGTATCGTTACAAAAGTCCGTATTTATTTCCTATTTTAATTCCTGCTCTTTATCCATCTCTGTACCCTTAGAGATTTGAGGTCAACCTACACCTGTTTTGCCCAAACAAAAATACGTTAATTTTCTACACTGAGTATACTATATTTAGTGTATTGACACCGTAGAAAAATTATTACCCTACCTACCTCTAAATAATTAGATAACACCGTGCGCAGTATTTATTAATTATTAAATACGGTGACCCGTATCACCCAGAAACCAGGCCCAGTCCCTGTCCAGACTCACCCCCAACCCCCAGGGCCCTCACCTAGCAATTTCTCTCAGTTCTGTGCATTTTAGAATTTTTCGGAATCGGACGTTTTTCCCAAACAATTTTGTAATTGCACAATTTCCCAAAATAGGACTTTTACGCAATTTATAAAATTACAAGGACTTTTCTGCAAATTGCAGTGCAGGGTGTCACCCCCTCATTGGCCGGTAAACCTGCAACGTCCATTTGGATGCGGGACTCACCCGAAAAGATCTCGAAAATATCCCGAAAATATCCTACAAATATCCCAAAAATATCTCTAGATATTTTCCTTATTTAATTAATAAAATTCTTTATAAAAGAAAATAAAAAGAAAATTAAAAATCAAAAACCCAAATCCCAGACTCATCCCCCCCACTGCCGACGTTTCCCCCCCGGCGGAGTTGCTCCGCCGCCCCCGGCCGGAGCCGACCCCCTCCCAGCCGCCGGCCTCGACAGCCCCCCTCTCCTCAACGAACTCCTCCTCTCTCTCCCTCCTCCACTTCCCCCTTCCTCGACCCCGACCTCGCGGCGAGCCAAACCTCCATCGCCGGAGCCGACCACCCCCACCCGCAGCGAGCCAACCCCCGCCGCCCTCTTTTCCCCCAACCGGCCTCGACAGCAGCTTCTCTCCTCCACCTCCTCCATCTCACCACCGTGAACCTCCCCGTGGCGAGCCGTGCGGTGCTCCCCCTCCCCCGCTGCGACCCGGCCCGACTCCTCCGCCGGGCCCGAGTAGCGTCTGACTGAAGCCGACCCCCCGCTCAGGCCGCTCTCTCCCTCTTCCCCTTCCTCTTCTCCTCCTCCTCCGGCTCCCTCTCCCCGTTCCAGCCGCCTCCGGCCTCCGCCCGCGCCACCGCCGCGAGCCGCCCTCGCCGGCCACCTGACCTCCGCCACCCTCTCTCCCCTCCCAGCCTCTTCCCTCCACCGCCACCACCATCATCTGTCACCACCACCACCACCATCATCATCACCACCATCGACGCCATCTCCTCGCCGCAGCTCCGCCGACCTCGCCGGAGAACTGCCGCGACTTCCCCTGACCTCCACGGTCCCTGACCGCCTCCGCCGTGTCCGCCACAGCTGAAACCTAGGGCGAGCAACGGTGGACACGGACACAGCAGCAGTCCAGGACACGAAGGAGACCCTCGGACACGTGGAATTCGATTTCCCGGAGCCCTGTTCAGGTATATTTATCTCTCTCCTCGTAATTCCGATTTCAATTCCGTCAGTTGCGTCGTGTAGACTATGTAACCATCTCGGTGCCCGTGCAACCCGCTCGGAGCATCGCGTCCTGTGGCGATCGCAAACCGCGATCCAAAAACAGGAAAAACAACGACCCGATTCACCCCGGAACTGGGTACGTCCCGCCAAACGGGACGACTTGGTCGCACGCGGTCTTTACCGAAACGTGCGCGACGTTGATACGGACGTGTAGGAATTCGGAGAAGTTGATTTGGATGTGCGTGCACACCGGAATCAACGCGTATCCGCCGACACCGTCCCGTATCTGTCAGTTCTGGAACACGCTGCAACTTTGTGTACACACGTCGGATCGAGACGAAACTTGCGCCATCGGACTCATAGCAATACGCTGGTCCTGTGAGCCAATTTTGGTTCGATTCTGAGAACGTTGACAAAATCCCGTATCGTGGGCCCCATAGGCTCTACTTGACGGGCGATTTTGTGATCGGCTCATCGGAATCCAATTCTGGAAGTTCCGTTGGGTTCGTATCGACGTTCTGGACTTGTTGACACTAAGTTTGGCGAATTTGGAGACCTTTGACCCTGACACATTTTTTTTCGGTACAAAGCGGCCCACATGTGGACCCCGCTTTGACCGGAAACTGTCATTTTTGTCCCTGTGTCCAAATTGGACTTAAGGACAGGCATTTCTAGCTATTTGATATTTTCTGAGACTGTTAGTGATGTTTATTTCAGCATCTGGAGACTTTTATTCTGAGGCCATAGTTTCTGACTTTTGGTACTTGACATCTGGACGTTATATGTTGCAGCTCTCTTGCCAGGCAAGTATACCTTGCCTTGTTGTACTGTTTAAATTCAGTTATTGTTAGTTACATATTTATTTAGTATATAAATGTGCGCGTCCGAGCAGACTCGGGTGCAGTCAACGAAGACGTTGACGTTAGGACTTGTGTCTGACCTAGTGTCTAGTAGACCCACCTAAAGTTGTGAAGTTATTGATATAACTTCCCAGGCCTTGACACGTATTATTACACGTCACAGAGTGAGTACATGTAGGAACGTGTGCCTCATGCGCGACTGGCCATCAGTGTGAGCAACACGTGTAGCGGTATTTAGCTCTGTTGTTTAATGTATTGAGACTTGCATCATAATAGGAGGTGTCCACGTCGTTTTCACGATTTGTACATCTATATTGGGCGAGAAAGATACTAGTAGACGTATGGGACACCCCCTCCTTGTATGTTTTATACCTTCGCACCATGCTCCTTGGAGATGGTTGATTGCAGAGTTCCCTTGAACGGGGGCATATGTGGCATATACTAGTCAGTCACTACGGATTGGTGAATTACGTCAGCATATGTCTAGCCACACATTTTTATGCGTACTACAAGGTCTTTAAATTGCATTCACTTAGATGGTTAGCACACCCCATTTATTTATTCAGTATTTACATTATGGCATATCATTTTTCTGTATCTTGATATGTCCCTCTGAGGACCTGGTCCCTTGCCAGGTGTATATGTTCTTGAGTACTCGCAGGAGCACAGATCCGGACAGGCTACTTATTTTCCGAGGAGGTCTTCTCTTCGAGCCTCGTGTCAGATGTTGTTCTTATATGGTGTGTATTCTGGTTCCTTTTATATTTTATTTCGGCAGTAGATTTGATTTCATCTGACTGTCATTCTTAGATATTTGTTTATTGAGATCTAGTTACCTGATTATTGGTTATTCCTGTATATGTGATTTCTGTGGATGAGATTTAGATATTACCCTGTGACTTGTGATTAGTTTTACCACTTATGAATTATTTTTCATTATACAGCGTACGCACGTATATATGGTTTCCATATATTGGAGTTGCCATATATACGGGCGGTTGGCATAGTTACGTATCCTAGTCCTACGTATTTTGGGACTGGGGCGTGACATATTTTTGGTGGTGGCCCATGCAGGTCAGAGCATATTGTCTCGGTTACGTTACTGTACCGAGCAAGCCTGCACCTAGGATTAGAGGATAGGATCTCATCCATAATTAACTATGACTTATCTTCCTTCCAGTCTATCCTACTTACATAATTGCATCCTGCTTGATTCATGTGCTTCCCTGATAATTCCTTAAGTATAGCCCCTGCTAGAATATAGGAATCCCTGTTGATAGGATGATACTTAGGATAATATTCCTACTTAGAATACAACTAGGCATTGACATATCATTAAGTTCAGACTACTTGATGAACCCTAGTCTTCCATACTACCTAGTGAACCCTAGCATCGCTACCTATAGATTAATTTACCAGTATCCCTTGACATATTTTTATATATGACTTGAGAGTAGTATAACCACTACTAGGATTAGTTAGAGACTTAACCATAGTGTGACCCTAGTCTTGAGGAACCCATAAAAATCTAAGGATTAAATACTAGGACTGAAACCTCATCCTATGTGGGATAACCAGAGTTTTACGCCAGAGACCCTTTACCCTTGTTAGCGTAAAACCTAGTTGACCATTATTGGCATAAGAACCAAACAACTGCCTAGTTGGCGTAAAAGCCAAATGACTTTCCTGTTGGAGTAAAAACCAAAATTATGCAGGAGATTATCTCCTTTACACTGCAGTTATAATAACTGCTATCCACTTTTCCTTAGTATTCCTTATCCTGCGTAGGAGACATCCTAAAAGCCACGTAGGTAACTGCCCTGCATAAACCTGATGATTTGAAAAATAGATAACCAGCGTAGAATAACCTGATTAGGCATAAAATTTATGGATAGGATGTGAGCGTATTTGTTACAGCCTTGGTTTTCCCCAGCCATGACCCAATTTCGTGCATTAAACACAGAGATACACCTCGGGACCTGTGCAAAAAGAAACAGCTATTGACATGACATCTGGTTTTGACTCACCTCGAGCGTAAATGACTTGTATCCAATAAAGTCACTGAACGACAATCTGGGTCCCCGTACAAATTCATCATCACAACCGACCACTCGATCGTTGTGCAAGTACTTTTGTCAGATGTTAGAATTCATTAATTTTGACTGACAAACTCATGAGTTCCTTGTACATTTTTACGCTGCAACGAATGTTAGACTTTACGCAGGAGACTTTACGCGCGCTAATTTTATGCGCAGATTTTTAGCGCAAAACTTTTACGCTCAGACTTTCACCCAGACTTTTACGCGCAAATTTCTACGCACTGACTTATTACGCAGACAGCTCGGAAGCTCTACCTTACGCTTTCCTGTTTTACGCGGATAGCTCTGAAGCCATGCGTTCCGCCCAATTATTTTTATCTCCGCTATACGCAGACAACCTCAAACCCCTACTTTACGCGGACTTCCTTAAATCTCTGTTTTAAGCAGACAACTTATAGTGTATATTAAGATTGTAGAACTTAGAAGGCCATACCTCTTTTAGGTCAACTAGCGACTTAGACAAGGAGTTAGAATAATAACTATAGATATTGTAGAGTCTTGTCTTTTTGTGAATTTGAATTGTTTTGTTTATTCTCATATCATAATCTAGCGTACTTATAATTGCTGTCCTACCTTGACTTATGATGCTATTATAGCCTAGTTTTGCAAGCTTATTCTTTATCGAGCTTATTCATGACACCTGTGTTATTGGGGCCTGATCCACCCCACTAATACAATTGTCTATTCAGAATCAGTGTATTACGGTCTGATCAACCTTAGTGCATTTTGATTCGCCTTCGCATAACTACTTTACGTGGATTGAGATATATAATGATTAGTAGACGGATGTACTTGCCCTCTAGATATGTCTGAGCATATCGTATCAGTTACGTAACTGTACTGATACGAGTATGTGAATAGGAATTACTAAAAATAAAAATTTTAATCCATGACTGCTTTGACAAATCCCATTGAATTCTTTAAACGCATTGATCCCCACACTCATAATCTATTACCTTTCCCTTGAACTCTTGATTATTGTTTTCCGTCTTCCCTTATTTCGGAAAGACGAAACCTCGTACTTAGTATAAATACAATAAGTGTATTATTTCTGTAGCCATTCTGTTTGTTTCTTGGGTAATTACCAAACCCTATTATTAGATTAGATTGCAGTTTAAAACTGTACTATTTTTAGAATGACCTTCGCTACCTACCTAACGTTTTATTATGTTCCTGATACGTGCATCACTATGACAGCATTTTGCCTCGTAACTTGGGTCAAGTTCAGAACTCAAGGGTTTCGATGAAGAATGTATCATTTTGTTGTCAGGAGTCAAAAAGGATTTCACCTGAATGAATAATTGATTGACTCCTGGATGGATAGCAGCCCTATGACTAGGTTGACTTATAAGGATTAAGAATTTCTATGGACCGACTCACCAAGTCAGCACATTCTTACCTTTAGAGTTGGTCAGTCTGCAGAAGCTTTAGCTAACTTATATATGAGACAAATCGTAAGATTGCACGGCATACCGGTCAGCATTAAACCAGACAAGGATTCGCGTGACCAGAATTGGTGGTCAACACCGTAGAGACAGTTAAGTAATACGAGGACACTTGCGAGCAGTGCAAGACAGACAGAAGTAGTGGGCAGACCGTCATCATCGTCCCTTGGAATTCAAAGAGGACGATCATGTCATCTCGAGGATATCACCTACTAGAGACACCATTCAATTCGGAGGACGCAGCAAGTTGAGGCCAAGTTATATTGGACCATTGACGTGCTAGAAAGAGTAGGAGTAGTAGCATATCAACTTGCGCTACCACCTTCACTTGAGGAGTACTTGATGTATTCCACGTGTCGCAACTCAGGCGATATGTGACAGACAGCAGTCATGTTTTCAACCATTCGGAGATCGCCATTAGGCCGAGTTCGTCGTACCAAGAGCAAACCGTGGGAATCCTTGATCATCGAGAAAAGGTATTGAGGAATCAGACTATTCCCTTGATCCACGTGGCATGGAAGTATGGTGCGCCAAGAGAATTTACTTGGAAGTGTACGGACGACATGCGTAAACGTTTTTCGAACCTATTCGTAAACCAAGATATAAATTACTTTGTGAAATTATATCTTATACCGTCTTTTGACTTCTACCGTGGCTTAGTTTTAATTTCGAGGACGAAATTTTTATAAGTTGGGTAGATTGTAAATTCCCTCGACCAGATTTCAGTATTCTTAGGATTATTTTAACAATTTAGGATTTATGGCAATATTTTAATAGATTTTTCCTGTATTTTCTGTTGACTTGTGCACCTGTCCATCACCGAATTATTTGGAGCTTTACCTTGATTGTTATCCCCGAACAAAGTTCACATACTTGTTATAGACATGCTAGACTATTTTTTGAATTTGTGCAACTCCCAGATGCTTTATTATGAGCCTCGTTTGAGACGCACAAGTATCGTTACAAAAGTCCGTATTTATTTCCTATTTTAATTCCTGCTCTTTACCCATCTCTGTACCCTTAGAGATTTGAGGTCAACCTGCACTTGTTTTGCCCAAACAAAAATACATTAATTTTCTACACTGAGTATACTACATATAGTGTATTGACACCGTAGAAAAATTATGACCCTACCTACCTCTAAATAATTAGAGAACACCGTGTGCAGTATTTATTAATTATTAAATACGGTGACCCGTATCACCCAGAAACCAGGCCCAGTCCCTGCCCAGACTCACCCCCAACCCCCAGGGCCCTCACCTAGCAATTTCTCTCAGTTCTGTGCATTTTAGAATTTTCCGGAATCGGGCGTTTTTCCCAAACAATTTTGTAATTGCGCAATTTTCCAAAATAGGACTTTTACGCAATTTATGAAATTACAGGGACTTTCCTGCAAATTGCAGTGCAGGGTGTCACCCCCTCATTGGCCGGTAAACCTGCAACGCCCATTTGGACGCGTGACTCACCCGAAAAGATCTCGAAAATATCCCGAAAATATCCTACAAATATCCCAAAAATATCTCTAGATATTTTCCTTATTTAATTAATAAAATTATTTATAAAAGAAAATAAAAAGAAAATTAAAAATCAAAAACCCAAATCCCAGACTCATCCCCCCCACTGCCGACTTTTCCCCCCCGCCGGAGTTGCTCCGCCGCCCCCGGCCGGAGCCGACCCCCTCCCAGCCGCCGGCCTCGACAGCCCCCCTCTCCTCAACGAACTCCTCCTCTCTCTCCCTCCTCCACTTCCCCCTTCCTCGACCCCGACCTCGCGGCGAGCCAAACCCCCACCGCCGGAGCCGACCACCCCCACCCGCAGCGAGCCAACCCCCGCCGCCCTCTTTTCCCCCAATCGGCCTCGACAACAGCTTCTCTCCTCCACCTCCTCCATCTCACTACCGTGAACCTCCCCGTGGCGAGCCGTGCGGTGCTCCCCCTCCCCCGCTGCGACCCGGCCTGACTCCTCCGCCGGGCCCGAGCAGCGCCTGACTGAAGCCGACCCCCCGCTCAGGCCGCTCTCTCCCTCTTCCCCTTCCTCTTCTCCTCCTCCTCCGGCTCCCTCTTCCCGTTCCAGCCGCCTCCGGCCTCCGCCCGCGCCACCGCCGTGAGCCGCCCTCGCCGGCCACCTGACCTCCGCCACCCTCTCTCCCCTCCCAGCCTCTTCCCTCCACCGCCACCACCATCATCTGTCACTACCACCACCACCATCATCATCACCACCATCGACGCCATCTCCTCGCCGCAGCTCCGCCGACCTCGCCGGAGAACTGCCGCGACTTCCCCTGACCTCCACGGTCCCTAACCGCCTCCGCCGTGTCCGCCACAGCTGAAACCTAGGGCGAGCAACGGTGGACACGGACACAGCAGCAGTCCAGGACACGAAGGAGACCCTCGGACACGTGGGATTCGATTTCCCGGAGCCCTGTTCAGGTATATTTATCTCTCTCCTCGTAATTCCGATTTCAATTACGTCAGTTGCGTCGTGTAGACTATGTAACCATCTCGGTGCCCGTGCAACCCGCTCGGAGCATCGCGTCCTGTGGCGATCGCAAACCGCGATCCAAAAACAGAAAAAATAACGACCCGATTCACCCCGGAATTGGGTACGCCCCGCCAAACGGGACGACTTGGTCGCACGCGGTCTTTACCGAAACGTGCGCGACATTGATACGGACGTATAGGAATTCGGAGAAGTTAATTTGGATGTGCGTGCACACCGAAATCAACGCGTATCCGCCGACACCGCCCCGTATCCGTCAGTTATGGAACACGCTGCAACTTTGTGTACAGACGTCGGATCGAGACGAAACTTACGCCATCGGACTCGTAGCAATACGCTGGTCCTGTGAGCCAAGTTTGGTTCGATTCTGAGAACGTTGACAAAATCCCGTATCGTGGGCCCCACAGGCTCCACTTGACGAACGATTTTGTGATCGGCTCATCGGAATCCAATTCTGGAAGTTCCGTTGGGTTCGTATCGACGTTCTGGACTTATTGACACTAAGTTTGGCGAATTTGGAGACCTTTGACCCTGACACATTTTTTTTCGGTACAAAGCGGCCCACATGTGGACCCCGCTTTGACCGGAAACTGTCATTTTTGTCCCTGTGTCCAAATTGGACTTAAGGACAGTCGTTTCTAGCTATTTAATATTTTCTGAGACTGTTAGTGATGTTTATTTCAGCATCCGGAGACTTTTATTCTGAGGCCATAGTTTCTGACTTTTGGCACTTGACATCTGGACGTTATATTTTGCAGCTCTCTTGCCAGGCAAGTATACCTTGCCTTGTTGTACTGTTTAAATTCAGTTATTGTTAGTTACATATTTATTTAGTATATAAATGTGCGCGTTCGAGCAGACTCGGGTGCAGTCAACGAAGGCGTTGACGTTAGGACTTGTGTCTGACCTAGTGTCTAGTAGACCCACCTAAAGTTGTGAAGTTATTGATATAACTTCCCAGGCCTTGACACGTATCATTACACGTCACAGAGTGAGTACATGTAGGAACGCGTGCCTCATGCGCGACTGGCCATCAGTGTGAGCAACACGTGTAGCGGTATTTAGCTCAGTTGTTTAATGTATTGAGACTTGCATCATAATAGGAGGTGTCCACGTCGTTTTCACGATTTGTACATCTATATTGGGCGGAAAAGATACTAGTAGACGTATGGGACACCCCCTCCTTGTATGTTTTATACCTTCGCACCATGCTCCTTGGAGATGGTCGATTGCAGAGTTCCCTTGAACGGGGGCATATGTGGCATATACTAGTCAGTCACTACGGATTGGTGAATTACGTCAGCATATGTCTAGCCACACATTCCCATGCGTACTACAAGGTCTTTAAATTGCATTCACTTAGATGGTTAGCACACCCCATTTATTTATTCAGTATTTACATTATGGCATGTCATTTTTCTGTATCTTGCTATGTCCCTCTGAGGACCTGGTCCCCTGTCAGGTGTATATGTTCTTGAGTACTCGCAGGAGCACAGATCCGGACAGTCTACTTATTTTTCGAGGAGGTCTTCTCTTCGAGCCTCGTGATTGTCAGATGTTGTTCTTATATGGTGTGTATTCTGGTTCCTTTTATATTTTATTTCGGCAGTAGATTTGATTTCATCTGACTGTCATTCTTAGATATTTGTTTATTGAGATCTAGTTACCTGATTATTGGTTATTCCTGTATATGTGATTTCTGTGGATGAAATTTAGATATTACCCTGTGACTTGTGATTAGTTTTACCACTTATGAATTATTGTTCATTATACAGCGTACGCACGTATATATGGTTTCCATATATTGGAGTTGCCATATATACGGGCGGCTGGCATAGTTACGTATCCTAGTCCTACGTATTTTGGGACTGGGGCGTGACAACTTATTACAACAGTAATTTTTATTTCAATTTTTATCCTATCTAGCGCTGATGTAAGATAGAAAATTTCTAAATTTTTTTACATGTAGATACTCTCATAGAATTTAATATTTAACCATACTTTTAAACTACATCACTAAATTAATCATTTTATTTTCTGCCACATGATAGAAATTGAGAATTATTTAAAATTATTTTTGTGTGTGTACAATTTCTATATAAAAGTTCTGTCAAGTAGAATAGAAACTCAATTTTAAAATTTTTTATTAGAAATAGTCTTAGTTCATCCTTATTCGTTCCAAAAAATCCTCTGAGGAATTGTTGGCAAAAGTTTAGTTTCAAACAAATTACAAACAACATATTGTTTTCTATACATCATTTTTTTTTACTAAAATAATATAGTGAACCTCATATTCCTAACAAAAGAAAGTTTGCGTACATATACGATAGTCAACAGCTACTACTACTACTACTCAACATGTCACGACCAAAAAATTATATAGTAATAGATGTTTCCTTTTCAAAATCTTTATGATGCCCAAAGCCCTTTTTTTTTCTTTTAAAAAAAACTATTCGATCTCCTTAATTTCTTGGAGCCAAAAAAAATACTTAATAAATGTCGGCCAAACTAACCAAGTAAACACGCGTAAGGTTGACAACTGAACACGTACTTGGTTCAACTGGATACACGAGGCGTGTGTTTATTATTATTTTTTTAATATTAAACAAGAAGAAAACACACACACGTCATTTAGTTCGAATTAAATGGAACATTAATTGCATTGTATTTTTTTATACTGCTTTTTAATTAAATCAAAAATTGTTGTTGGACCGGAAGAGGACACGGTGGCACCTGCGGAGCCCATGCCGAGGGACCCGCACGTGAGGTTGGGATGGGATCATGCGCATCCCACGTGCTGGGTGAAGAGTCGAAGTGAAGTCAATAGAATTTTTTTTTCCCCGATGCACCACGTAACGCAACTCACGAAACTTTCTGGACATTGTGTTGTATATGTTTTGGATTCATTATTTTTAATTTTATTCCAAGACAACAGAATTATCAGTATACCAAAGGAGGTAAACCGGTCTGACACCGTTTTGTTTCGGTACTATTCTGACTTAAAAAGAATATTTTTCGGTATACCACTATCGATATTATGAAGGTATACCGATGTCAAAGTTGAAAGTCAAAAATATATATTTTATTAACACCGTTGGATTAATATCAATAGTCCAGATACTTGCAGGATTATTGGACTTTAAATAGGTATTTTCTAACCCTAATCTATTATCATTTATCATTGGGAGATCAAAAGGAGATATTTCTCAAAGTTGTAATTTTCGACGAGAAGATTCGGATTCTCAAGGACTGTTACGGAAAGATTGTTTGGAGGAGTTCGTTAATTAGTTATTACTCATCTTTTCGTCTTCAGTAATCTTATTTCATACTTTTGTAATCTATTTTCATCTGTGAAGTATTAATGTGATCCGTGTGGATTCCGATCCTCTTGTGATTTTTTTTCCGTTAGGATTTTCTTTGTAAATATCATTGTGTTTGGGTTTGGTTTTTAATTGTGTTATTGGAAAATTGATTTATGCATATTTTTTCTTTGATCCTAACAATTTCTCTTGGTTTGGAGGAATGGTTTCTGCATTTAATTCTAAACAAAGTGGTATCAGAGCTATGGTTGACAGAGTTGTGTTAGAGCACATGTTACCAAGTATCATGGTTGGCAATCAAACAGAGTAAAAAAATTGGATGTGAAGTTAGTGTGCATGATAAACCTAAACGGCTCCAACTATCATTATTGATGGAGCAAGATGAAAGATTTGTTGTTCGTCAAGAAGCTGAATCTTTCAATATTTGCTTTTGAAACAGTCAATACTAGGTCAAGTAATCCTAGGTGTCTAAATCACAGACAAACAAGTCGAGCAATCATAGGTGTCGTAATCGCTATTATGTGTCGATTATCATTGGCTAAAAACGGTGACCATTAAGAACAAGTATCCCTTGTCCAGAATAGATAACTTGTTCGATCAGCTCCATAGGGTAGCTTTGTTTTTTAATATTGATTTGCGGTTTGGGTATCATCAGAACTGAGTCAGAGAGAAGGATATACTCAAGTCCGCGTTTAAATCTAGATATAGCTATTAGGAGTTTCTTGTGATGCCTTTGGGGGTAACCAATGCACCAATAGTATTCATGTAACACCCTACTCCACTCGGTTCACCAAGATGAATCATTGGCGCAACAACGATCACCCTTGGCTTTTTAGCGGGGTACTTGGAGTCCCGCTTGGGCGAGGCAAGTCCTCGTTCAGGTGGGTGGCTCCGATGAACTCGTCTCCAATGAACTTGAGTCCTATGGCGCCCTTGTTACGACACATTCCTCTAGGGCCTCCTCTACAAGTGTGCATTTTCCACAACCCTCGCAGGCGTCTGCCCGAGTCCAGGAGACCGTTGACAGTCATCGCACGATTTGATACGCTCGAGCGCAGCATCATGGAGCTCAGGGATATGACCGAGAGGATAGAGCGTGACATTACTAATCTCAGAGCGTTGACAGAGCGTAGCGTGACGGAGCTGCAAGCATCACAGCAGTCCATGGGCGAGCGGTTGACGATGATGCAGGATTCAATGGCCGATAGCAGTACGAGGCTGTTATCTACCATGGATTCATACAACCATCGACTAGCAGCGTTAGAGCAGATACGTCCTCCTGGTGCACCTTCATCGATACCTACTCCACCGACGTCACTGCCTTCTTCATCGACATAGGTGTCGATTTCACGGGAGCAGTATGAGTTCTTCTTATCCCTGGTGCGCGTCGGTGCTCATCCTCCTCCAGATCCACAATAGTCCTAGTTAGGACAGTTTACTAGTTGTTTGTGTTTTGACCCATGATATTGGATCATTTATGAATATTATACATTTATTGAGACTTTTAGACTTTATTTCTTGCACTCAGTTGTGTGGATATTTATTGCATCCTTTACGACGGAATTTTCTTGAGACTCGATTTATAATTCCAATGTGTCATTTTCTTCAAATTTTACTTTATTATTCATATTAAATGTATGTGAATTTATCGGTGATGAGTGTTGCACCGAAGGGATCAGCGAACCTAGTGAAGTCAACTAAGGGTTACTCCGGGTCTATTTATATAAACAATAATGCTAAGTTAACTACCAAATACTTACAACCCTCTCACCCCCTGCTATGTGGGCCACCCCAGCCCTACCTCTTCCCCAATAAATGACCGCCACGTAGCGTTCCAGCCACGTGGCGACCACCGGGGCAGCCACCGGGTCCCACATCTTCTCCTTCCTCCAATGGGCAGCTGCCACGTGGGTGCTACGTGGCCGCTACGTGGCGGTTGTAAGAGAGTTGTAGGCATTTGGTTGTAGTCATAACATAGTCCTTATATAAATTGTGAATTAATAAACTGCAGGAAGATTGGTTTGGAAATTATTTTATATTCTATTTTTTATTTTTTTTACTAGAAATTTAGCGACTATTAGAGACGTTTATCGACGCAAGTAAACGTCGCAGATAGTCGCTGACGTCAGACAGTTTAGCAACGTTCAGCGACTCCGGACACGTCGCTAAAAGTCGTTAAACGTCGCTGCTTTCAAAAAATAGTACCGACTCTTGCCGACACGTTTAACGAATTTTCTCAACTCCATTAAACGTCGACAAACGTCGCTGATTTCAGAAAATAGTACCGACTCTTACCGACACTTTATGTGTCGCTAAAATTGTGACGACACGTCGATAAACGTCGCTAAAACTACAACGCAATAACGTCGCTAAACTATATCTCTATTTCGACGTTTAGCGAAGTTTTTGTTGTCAGCGATTTGATAAAACGCGACTAACCTTAAACGTCGCTAATGATGTCGGTAACGTTAATTAGCAACATTTTCCCCCAATTTTATTATATTTTTAAGCGTCGCTAATTTGACTTATTTTGGTAGTGTATTTTGAGCGTATTTTAGTGCAAAGCAACCATGTATCTCAGCAGCTATTAGCTGATCCATCATTAGTGAGATGGGCTTGTACGTCCTAATTGCTAATCCTGGGGATCCAACACTCGGGGCCATCATATTAGGGCGTATGCTAGATTAGCCTTCTTGCATACATAACCATTTGATGCAGAGACGAACAGGCCAAAGTACCCATATATCTATGTAAATTGTTACTAAGTTGTATATCTACTACAGGGATAACCGTTTGGCGTGGGGTAAGAATCGCTACTTAAGTGATACATTGATTTAGCTTACTATCTTGTGATGCTCCTAGACTTTCATGTTTAACTTGAATATGTTGATGCCCTTTTACAAGATGAATAGTCCACTAGATCACTGCTATTGTTCCTAAAGAAATCGAATATTACTCACGATACATGTTGCGTACTTCACGATAGAATACTGCTCCTACTGTACGCTTGAATGTATTGAATGTGCAAATTATTTTCAAAGATATATTTTCGAAAGAAGTAAACTGACTATGATCATGTACTGCATGAAATGAACCTAGGTAAAGGTAGAAAGATCACTAGTAATATAATATTTTACCACATAATTACTTAGTGTTGGTTTTAGAGAGTTTTACTTCTGTTCGTTTCTTGTATACTCACCAGTACTTTTTTCAAAGTGCTAACCCCCCACCAGTTCTGTTCACAGGTGCTAGATTGTTCGAAGAAGCGATAGCATATCCTCATCCTCAAGAGCCAAAAATCTGGAGTCGATGCCTTGAGATGTATCAAGATATTTTGAGTTATTTTTGTATAGAGGGCTATTTTTGTATAAAGGAATAGAATGTATGGAACGACGTTATTGTAATTGAGAGAGAGCTTGAGCAATTTTAATCTCGGCCAAGCGTCGCTTGTAATACTTCTTGAATATCAATAAAGAGCTTATTTTCTTATGTCATTGTGTTCTTTATATTTCTGCTATGTTGTGTCGCTGCTTCTTACTCTGAATAGCTTATTTTATCCTTGTTCAAGCCTTGGCCTTGTGCAAGCGTAACTTAGGCTTGCACGGTATCACGTCCATGCAAGGATGATCCGTTCCCCAAGGCGCTAAGCGAGGATGATTGGCCCATTACGGAATCGGGGCGTGACACTTATAACAAATCCAGCCCGAAGGCCTATATATACAATTCCTAACCTGAAGGCCACACCCAGCCCGAAGACTTACATTCCGGCCCAAAGGTACCACCAACCTAGCCCGAAGGCTCCATGTCCGAAGGCACCAATTCTGAAGGCTCCATCCGGCCCGAAGGCCTCACGCAGTTGTAGCCGCACAGCACCGTGCCGCACCAGATCCACCAGCACCGCTTCCGCGCACCGTCCGGGCCGTACCGATCTCAACCATTACTCTAGACGTCATTTGCATATATATGTGTGTGTGTGTGTATGTGTATGTGTGTATGTGTGTGTGCGCGCGCGCGCGTGCAAATGACGTCTACTCTAGTGGTTAAGACCAATACATATTACCTAGGAGGTTGCGGTTTCGAGCCTCTTGGGCGCCATTTAATTCCTCTTTGGAGGAATAAAGTGGTGAGATTGTGATGGATGTAGCGCAGGTGCGGTTCAAGTGTCGAGATGTATAGGGCCTTCAAGCCAGAATTGTTTGATGATAAAACAAATAGAGGGTTTGTACGAAGCTCTTTTGGTTTACAAACTCAGGCTATTAAACTCTCCTGGTATACAAAACACTATCAGAGGTAATATGAACATGATAGGTTTTGAAAATTCACCTGGCGAGTCACCATTTTGTTTGAGATAAAATAAATAGAGGGTTTGTACGAAACCTTTTTGTTTACAAACAAGAAAAGAGTATAATTAATCCTATACGAGGATATTAAGTACAATAAAAATGATTCTAGGGAAAAATTGATATAGGAGTCTGATCTACGGTCGATCACTTTGTCCCTTGGACCACACGATGATGAAGAAGTGTTGTAGAAGAAGAGGAAGAAGCTTTAAAGATTGCAGGTGGGATTGAACTCTCGTTGCCAAAGTTGTCAATCAACACTCTCTGTCTGTGCTCTCTCTCTCTGATCTCTTGATCTCTGATCTTGATCCTTTTTTTTCGATCTCGATCTCCTGTGACCAGAGGTCTCTATTTATAGAGATCAGTCACAATAACTGTCCAGTCGGCGTAGAAGCCAAACTGTGAAGATAGTTGCACCTTTTACGCGACGGTTATAATAACTGCTACCCACGTTCAAATGATCTTCTGAATCTGCGTATGACACGTGTCCCATTATAAAGTAACTCGTATAACTGCTTCTCGAAGATCATGGCATATAAGCCACGTAGGTAACTTCTTCTCGCGTAGAGATGGTTGGCATATAAGCCAAATAACTGTCTTATTGACGTAAAAGCCAAATAGCTGTCTTGTTGGCATAAAAGCTAAATAGCTGTCGTGTTGGCGTAAAAGCCAAATAACTGTCTTGTTGGCGTAAAAGCCAAATAGCTGTCTTGTTGACATAAAAGCCAAATAGCTGTCTTATTGGCGTAAAAGCCAAATAACTGTCTTGTTGGCGTAAAAGCCAAATAGCTGTCTTGTTGGCGTACAACTTGATGCTGCATGAATAATAGATAACCAGCATAAAAATAGCCAATTATCCTTCCTGACTGAGGTCTTGAGTGTATTCTGGGCCAAATAGCCTTATTGTAAACCCCCTGATTTTCAAGAATTTTTAAATTTGAATTTTTGTCAATTTTCTGGGAATTTTCTGAAATTAAATTCAAGTGTTTTAATTATTAAATGATAATAAATAATATTAAAATATTATGAAAATAATATTTTATGGTGTAAAATGAAAAACTAGACATAGGATAATTTTTCGAGAATTTATTGGACCCCGGATGGATTTTTAGAGCCCTAATTACTAATTATTTTAATTAAAACAAATAAACCGGGTTTATTTAATTAAACCAAACCCAAATTAGACCGAACCGGCCGGTCCAACTAAACCGAACCAAACTGCCTTAGCGGGTCGGATCCGGGTCCAATAGACAACCCGACCCGACCCGTTTCAACCCGAACCCATTTCACTATTTACGGATCGGGCCGGATCCGCTTGGACCCGACCCGTCCACCCGTTAACCCGCGAACCCGAAATCTCTTCTCTCCCAATCGAACGGTCCCCGACCGTTGCTCTCCTCTCTGGCCGGCCAACCGCCGCCCGTTGGTCTCCCCGACCACTCCCTTCCTCTTCCCCCGAACGGCCGACGCCACCGCTTCCCCTTCCTCTTCCGGCAAACGCCCGGCCATCCTCCTCCTCCCTAAACCTATTTAAACCCGCAGAGCCCTCGCCGGAACCCTAGAGACGACAACCTTCCCGCAGCTCCGTCTCCGACCACCCCTGGCCGCCTCCACCAGCACTGCCACCACTCCCCGACCTCCGCTCGACCTCCTCCCCTGACCCGCAGAACCACCAGCGCCTCCGCCCTAGGCTCAGCCTCCAGTACCTGCGGCCCGACTCCTCCAGAACCCAGCCTCCGCCACCCTCGTTGAGTTCCGCCCGGACTCCCCGCCCTCGAGCGCCGGCCACCTCCTCACCCGCAGCTCCGCCGCAGCGCAGCCCCTCCTTCCTCCTTCCTCCCTCACCAGCACCCTACCCCGAGCTCGAACTCCGGCCGACCCGAGCATCTCCGCCTCCAGACCTCGCCGGCCTCGGACAGACTCCCAGCCCTCTCCCCTCGCCACCGGACTCGCCCTGCCCGGCCGCCGGAATCCCAGAGCCCTAAAACCCTAGTTTGGACACGGGTTGGAACAGTGTCCAGGACACAGGACACGCGTCGGACACGCGTCGGACATGAAGATTACGTTATTTTCGAGCCCTGTTCAGGTACTCGTATCTTTCTCCTCGTAGCCCTATTTTTTATTCCGTCAGTTGTATCGCGTAGCCTGCATGACCCCCTTGGTGCCCGTGCAACCCGCTCGGTGCATCGCGTCCTGTGGTGATCGCGAACCGCGATCCAAAAATAGGAAAACCAATGCCCTGTTTCACCCCGGAACTGAGTGCGCCCCGCCAAACGGGACAACTTGGTCGTGTGCGGTCTTCACAGATACGTGCGCGTCGTTGATACGGACGTGCGAGATTTCGCAGAAGCTGATTCGGATGTGCGTGCACACCGGAATCAGTGCGTATCCGCGGACAACGCTCCGTATCCGACTTTTCTGTATTTTGCTGTAACTTAGTGTATACACGTCGGATCGAGACAAAACTTACGCCATCGGACTCATAGCAATACACTGGTCCTGTGAGCCAAGTTTGGTTCGATTCTGAGAACTTTGACAAAATCGCGTGTCGTGGGCCCCACATGCTCCACTTGACGGGCAATTTTGAGAACGGCTTATCGAAATCCAATTCTGGAAGTTCCGTTGGGTTCGTATCATCGTTCCTGACCTGTTGACACTAAGTTAGACTATTTTGGAGACCTTTGACCCTGACACATTTTTTGGTGCAAAGCGGCCCACATGTGTACCCCGCTTTAACCCGAAATATCGTTTTTGCCCTTGTCTCCAAATTGGACTCAAGGACAGACGTTTCTAGCTGATTAATATTTTTTAAATCTAATGGTGATGTTTGTTTCAGCAACCGGAGTACTGCCTGCAATTTCCGCTGAAGCCAGAGCTACACTTGGAGCTGAAAACCCAGGCAAGTGTACCTTGCCAACTTGCAGTCTTTGTTACATATTCTTTGACTTGTTTATATACTGTTGAACATGCTTTAACCTAGGGACGTTTGGCTTACTTAGCTTCCGATTAATAGTCGGGTGCCAACACTGTAAGCGGGGTTGTGTAAGGTCAACTAGAGATGGATATCGTGACATTTACATTCTCGTACTTGACATATCAGGTACATTATACCCAGGACACCTGACACAGATCATGAAACAGAATCTTTCTGAAATATTCAAGGTGATTCTGTGTAGGTTGCAGGATTGTCATAGACATTATATTAAAATCCTAGATATTATATTCATAGACATAGTATGACTTACTGTATTAGATATGATCGTACGTGACGTGGACATGAGGCATCGTGGACATGAGACGTATGATTACATTGGGTGGGGAGAGACACACAGGCTACGGGCTGATTATATATATAGGCCATATCATAGTAAATTATATAGCATAGTATAACTGCTACCCGGCTCCCCGACACAGAGCTTGTAGTGGTATCAACCTAAGTTCTAGTGATGCTCTCAACTTGCATTTCACATAGATGGTTATCTAGTTGACCCTCTTGTTTCATTATTTGCTGTACTGCATTTATTTTGGCATGAGCTTTCTTGTACCTTGCTATGTCCCCTGAGGACCTGGATCCGGATTATGTCCCCAGGATTTGCAGACGAGGTTTATCCAGAGGTATACGGAACAGGTGCACTTCACGAAACAGTACCAGTACCTGAGGACGAGGTGATCGCTGAGGACTTCTCCTGAATAACTGCTTCTTCATGCTCAGATATTATGGCATATATACTCTCTTTTCTGTTTAATTAAAACAATTGTAACAGACTTTATATCGGGTTGTTCCCCGAATTACTTTGCTGAGACTGGATGTTTAATTTACTTTCCTTATTGTTGTTGATCGTATTATCTTTTGTGTGGATGAGATTAGTTCTAACTTGATGTTGTAGACCTTATATACAGCTTAAGTATGCCCCGATGGATCCATTAAATTGGGTTTGTCCATCGGTGCGTGCTGCTGGCCATTGCCACGTGTCCAGTTCCCGATGTTTTGGGACTGGGGCGTGACACTTATCACATACCTTTGCAAATATAGCCTGAGTTGGCGTATTTCGAGGAGATAGCATACGGCGTACTCCTATAGTTAAAAATAGCCTGGTTGGCATAAAAATGCAAGAATGGTGATGTAAGTGTATTAGCCATAGTTTTTAGCTCTCTCAGTTATGACAAAATTATAAAGAATAAAACCAAATCTCGTGCATTTAATGCAGAGGTATGCCTCAATCTCGTGCATTAAATGCTGAGATATGCCTCGAGCTCTGTACGAGAAACAGCTTTTGATGTGGCGTCTGATTTCGTCTTATCTTGAGCGTAAAAACTCATCTCTGTCTATATAGAATAGGCAGCGTATTCCTTGAATGCATAAAAATGACTTGTATCAAGAATATGTCACTAAACGACAACCTGGATCTCTGTACAAAATCATCATCACAGTCGTTCTCTCGATCGTCGTGCAGTACTTTTTGTCAGGAGTCAGGTTCACTGTTTTGTCTGACAGATTCATTCGAGGAATACGAAGAGTTCCTCGTACAACTTTACGTTGCATTAAAGAACACACATATTTTACGCAGGGAGGTATAGTAACCTTTTACGCCAAAACAGTCTTGAAGTGCTGCTTTACGCGGGCAGCTCTAAAGCTCTTCTTTACGCCAAACGGCTCTGAAGCGCTGCTTTACGCAGACTTCATGCATGTTGGGAGTTTTGACTGTATAATACGCGTATAATTCCCTAGCATATTTCATGCTTCTACAAGACCCCCTTCAAAGTTTTCAAATTTTTCGTAATTTGAAATACTTTGAATGAAGCATGAAATAGTCAAATTTGACTCGTTCTTTGAGGCTGATTTTTCGACAATATTTAAAAAGTTGTTGGGATTTGGATGTTCTCTTCTGCCTATATAAGGGCAAGCGAATGAACCTGTTTTTCCATACTTCCTTCACCACAAAGATGGTTTCCGAGGTTCATTGGGTTGACCTGAGAAAGAAGAAGATTATGCTCTTCCAACATGTAAGGAGCCAAAAAAAGAGGCATCTTCGAACAAATATCCTCTGCAACGATGGATCATGGAAGGATATCATAGCTTCCTTTGCTCGAGATAGTCAGCAATTTTATATGGAGATTCGTCAAGGAGTGAGGAAGGGTCTCATTGGACCACACAGCTTGCTAGCTGTATTTTGCCCTATCATGAAGCTGGACCCCGGTGGGCAGCTTGACCGTGTCTTCCAGTATTGTGTTGGGTCTGAATCCCTAATACAAATCTGAGCATGGCCGCCAACGACGTATGGAGGGGGGCTTGAATAATTTAAACAAGCCCAGTTCTTTATCCTCCCACCATTCACCATTTTCTTGTTCATCGGCCGAAGAAGCCGAAGAAGTGTCGTAGAAGAAGAACTGAAGATCTCCGTCAGACGAGAACCTAGCGTAATAGATTCCCGTCGTGATCTTGAATATTAATAAAAAATCCTTTGTAAAATGGATTTCCATCATATGTAATCATGATCTTGAATATTAATGAAAAATCCTTTGTAAAATGGATTTCCATCATATGTAATCATGATTAATAAACTTGTCTTCTTTTACGCATCATTGATTTACCATATTTGTTGTGAGAAAGTCTGATAATATGCAGCTTTAGCATGCTTGAGTAATCTTTACGCTGATTCTGATAAATATGCTTTCAGTCACGTTCCGACTTTTACGCATAGAGGAATATGCATAAAAAGCTCTTTAGCATTAAATTGTCTTAAAAATCCAATTATCATACTATTTTTGGATGATGAGTCACATAGAATTCTGAACTGTCACTTCTCTAATACGAAGAATTTTTGTTCATAACATCATCTTCAAGAATGGCTTCCCGAAAGTTTCTCGAAACAGGGCAAGAAATGTCCGCCGAACAGGCCATACTTGAACCTAGATGTAAAGAATTCTGGCTAGACTTCGAATGAACTTTCAATGGCCCAAGAAGAAGAGTCATCTTTAATGCTGACATCTGTGTGTTTCAGGCACTTATAATATTTTGTAACCAAAAAGGAGCATTTTCTGCGTAAACCCTTATAATTGGCTTTCTCGAGTATAAGACCCGAATTATCAAGATATACGCGTATCATGTCCTGCGTAATTTTAAGATATGCGAAAAATCATAGATCCGTAGCATCTGTAGCTCTGAGCATAAAATCGTAGATCTGTAGCTTCTGAGCGTAAAATCATATATATGTAGCTTCTGAGCGTAAAAGCTTCTGAGCGTAAAATCATAGATCTGTAGCTTCTGAGTGTAAAATCGTAGATCTGTAGCTTCTGAGCGTAAAAGCTTCTGAGCATAAAATCATAGATTTGTAGCTTCTGAGCATAAAATCATAGATCTGTAGCTTTTGAGCGTAAAATTATAGATTTGTAGCTTCTGAGCGTAAAACCATGGATCCTTGCTCTGTGCGTAAAATTATGGATCCGTTACGCAGTATGACTGTCCGCCTTCCTTTTCAAATGATAGGCTGACGTGGTCCCAAATCATAATCGACTATTAAAAATCGAATTTGGTTAAGGATTCGAAGAGTTATCTGAACTCTATAAATAGCCCTAGGTCGTGAGAGAGAAAAATCCTTCATCTGTCTCTGCAAAACCCTTCGTCTCTTTCTGAGAACTCTTCGTCTTCGTCTCTTTTCTGAGAACTCAGATTCATCATGGCAGCAAAACAGGCCTCCGCTGCTAAGGGAAAGAAAGTCCCTTCTTTATCTCGCTCCACTACTCAAGCACGAGCGACTCATACTAGGCCAAGCGAGCCTCGTTCTGACGAAGTGCTCCGTCGTCTAGCTGTGCTCCGGGCATCATAGGTAAAGACTTCGAGAGAAGAAAGATCCTTCGCACACGTTGTACGTGTATGCGCAAATACGCCCATATTCCTAATGTGTCAGCATAAAACTCTATATTTTTGCAGTCTAGCGTAAAAACTCAGACTTTCAAATTTTGGCGTATACTGCAAACTTTGGGTTTTACGCACTGGATGTAAATTCCAGTGTAAAACTCAAATTTTGGCAGTCTGGCATAAAAACTCAGACTGTTAGGTTTTTGCGTATACTGCAAACCTTGCGTTTTACGCACTAGAAGTAAATTCCAGCGTAAAACTTAAATTTTTTGCAGTTTGGCGTAAGAGCACAGACTGTCAAGTTTTGGCGTATACTGCAAAGAGTGTAGCATCTAGCGTAAAACTGACTTATTTTCTTGCTTTTTTGCAGTGGACCTACAGATCCCCCCTCTGGCTGAAGTGATGGGCTCTGCTGTTGGAATGCTGAATTTCAACTATCTGGAGGACTTGTCCCATGTGACATTCTCCATCTCTGGAAACGAGTATCCTCAAGAAAGGAGAATTCTGATCTCGGCCTAAGGAGAACGAATGTTGCTGAGTATGATTAGTGGGGAGCCCCTGACATACATAGATGGGACTGAGTATAAGAAACCGGCTTTCTTATTTGGGGATGTGATTGATAAGCAATCCCAGACGAAGTCCAAGAAGAAAGATTGGATATTTTCTGCTGAGGGCACGATCATGTATCTGCCAAATATGCCCAGAGATTACCCTATCTCTGCATTCTTCCATGCCATACATCCCAGAAAGATAGTATGGACTCTGACTCCTGATCTTCATGGCCAGCCAGAAAAAATCTTTTATAAGAAAGGATTAAATCGAGGATCCTTTGTAAGCAGTCCCTCGGGCCCTGTCATGCCTTTCAGAGGATTACAGCCGGGCAGCGTCCCAAGTGAAGACACTTCACTGATCCAGCCGCTTCAAATAGCGACTTTCTGCAATGACTTTATGGGGCAGGAGGAGTATACCCCAAGGTTAACCCTCGCACCAGTGGATGGCTTAGCCCCCAGAATCTTCGATGGGCCAGTTTAACTGCATGGGCCTTGAAGCACTTTCAGACGGAGTTGGAAAGTATTGGCTTGTTTGCGGTTGTGAGTGCCACTAGTGTTGGGCTGCCTCTCAACCCCAACTTGTTCTTAGTTTTGATGGAGCAATATAACTCTCTTACTGGGACTTTTGTCACTCCGCTAGGTGAGTTGGGCCTGGCACTTCATGAGATGGCAGACATCTCAAAGCTGCCAATAGGAGATACTCCTTATGAAGAGTACGTTCCCACCATGAGATTGTCGGCTAGCACTAAATTTTGTCCATAGTTGGAAGTTATTCTGCATCATCCTCCCCGTACATATCAATCAACAGGGGACTAAACTTCAGGATGCGGGTCAGGGGAAGACTATTCTTTCTCCTGAAGTCTTTTATTGGTTGGTCTGCATTAGACCTTCTCATCTGCTGTACAGAAGTGAGGACCACTGCTACTTGGAGCCTTATCTGCCTAGCCGTTTTGTCAGGCAACTTGGGTATGATCAGTTGCACATGGGAAATCCCATCACCAGCTTCAAGTTCAAAGGTGGACTTATTAATGGAGCTAGAGGATGGCGGTATTTCATAATGGGTTGTACTGGAGCAACCTTTACTGTGCCTGCGACTTCTCTCTCCATGGAGTTGCGTATTCTTCATTCGTACACGCAGTTTTATGCGTCCATCAATACCTTCTATCGTAATTTTGATGTACATGGAAGTTTCAGAATGCCCTTCCATAAGTCCACCGGAAGAGAGGAGATACCCTCTGTTTCCTCTGATGAAGGTAATGAAACCACCGGTGCAGATGATTATTTGTAGATTTTACCGAGAGGCGTAATAGCTCCGCCAGCAGAGCCTCTCATTATTTCCCATAAACGAAAGTCTTCCACTCTGAAAGAGCCTTCTCCCCGCAAGAAGAAGCAGATTACCAGGGGTCCCAAAAGGACTTCCACCAAGAGGGCCTCTTCCAGGAGAGAGCCCATTGTTTCCCCTGTTGGGGATGATTCTTTGATTATAGATCCTTCGCCTTTTAAAGAAGGAGCCTCCACAGTTCCAGCTGAAAGTGCTGGAGATTCTTTGCCCGCGATTGCTGTCGCTGCCACCGCTACTGGTAGTGCTTCTAGATCGCCTTCGAGGCCGAGCATAATAAGAATCAATATACCTTTACCAAGACAAATAATGGGACTAGCCCCTCCTTCGTCTGTAAGTATCTCAAGAGAGATTCCACCCGATGAACCTCGAGTGGATCTGGGTGACGACTGGGATGACTACCCTCAAGTGTTAGTTGGTGTACCCTCTTCTTCAGGTATGACAGCTTGTTTAGCATCATTAATAAATGATTTAGCTATACAGGCTACAGACGCAATATACATACCATCGGCCATGGGTAAATATTGTCTTCACGCTTTTTTTAGGAAAATTAACATCAAATTGATATTAACTTTCTCTTATCTTATTTTCAGGCAAAGATATCTCGGGGGAGGGCGGAGTTGAAGCAACTTCTGATTTTGTTACGGATCCAGTTGATGAAACGGCGGTGACCACCGTCGAAGAAGCATACTTTGAAACAGTTGATTTTGCAACATTTTCAGACGTAATCCCGCCAACAGCAGTTCAAATCATATCAGAGGTGGATGAACCCACCATCTCGACTGTGCCTCCTTAGTCGAGCATGCCAACAACTTCGAGCATTGTTGGTGTCTCTTCTTTTGTCGTGCCATCTGTTGAAGCGACGACTGTGTCAACATCCTCTACCGACGTTCCAAAAAGGAGATTTACCGATATCGCGGTCACTCCCAGTGTCCATTCGAGCTTTGCCATGCTAGTTGAACAATATACTAGCATATTCTACCTCACTTTAAAAGAATTGATATCCATGGTGCTGGAGAAGAATCTAGGCTTTGATGCTCTGAAGATGTCCTCCAATCTCACTATAGCGCAGATTAGAAATTTCAGTGACGCTGAAAGAGCTAATGCGCTGGAGCAAATAGTTAATGGTTTAGAATAACCCATTAAAGAATAATTGTAACTATCCCGAGGCATCATCAATAACATGGTTCAGGCTGAGTACGACTTCCTAACTGCAGATTTTGCTCAGAAGACGGAAACTTTAAACAAATCCATCTAGGAACATCAACAAGAGATGGAGAAAGAGCAAGCAGTATTGGTGGAGGTTATTCCTCAGCTAGCAAAGTATCGGGCCGAATGTGAAGGATATGAAGTGAGGGTTCAAGAATTGGAAGCTGAACTTGCTCAGGCAAGGGAGAGGCTTCTCAAGACGTCGGTAGTTCGTGATGTGTTGGAGGGCCAAGTGAAGACAGCTCAACAGAACTTGACACATGCAGGTGTCATCCATGCAAGTTTTGTTGATTCTCTGTCCGAACTATCTCTCTTGAGGAATGATGAGGCAAGGCTGGAACAAGCTCGCACAAATATTTTAAACTCCAAGAATGAGAGGATGGCTGCTATGGCGCGACAGATCAAGGATTTAACTGCTCCTCTCCAATGATGTACTTTTTTTACTTTTTGCTCCTTATTTTCTCAGAGATAATAAAGATACACTTTCTGACTTTGTGGCCCCGTCACTTTAAAATATAAATGATAGGCTAACATGAAAGTGATATCAGAGGTAATATGAACATGATATACTTTCGGTAAGGCTTGGCTGAATGTAAATCTATTCAGAGGTAATATGAATCTAATAGAATATAATCCAACTAAATTTGTATACAAAACACTATCAGAGGTAATATGAACATGATAGGTTTACAAATTAGTTAAGCAAATTTATTCAGAGGTCATATGAACCTGATAGAATATGATCCAACTAACCTTTGTGAGTAGTGTCGTCAGAATAGAATCTTTACCATACTCCGTTAAGCAAAGGAGATCAAGCATAGTACTTCAGAAATTTGCCGTTGATAGGAGTCATTATCAAATCTTCATTAGGTTTGGCTAATCTATAAGTGACATTTGAGAATGTTGTTTCAATCACATAAGGGCCCTCCATTTCTTTGTAATTGTTTGTGTGAACTTCGGATATCGTACCAGAGGAAATATGGACGTAGTACGATACCGTATTTTATTGCGGACATCCCACTGGGGGATCTTTGGTGGACCTATTATTTGTTGCGCATGTTGAGTGTAAATAATAAGTTCGAAACAAGCCCTATCAGAGGTAATATGGACGTGATAGGTTTTGTGGGTAGTAAAAACATTATGCCGGGAGATTTTTTGTGGACCCACTACTTTTTGCGTACGTTAGTGCAAGTAATAGGTTTGAGACAAGCCCTGCCAGAGGTAATATAGACGCTGTAAAATATGACTCTGTGGGGTTAGTGGAGAGACATATTTTTGTGGACGTAAATTATTCGTTTCTATTGCGGGCATCCCACGGGAGATTTTTGGTGGACCTATTACTTCTTGTGCACAAGAGTGCAAGTAATAAGTTTAAGACAAGCCCTGCCAGAGGTAATATGGATGTGATAGTTTTTGTGGACCTAACACCACTGGCGTACTTAGAGTTAAGTACCGGTGCTAAGTTGAGATGACAATCGATATCAGAGGTAATATGGACATGATAATCGATAGCCAAAACTCGGAAGGTTTGCTCAGTGGTAATATGGACATGATAAACTCAACCTGAGAGAAATATTATGACAGCAGTTCAGAGGTAATATGGACGTGAACTAATATCCGAAAAATTCACTGGAGAGTGATTTGTTGAGTGTGGTCTATCCGAATATGAAGATAGACCAAAGGATCGTTCCGCTGGGGAGTTTGATGGGACGATAGCTCAGAGACAATATGAGCATGGCTAGCGTCTAACGAGATTGGTTTGAATAGTCACTGCGGGAGTGTGCAAGTAGGCCTAAAGATTGCTCCGTTGGAAAGATTTTGAGGATCCATTGCGTATCCGGGACTCTTGGATAACGATGATGGCCTTTTACAAGAATTTGTAACGAAAGAGAAAATGTTGCACATAGGCACTTGCTGGGGATGAAGATCCAAGAGTTGATTTGTACCTCTGGGTTGTGGACTTATTACCCATGGTATACCATAAGTATAGATAATAAGCTGACATGACTAGCATTACCAGGAGTTATGCAAACATGATAGTAGAGAGTCGAAGAGCAGAACTTTACTCATAGGTGATATGGGCATAAAGAAGTTCTGAAAATATCTTATTAAGTTGTAAGATATGACTCCGTGGGGGTAAAGAAGCACAGGACAGAGATAATATGGAAGTGATCATTTGTGTGGTGATGGATTTACTCTGCCGATAAAAGTGGAGAGACGTAGTTCAGAGGTAATATGGACGTGAACTGATCGATAGCAATAACCTGGGAGGTTTGCTCAGAGGTCACTTGGACATGGCAAACTCAGCTGGGAAAAAAATATTTGGACAACAGTTCAGAGGTAATATGGACGTGAACCGATGTCCAAAAAATTTACTGGAGAGTGATTTGCTGAGTGGGGGTAGAACTGAAGGTTGTTCCTCCTGGGGAGATTTTAGGGACTCATCATCCGGTACTTTTTGAATGAGCAAATTGCCACGTTGGAGTGATATCAATTTGCCATGACCGTCTCCTTGTTTATAAATGCAAAGTGATGACTTTGGCGTCGATCAACTCCTGGATTCTCCTTTTCAGCACATAGCAGGCCTTTGTGGGGTGATGAATGTACCGATGAAAGAGACAATATTCTGGATCATCGACCTTGCCGGCCCTTTCAGGGTATCTGATATTGGGTAGCCGGAGTTTGTTTTTCTTTATCAATATATTGAAGATTTCAACGATGTCATCCTCAGTGAAGGAGAAAGTCCCCTTTGGCTTTCGGGCTTGCGATACCTGAGTCGTACGATCCTCGGGAAAGATGGTCATAGTTGCATCATCTTCGGACACAGAGGGAATTCTACCCCCAGCTTTGGATGCTGCTCTGTTTTTTTGAAAGAGACGACCCCCAGACATGCTGTTGTCTGGTTCTTCTTCTTCTTTTTGTTTGTCTTTGTCCACAGAGGTTGATTTAGAAGGACCTGCCTCTAGTATTACAGGATCAGACTTTGGAGGTTTGGAATTTGCAAGGGATGCGGTATACCCTAACCCAAAATGAGTTCGTTGACAGTAAGGATCACCATGCAACGGTATTCGTCTGCCTTTGCCATAATTGAGGCCTGGCTCTAACTTCAAATCATAATCCATGTTTTGCATAATCTTTAAAGTCTGTGGGCTATATCTGTGGACTTATTTTTTTCTAGCATCAGACTCGTGAGAATATTCTTGTACAATCGGTCTATTCCGCATTCGACCGAAGATTATTTGATGCTGATCGTTGCGAGTAGGTGGAACAATAAAGACAGATTCTTCATGTGGCCCATATGTTATGACGATATTAGATGTTGACGCTACTTTTCATATGATCTCCCCACGCTTGGTAGTTAGGGGCACTAAGTCTTGATTTTGACCCCTGTCTTTGCGTTTCTGGATCGAGAAATCACGCAAATCAGGAGGATTAACAGAAGAAGAAGGCTTATTCTGCCTTTTTACATCAGTAGGCCTATGGAGATTAGGAACCATAACCCTTTCTCTGCCATATGAGTACAACAGTCCATCCATGTGAGTAGCATATGATCCATCATCTGTCTGAGGAGCATACCTTCCCATGAAACGAGTATTCTTTACGCGAACAGATCTGTCCTGGCATAATTTGGATTTTTGCACAGGTTCACGTAAAACAGGGAAAGTCCGCGTAATCTGAAGAGTAGGAACTTTCTTCTCTTGTGGGCGTAAATGCCTAGAGGTTGGGAGACTCGCCACTTATTTTTTCTTGATGTGATCAAAGGGACCATCTGCCTCATCATAGATGGGAGATGTATTTTTACGCGCAGGGCGCGTTTGAAATTTTTGAATTGGCGCTGAGGCCTTGTCAGAAATTTTGTTTGCCATGTCACAGACGGGAGATGAAGTTTTACGCGCAGGGCGCGTTCTAGACTTCTGGATTGGCACTGGGGCATTGCCAGAAGTTTTGTCTGTCACGTCACAAATGGGAGACGAAGTTTTACGCGCAGAGCGCGTCTGAGACTTCTGGGTTGGCACTGAGGCATTGCCAGAAGTCTTATCTGCCACATCACAGACGGGAGACAAAGTTTTACGCGTAGAGCGCGTAAGCTGTGTTGTCACAACCTTGTTGATCAGAGAAGGAGAGCTTGCAGGAAGGGTAGATGACGTCTTAAGCATTCAAACTTTACGCAGCTTCTTGTTGTTCTGGACAGAAGGGGAACGAGAGCTACCCCCTGCATGAAGCATGTCTTCATAAGCAGATTGGTCGAACTGGACGACCAAAGTCTTCTTCGTCGATCCGACGAATACAGCATCGTGTTGAGCAATTGCTTTCTCGTCAGATGAGAAAGTAGTCCGCAGTAGAGTCGCCATCTTGTGTTTGATGATAAAATAAATAGAGGGTTTGTACGAAGCACTTTTGGTTTACAAACTCAGGCTATTAAACTCTCCTGGTATAGAAAACACTATCAGAGGTAATATAGACACGATAGGTTTTGAAAATAAATAGAGGCCATTTTGTTTACGCGGACTTCATGCATGTTGGAGGTTTTGACTGTATAATACGCGTACAATTTTTCAGCATATTTCATGCTTCTACATGAATGTGGTAGACCTTCGGGCTAAGTTTGTTGTAGGCCTTCGGCCAGGAGTCTATAACATCTCAGCACTTGAACCGCACATCTCGACAGCATTCGACCAGGAGTCTATAACACAATTACCTATTCTAATATATATATATATATATATATATATATATATATATATATATATATATATATATAAACGAGATAATTTTTGTTTTCATTGTACACATAATGCTATGCTATTAGTCCGACACGACTGAAAATTGTGGGTTGGACCTGTCACACCATCACAACGACTATTCACTATGTAATTGCTGACAGTGACACAACAAGCAGGCAACACCAACAATCCTACAATTCTACAATGGTAGTATGGGTGTCATTATTTCCCAAAGTTTCGTGTCTAAATTATGATTCTAATCTAATTTTTTTTTAGATGTCGGATGATACGTACGCAATTTTGTGTACACTATATTACATATCATTTTGGTACATTGTTTCATACATTCTTTACTGTTTGATTTCGAGACCATCCGTCTAGTCAGAAAAATTATACCTCTTCTCACTGACCATAAGAGCCAATTGAATTTGATTTAATCTAATTTAATACTTGATAATTTTTATGTTGTTCAACCGACCCAAAAAATGTGGCACAAAGGATATGTTCTTGGTGGTGGTTGTTATTTTTATGTTATTGTTTAGAAGCGCCCTAGATGCACTCTCTTGTTTAATGGACATGATCATACGAGTCCATCGCAGTTGACAGCCGAGCAACAGTAACTAGGCATTCATTGCAAAAATCTCATATATTATGGGATGCCAATATTAAACTGGGAATTTCAACAGAACAAAGATTGAAGCACAGACAGACTATGATGTATGAGGATCAACATAAGTATATACATGTTAGATTTCCCTCAAACTAGTGTGGATCATAGTCTTAATTTTTAAAGAAAAAAGAAAAAAGAAAAAAAAGTTGATTCAAGAACCAATGGAATTTGTTGAATAAAGGTTTTTCTCTGGTATTATGTTCCTTCACTGCAATTTTTTATTTTTTTTTATGTTTGATACGACCCACGTGCACAGAAGGACAGCAGATCCGGTTTGATACAAGAAGGGCAGGTTTGTATGCTCGAATATGAACCAGAAGTTTTAGCTAGTAATTTGGATGACATTTCATTTTCCGATAACAAAAGAACAGATAAGCCACAACTAACAATCATCCACCCATTCAATCTATAATTATATGCTGAAATTGACAAGAGCGGAAAGAATTAATGCAATAAGACACATCTGATTGTACAAATGCAGCTGCAGAAATGTAGCACATGTTCAATTAATAAGCAGAAATCAACATATTGACAAAAAGGAACAAAGAGTAATATCACTGAGGGTATGCTTGGTAACAATATTTTTATTGGTTTTGGAAAGTTTTTGAACCGACCGTTTATAAAAATTTCTGTTTGATAATTTTTATGAGACACTGGTTTTGGTCGGCTTAAAAATCTTTCAAAATCGGTGTAATATAATTTTTGAATGACTTTATAAACATCTCAAATCGGTGGGTTTTGAACGGTTTTATTAATTTTATTTCATTTATTCTTGTAAAAATCTTTCAAAACCGTTCGTTACCAACCATGGATTTGATTGGCTTAAAAGTCGCTACTTAAAACCATTCAAAACCGGGCCTCTCATAACCGTTCATAACCGGTACTCTAAAAATATCTCATAACCGCTACTCTCATAATTGTCAAGCAAACCCTAAGTATCCAATAGTGGCTTGTATACTGGCTCACCATCAACAAGATGAAGATTCTAACCTACCTAGCTAATTATGAGGAAACATCATTAGACAAAGACTACATAATAATTCTAAATTAAACAAACATATTTATGAAGATTGTTCAACTAAATTTTGATCGCCTATTGAGGAAAAACTTGTAGACGTCCAAAATACATAAACAAACAACAAGAAAAATATGCTTGCATGCAAGAGAGTACTCACCCACACATACACATGTTTGTGTGTGTGTGTGAAACAAGCAAGACAAGTACATTCACCAAGTACTTCAGCGTTTCGAGATATGGACGGGTCGAAGGAAGTGAGCAACCCCTTATAGCCCACTTTAAGTTCACTGCAGAGCAATATCCATCAAGCGAGGCCAAAAAGGAAGATATGGAGCTAGTTATGTATTCTTCAACAATGGGGAGTCTCATATATGTCATAGTGTATACAATGCTCGATATTGCTCACACAGTAGGTGTAGTTAGTAGTTATCTTTCCAATTCGGAGAGGATATATTTGAGTGCGGTTAAATGGATCATTCGTTATCTTCGAGGCACTGCTGATTAAAAGCTTTTATTCAGGAGTAAAGAACCAAAGTTGGTTGGGTATACCGACCTTAATATGGTTGGGGATGTGGATAATAGAAGATCAACTTCGAACTATGTCATGATGTTTGCTGGTGGAGTAGTTTCGTGACAGTCGTGATTGCAGTAGTGTGTCATTTTGTCAACGACAGAGACAGTTTATTGCGATGACGGAGACTTATAAGGAGTTACTATAGATGGAAAAAATTCTGTAGAAAATGGACTTAAGGAAGAGCAATATATTTGCGATATCCAAAGTGCCATTCACCTTGGAAAGAATCCAATATTTAATAGTCGGTCCAATCATATTGCAGTTCGGTATCACTAGATACGAGATGTGCTTGAGGCGAAGGACGCGACACTTAAGAATGTTAATACGGAGAGCGGATAGGCTCATGACGATTTTGCCAAGGAAAAATTTTGATTACTGTAGGAGGATCATCAGAATGACGAGCTCCTTCACCTAGTTGGGAAGGAGGGATATGTTGATGTTGGGTGGAATTTTTAACATATGTGGAGAACATCCCGTAGTGCGACGAGCACCATCTATGTGTCGGAGAAGCTCGGAAAATCGAAAGCGACAAAGGTGGCGCGTTTGAGCACGTATCAAACTTGCATTAGAAAAGCAGTATCATTGAGAGCTATATACATAAGGTAGAGCACTACTAGTATACCAAATGTATACCGGTCTGGCACATTTTTTTTTCCAGAACCATTCTGACTCGAAGAGGATATTTTTCGATATACCGTCTGTATACCGCTATCGATATACCGAAGGTATACTGATGTCGAGGCTGAAGGCCAAAAATAGGTATTTTATTAACACTGTTCGATCAATATCAATGGTCCAAATGCTTGCGGGATTAGAGGGCTTTAAATAGGTGTTTCTTAACCCTAATCTATTATCATCTATCATTGAGAAATCAAAAGGAGAGTTTTCTCAAAGTTACAATTTTCTAAGAAATGAAGAGAAATTCGGAGTTTCAGCGATTGATTCGGAAAGAGATCGTTTTGAGAAGTTCGTCAATTAGTTCTTCCTTGTCTTCTCGTCTTCGGTAATCTTCTTTCATATTCTTGTAATCTATTTTCATCTGTGAAGTATTGTGTTGATCCGTATGGATCAGGAGAGAAGTTTGTAAGGAGTCGGTGTATTTATTCCATTAATGGAGACTTTTTCGGATTAGACTATGATCGTCCCGTGGTTTTTTCGTTTGAATTTTTCACGTAGATATCGTTGTGTTTGACTTTTAATTATATTAATGACAAATTGGTTTGTGCATTTTTTTTTTTTAGTCTTCACAAGTTCTTTTGGTTTGGGAAAACGGTTTCGTGTTTCTTTTTCAACACCCACCACTTGAGAGCTATGATGAAAATTATAACACAAATCTTTTTCGTTTTCGTTTTCGTTTTCTTTTTTTGTGTGCTGAATCACTTTTTAGAATATTTTACAAAGTCCCTATCATTTCATTAAAACTTCAAAGCAATGGCGAGTTCAGAGGGATGCATGTTATATTTTTCTAAAACATTCTCTGCAGGTCAAATTTTACTTTGATTAGGTAAAAAGGCTTTTGCAATAACTGTCCTATATAATTGTGTGTTGTTCTGATGATTATCATATATGGAAGTAGAGAAAATTGATTTTCATCTTTTTCTCCTCAAATTTATTCACTTTAAGGATGCCACCGAGCAGTGGTTTTCTATGATGCTCCTATCCGTATTGTATATGTACTTGTATATGTGTCTTTGTATTCATACAACGTATTGTGAGTACTTACAATAATTATCTGAAAATGTTTGTATCTCATATTTGTTTCTTGTCCTTATTCGTATTCGTGCAACATAGAATGAGTATGTACTTATTCTACCTTCATATAAATGTATATTTCGTATATGTGTCTTGTCCTTGTCCGCATTGTGCAACATAGGGGGAGTACTTACTTATTATACCTACATATAAATGTCCCTCTCTTATATGTATGTTTTTCTTACTCGCAGATGTTAATGATATTTATAATATAAATATATGTTATTTTGCAGAGATTTATAAGAGAACAAAGAAACTAAAAATTGTTACCGGCCTCCGGAGAAGTCGTGCACGAAGCACTGTTCTAAGAGTTAATCCGAGGTCTATGTGCAGACGTTTCTCGGAAGCTCCTAGTGGTAAAATCCTCTGACTACCGGATTCTCTTCGTTGTACACAACTCGGAGAGAGAGACTGAACTTAGTTCTGCCCAGAACAAGAATTTGGAGAACAGAATGTGTGGTTAGAGAGAGAGGTGTTTCACGTAGGAGAATTTTTCTGTCTAAAATGTGAAAGAGGAGGAGACCATTTAAATAGGCTAAAGCTAATACACAGCCACAGACATGGTACTTAATGGCTCATAAACAGGCCATTAAGGAGCAAATAAAACGTGAAAAAAAGCTGTCAAAAGAGCTGTTGGTAAGGTTCAAAGAATCTGGACATGAGCCTCAACGTTCAAATTTGAATGAGCCAAATGGGTTCAAAAAATAAAGAGCAGCAAAAAGATTTTTGAATCCCAGTCCGAACCCGAAGAGTAAATTGGATCGGCATTCGGCGCCCCCATGTGTGAGCACGTACCCGCACCCGTTACGCACGAACCGAACCGAGCAGGGCCTGGCGGCGGTGGCGTGCTCGTGTGGTCCAAGGGGTTCCCCACACAACATCTTTAAGAAGGTAATGAAGAGGAACTAATATATACATACAAGGAGGGGTTGACCCATCCGATGTGGGACTAAAGGAAAGAAGGAAGTTGAGATTTTGCTCAAACAAAACTAACAGCAGACATGTCCGTATTTGTGCAAACATAAGTGAGTACTTATTGGACCTATATAAAAATGACTCCGCATCCTTATATGTATGTTTATGTGTCCTTTTTCTTATTAGACTGATCAGCTAAGCTAAGCCAGCTATTAGAAGACTGAAACCAAAAAAAGTAGTGTTAGTGATTGATGGGCATGGATTTTCTTTACTTACATACATCGTCTTTAAAACCAAGAGCAGTGGTCTTATTCACATGAAAAACGTTGTTTTATGTTACTTTCGACAGACTGTAGTATGATATAATTATTCTCTAGCCTCCAATCCTTCAACAATAATTCCTTGTGTTCATAACAATACCTCTTATGTTAGCAAGAATAACTCTCATATATAGTTCAAATAACTGACCAAGCAGTGAAATTCAGACTTCACTAAAACATGCAATAAATTTAGATTTAGTTTTTTGTTTATTTGTGATTTGGCACAACAATCATGTACATGTTTCATGAACATGTGTGAAACGAAAAAGCCGGTACATATGCGTAAGCATGACACGAGTCCACTTACATATACTTTTTGCAGTAGAAGTATATGTACATGTTATCATCAAACAGATTATGGCATATAACATGCCTTGTGCTAAAGCTGAAACATATATCACATGTGAATTGTGACGGGACTAATTATACACTTCAATTTGACTACACTGACTGAGGATAGAGATCAAGCACGACACTTCGAAGATCCCCGGCCGGGCTCAGCAACAACCCTCCAGGTAGACAATGGGTGTCAAGGAAAGCGATCGCGTCGCAACAAAAAGAAAGGCATTAAGTGAGAGCCTAGCTATGACACATAAACACACACAAAAATAAGTAGTAGATGGATCAAGTCTTGTAGTTTCTACTTTAGGTGAAGGGGCTTGATCATGATTCTTGTGACCCCAAAGAAAACAAAAGAGGGAAAGGGAGGGAGCTCAGCTGACTTTTGTAAAAGAAGAAAAGGAGCAAATGAGTCAGAGTGGTAGATGATAATTGATAGGTGAAAACAAACAAGAGATTTGAAAAAGGAAAAAAGACTCTCTTGAAGTCTTCCTATATATGAAGGACTTGTGGGGGAGGCAGAGAGAGAAGAAGAAGAAGAAACCAGCCATGGGAAGGCCTCCTTGCTGTGACAAGGTTGGGATCAAGAAGGGTCCTTGGACACCAGAAGAAGACATCATCCTCGTGTCCTACATTCAAGAACATGGTCCTGGCAACTGGAGATCCGTTCCTACCAATACCGGTAAATTAACTTACCTACATAATCTTCCTTATTCGACGACGATGTCGACGACTATATTTGTCAATTTTTTGGTGAGCTTTCTTCTTCTTCTTTTCAGGATTGATGAGGTGCAGCAAGAGCTGCAGGTTGAGGTGGACCAACTATCTCAGGCCAGGGATCAAGCGAGGGAACTTCACCCAGCACGAAGAAGGGATGATCATCCACCTCCAGGCTCTCCTAGGCAACAGGTACATTATTGTAACCACGATGACCCTCTAAAAGTAGCAATTTGTTTCGACAGACCCTTGTAAATCAACGACAATCCGTGTCGTTGGGTATGATGCGGGTATGATGCTAACTAAGACAAAATAGTTGTTGTCATGTACTAAATCTTTGTGTTACTCTTATTTCTTCTTTTTTGTCTTTTCCTTCTTTGTATTGTATACATGCAGGTGGGCAGCCATAGCATCCTATCTTCCCCAGAGAACAGACAATGACATAAAGAACTACTGGAACACCCACCTCAAGAAGAAGATCAAGAAGTACCAGTACCAGTACCAGACAGCAGTCGACGTCAGTTACATGACTTCCCCGGACTCGGCCGCCACCACACATCCTACTCTACCTAGGCTCACGCGAACCGCGTCTACCTACGCATCGAGCACCGAGAACATATCGAGGCTCCTAGAAGGCTGGATGTCGAGGTCCTCGCCGAAGTCGGCCAACGCCAGCGCCGCAACTAGCCTAGATCACCTGCAGCAGCAGAGTGGCGATTACAACGCTCCCATCTCCCAGGAAGAGCTGGAGTCTCTGCTGTCGTGCGAGAACCCGGGCGGCGGCATCGGCTGGGAGAAGTCATCGTATGCGGGCTCGCCGCTAGTCCACGGGAGAGCTCCGCCAGCGATGGTGGTCACCGACGAGTGCGAGGCCAAGCCGAGGCTGGAGCCGCAACAAGTACCGCCTCTGTGTATGCTAGAGAAGTGGCTTCTTGGTGAGGCCACGGGGCAAGGAGGCCTCATGGAGCTATCAGATGATGCCATTATGTTCTAACCGCTGCCAATTGCATAAGCTTACCATGATGACTTTATCACTGTTACTACGTTGTTATGATCTATTGGGCACAGTGTAAAGTTATGAATGCATAGGTATCTTGGAATTAAGCAGCCAGTTATCAATTGTAAGATAGTGAGCACTACTGCTGAATAAAAACCTACATTATTTATCTATCAAATCTTTGCCATCTGTGGTGCCATTTCATAAGAATCTTGTGGACTTGCAACCACACGGGAAAATGATGTCCGTATCTGTATCGTGTCCATAGTTGTATCCGAGCAATCGTATTGTGACTTACTGAAAATGTGTAACATGTACCTATAGCGTGTATTCGTGCGGTTAATTTTCTCTGGTTTAACTTCACTTGGGGGGGGGCGGGGTGCAAATTCTGGCCTCTGACAGAAGAATCTGTCGACACGCCAATAAAGTTATCAGTAAAGGACCCATTGAATACTGACAACTATTCATGGGCCAAAGATATTAAGAACAAAGCAATCAGTTCTGTGATGAATATGGGGTGGGTCAGTGTAAAAATAAATAAATAAAAATTGGTGGTTTTGTAATTGAAGTCTGAAGAGGACATTGCTGGAATTCTTTGTGGTTCTAATGTTGCACACACCATTTGATAATAGACTCCTGGAGAAGCATTGCTTTACTCAGGGAAGTTACATGTTATCCTATTACTCTTTCTGAGGGAAAATCAAGTGTTTGTCTCATAACAGTCTTATGTCCGGGGCCGGCCCAGCCTAGAGGTAACTCACAAGAGGTCGGGGTCAAGAATGACCCCAGGACCGGCCGACAATAAGAGTCGAGAGGTAACCAAAATTAGCTCCGGACAAGACAATCCAATGTTCCGGACCGACTCTGTCCATATTGCACGAATACAGACACGGATACAGATGCAGGATAAGGATATTCACAAATACAAACACGGACACATGATATCGATACATTGACACGGATATCATTTTGCCATGTCCGTACAACATAGATAACTATCATCCATGCAAGACAGAGGGAACTGTGAGGCAGGGACTGGATTCAGTAACATATTGCTCCATTTGGATCCTTCTTATGAAATAACTATAATCCTATCATGATGGGGGGATATGGAAGTTCGAGCCACAAAAATAGCTTCAACGTTGCGTGCATCTTGACCATCCATAGACGGATGGCAGGCACATGGGACACTCTTTGCTTTTTAACTGTAACCCTATCGTCACACTAGGAAAAAGAAGAAGAGGTCAAATGAAACGAGGAAACTTGGGTAATAGTGAAGGAGAAGGAGAGGAACGCAGGGATGCAGCTTTAGTTATTGCAGAGTGAATCTTCCTCTAAACGTGGGAAAGTAGATTGGTGATCGAGGAAGAGCAAGAATGCTTAAAATATGCATGTGGGGTATATATGTAGGTAGTGCCCCATTCTTCCTTCTTGCAGTATGACAATGTCATCAACCTATCATCTTTCATATTAAAGACACCCAGCCCATGACCAGCCATTGGTGTTTCCCACTTAGATTCTCCATCCACATGGAAGCTTCACATCCGTTAATTTGAGAAAGAAATCTCAATTTTGTGCCATTGCATTGTTATGACTCTCCCTGCATAAAGTTCTTCCAATTTGGATGGGAGCCTTGGACCACAACCAAAGGGAGAAGATAGCAACAAAATAGGAGCTAACTATCCGTCAGAATCTTTATTATCAATATATATACTTATAATTCCCAAAAGTAAATGAAGAATTAATGAGACTGGTGTGAAATTCCTAGAAGAAACAAAATAGTACATATTCCTGAGATCAGGGACATGTCAGAAAAGAAAAAGAAAAGAAAATTAGTAGAGGCTGAGGACAGCCCGGGCCAGCTAAGAGCAAGAATATATTTTTCATTTATAATTACTGTACGTGACGCAACTAGGAATCGAATCCAAGTCTCTACGGGGACAACGTGGTATTCTAACCACTAAACTTAGCCGCTTTCATGTTATTTGTAGAATTGTTCAACATAAAATTCATAGTAAATTTTTTTTTTTTTTTTTTTCTAAGTTCGGATTACAGTTCGGATCAGTCCAGCTTATTCTCCGCCCATGACCCTATTCCAGTTGCTGTTCCACTTAGCATCCCCTTACTCTCCGTTAATGAGGATCGAAGGAAAAGGGAAAGCCTCCATCGTTACTATTACAATGATATCAGATCTCACTATATAATATGACCACATTTCAATTGTAGGGCACGGGATTCTGATTGCAGGGTTGATCATTCGGATCTTTCAACTCATAGATGTGAATCTCGGACCTATGAATAAAAATATTTTCGATACTCAAAAGAAAAAGAGAAGTGATTTGGACAAAAAAAAGAATATGACTTGGACCATGTTGAGTTTGCTTCGAGCTCTATGTAACTTATCTCTTGTTTATGCATCCACAATTAACTAGCTTGTATAAACCGAAGGGTTCTAGTGGAAAATAATACAGATGATCGACATGTTTCACCTAGAACAATTTGTAATCAGATACGCTTCATAGTTAACTTGGCATGTAACTATTGAATCTCTATATATCAGGTGTGGTACGTCGTTGGAATTCTCAACATTTAGGGGTTACTTGTGACCTTCAAATTTCTAAGAAAATTCTGAATTTTCTCCTTCTAATACATAGTTAACACAAGAAATTTGGGAGGTTATATTGATCGGAGCATGTCTTGTCTTCGACAGGAAGAAAAGGCTAGACTGATTCCTTTTCGGAGCTCGCCCTTTATTTAGGTGTTGGGGTTATTTTTGCTGTCATTCACTTATGTGCTAAATGACATTATAAAGGAAATATGTTTCTAAGTTGAGCACACTTATGTTTATGTGAATACACTAAAACATATTCTAATTTCATTTAGGGGATGTGTTTGTTGAGTGAGAAAGTAAAAACTCCGAAAATCGATATTTTGCGTACGCATTGAGGTGAAGTGAAGTAAAAAAAAAAAAAATTAGGGTGCTTTGAAGAAGTTGATGTTAGCGGTGATAAATTTCAAAGTTTTGTGTTTTGTTGGTTGTTCAAATGAGTGAAAAAATGTAACTTTTTGTTAAAGTGACATGAATAGAAAAAAAAAATTTGGTTAAAGTAGTGAAGAAATTGTCCTTCAATCAAACGCGCGGAATGGGAATGGAGATTTTTCACTTCCGCGCTCCACATACTTGAAAAGTCTTCTCTCGACGAGGACACAGGTTCATGAGATCATAGCCCGAAAGGAACTTACGAAAGCCTGACAATAGGACTTTTGGACGAAGGGGGTGCTGAAAGGGGCTTTCTAGCTAGTGCGCGCATCCGGCTGCTGCTTGTTTACTTGGCCCTTCTTCTTGGAGGAAAAAGTTTCAATCTCAAAACTCTGATTTCGTGGCATACAAGACCTACCGTTCATGTCAAATTACAGTAAAATTTATTTATAAATCATCCATCCAAACATGCGAATTGGTCAAAAATTCAAATTTTGACCACTTTTGTACTCCAAATCGGTGAACCAAATAGCCCTCTCTTCAACGATCTGTAAATCATCCATCCAAACACGTAAAACGGTCTAAAATTCGAATTTTGATCACTTCCACGCTCCAAATCCGCAACGATATATAGACGCGGCTGGAGACAAACAACTCAGAGGCCAATTCACATAACCTTATCTTTGGAAACTTTGTCAGAACGAAGATGGAGACTCAGTACCGACTGATTCAAGAGGGAGAAGTAGGCCTGCACAAATAACTCCATATGCTATGCACACCACAATCTTATTACAGAACAATGCAAGCCTGTACTGTACTGTACTGTACTGTACTGTACCGAAGAAACAAAGATAATTTGGGACATATATAATACAAAAGCTGCGGTAATAACTACCTACTACTATTGCTGGCCTGGGTCCTGGGCCCAAGGAAGTGTCAGAATTAATTACGCATTGTGGAAGCATATAAAGTAAAAAAAATTATTCGTCGATTTTGGACCCAAATCCAAAATCGAAATCGAAATCGAAACCGAATAAAAAAATTTAATATTTTTAAAAACAAAATCGAACCGATTTTTTTTATATCGAACCGGATTTATTCGGTTCGATTTTCGGTCCAAAACCGAATAATGCTCACCACCTAGTTATAAGTTAAAAATATCTGAATTTTGTGCTTGGAGGAACCGATCAATGTAGTTCAGAAAAAAAAAAAAGGAATTAGGAAAAAAGATGATTATATTTTAAGTTAATTTTCATTCCCACAAATTATAATCTGAAGATAAAATTCATTCATAAGATATATTACAAAATATTTTATAAACTTAAATAGATTTTAGAGATTTAGATTTTAAGATAGCTTAGAGGGATTGGATATTTTGGCATAGTTTTTTTAACCAAATATTAGATGAAAATATCTTTTATTAAGGAATTAGATGTTTTGTTATGTGATTATATAAACTTGCTTAATATCATTAAATTAAGATTTGATGCATAATAATCTTAACTATTTTTTCCATATCTACCCAGTCTCGTCTTAAGTTTAGCAAAAATTTAGGACGGCAAAAATAAAAATTATGAAGAAAAAAAAGTATAATCTAATGTAAATATGTATATATAAATTTAAAATTATATATTTCGGGCGGGACAAAACATAAAATTGATAAAAAAAAAAAAAAAAAAAAAAAAAGAACAAACATATTTAATTCTGAAGCAAAAATTCAGTGCAAATAAATTTAAGATTTAAGATTTTTCTAGGTTTAAGATTGATAAAGAAAGTTATATATCTTGTTTTCATCAAATAAGTTTCTAGGTTTAAGATTGATAAAGAAAAGTTATATATCTTGTTTTCATCAAATAAGTTTCTATTTAAGATTTTTTTTTTTTATTGTCTGCAAGTCCTTTTATAGTATAGGATTTGGAAGAACATTCTACTGGATGTATTTGTATCATCATCTAAGCCTTTGTCCAACAAAGAGGGTCTGATCTGAAATTTGCCCAATTGTAGGAAGCTGCATTGTAAAATAGCCCAATTGTAGAACCAGATATCAACAGAAAAAAGTATGAAATTGTAAGCAGTTCTATAAGAACTTTTCTGAAATTTGCTAATGTGATTGCTCCAAAGACTTCAAATAATCATTTTTCTTCAAAGCATCAAAGTAGAAATACTATTTGTCACATGGGTATCCATATACTTAATGATCAGGTAAAAACTCCTTAGACATGAAAGAATCTGCCATAAAAATAAATTAAGAGAGCTAAGTGAGAGAAAAAAAAAAAATTTATTTTGTCCACTTTTTTAATCTCTCAAATCAGGGGATTAACGAGAGAAATGAGATATTTGTTTAAAATGTCATAAATATCTTTTATTTGTCCTATAAAATATTATTAATTTTTTTTATTTTTCTTCCTTTCACTCTGCTGTTTCGTAGCATCATGACTTTGTCCATGTGCATTCTGTCTCTTCTCGTTTTCTCATATTTTATTATTCATAATTAATTAGAAAAGACATTCATGATACTTTATCACTCATTTGTTGAGTTGATGCATCTGTTGATAAAAAAATCAAAAATATATATATATATGTGTGTGTTAATGCATCTATTAATAATAATAAGAAGAAATCTAAGTTTTCAATGCATTTATTGATAAAAAAAATTATTGATGCATCTGTTCATAAGAAAAATTATTGATAAAAAAATTTGATAAGAAAATTAAAACACGGTACATCCTATAAATTACAATTGGCCATAATGCATCTGTTCATAAGAATATAAGTCCAGATGCAATGCATTATTCCCTTTTAATTCATAAAATTGTAATATATAATAAGAATATTTTAGTAACTATTATATTTTTATTAATCCTACTCCTATTTAAAACCTTCGATCCAAGTAAAAGTTATTAAACATACTTCACTCTTTTCTTCCAATCCAAAAAAAGTTATATGTATTGACTCTCCTCTCCCTCACTTAATTTTCTTTCACTTAACTCTGGTTATTATTTTTTCTCAATCCAAACAAACCTTAAGGATATGATAAAGGTGTTGAGTTTTTTCTATCCATTTGCATATTCTTCTATTACCTTGGCACAAAAAAAGAAATAATTTGCTTGGAGACTACACCGGTCACCTTTGTTAATACCTAATTGTCTCAGAAGTAACTAGGTATTAACAAAGGTGATGTCTCTAGACCTTGGGATAAGTCGGAGGGCTATCGAGTTTGAGCAACCTCCTTAGTTAGGGCAACCCCTCTCCCCCCAAAGTCTTTATCTTTTCGTCAATAGAATCTCTGCAGTCCATTCCAACTCATCTCTATCGGTTGAACTAGTAATCTATCATGTCCATATTTTGAATTCCAACTAGAAATGCCTCAAGTTGCTCAAGGAGAGTAACTCGGAATCCGAGCTCCACAACGCCATCAGAACCGAATACTTCGACGCAGCTGTCAATCCCACTCGTTATCATTTTTTTTATATCTCCTTTTGGAGTCAAGGACAAGAAACGGCCAAATTTAGCTTCGACTAGAAAAATCCAATCCTCGGGCTGAACTTGTGTCTAACTATAATGAACTACAATGAGTATTTTGCAACTGGCAACGAGTCGAATAAAATGTTAAAAGTAATTCTCTTTAGAACTCAACCTTTCAAACTTCTTTTTGTTAAAAATTGCAGTTATTTGTGATGTGACGAAGACCAGGTAACACGAACCCCAGTCTAACAACAAGATAAAAGAGATATAAGGATCTCAGGGAATTTCAGTTAGGGTAAGCATTATTTAACTTTTGACCGAAAATCGAATCAAACCGAACCGAGTCAAATAAGAGATTTTGTTCGGTTTAAAAAAAATTGGTTCGGTTCCGATTTGAAAATACTAAAAATATTTATTTGGTTTCGGTTTTGGATTTCGGTTTCGATCCAAAATCGAAAACTGAATAAAACTTATATAATTATACAAATATCACCAATTATATGTCTATGCTGTAGTTAAAATATGTATATTTTGAAAGCAACAATTGTATGTATGTGTTTTGAAGCCAAACTTTGATAATTTAACAACTAGTCTAATTTTGGACTAAATATGTGTATAAAAATTATAATTTTTAATATCATTTAACCACGATTTCAACTTTGGATCTTATCCGATAAACAATAGAAATAGTCCAAGCGAGCAAACCGAATCGTTATTCAGTTCGATTCGATTTCGATCTTGGCTAATTTCGATTCGATTTTAGTTTTAAAATTTTAAATTTTCGGTTTATTCGATTTTGACTATTTCGATTCGATTTTAGTTTTATCTTTTAAAAAAAATAAAAGAGTACGAAATTGGTTTCTTTTTTCTTGTTTCTTTCTTTTCGTGAACCAAACGAGACCGTAGACCTACCTCCTGAAAGCAATTACAACTGTAGTAGCTGTCGATCTCAATTAGTATGGTTCCTGCATATAGACTTCCAACTTAGGGCAACTTTGATGATCGTTACATCTGTTAGTAAGATTTTTATACCAAAGCTCCAATGTCAAAATCAGGAATTAAAGATGCCACGTCGGAGGACTTTAGTGTTCTTATGTTGTGTCTCACAACTTTGCCGAATTTATAAGACATAATCTCTCTTAGTGGGACCTATAGAGGATAGCTCCTGCATCAAAATCATAAGTTAGGTTGTGTTTAATAGGAGAGAAAAGTTGGAGAGAAAAAAATAGAAGAGAAAAAAGTGAAAGAAAAGTTTTTGTTTTTTTTTTTTTTTGGTATGGATAAAAAAATAGAAAAAATAAAAAAAATGGAGAGAATATTTTTCTCTCGTAATCTATAAAATTCAATCCTTCCAAAAGTGGGAAAAAAAAATGAAAGAACAAAAATTACTCCTGATTTTTTCTATATCAAACAAAGAAAGGTAAATTCTTCTATTTTTCATCTTTTCTACCAAACACACACAAAAAAAAATAAAAAATCTGTCCCACTCTTTTTCCTTTCTTCATCCTTACTACCAAAAGAAGTTTTAAAGATGCCATTCCTCTACTACAATTATTTTGCTACGTTTACTTTCTCCGAGTGCTATGTATTAGTTCTTGAAGTTGCTTCTATCATTCTCAGGACCTAATTGTCCTCGTGCACACTGATCTGTCAATGTGATGGTAGGTACTGGCCCAAACTCAGATGGCGGAGCAGTTTTACAGTGTCCCCTTGAAAGTACAGATAAAAATTGAAAGATTATGAAAAGTTGTTGAACTATAAAATTCAAGCAAGATGATATCAACCTTTATTTCAGAAGAAAGGATGGTCTCAATCTAATATCGTCAAAACAAAATATTTAGAGGTTAAATATGATTTTACTCCGACTGCCAATGGCAGATTGCTCAACCAACATAGAATCCATCTTTTTTTAGACAAAAAAATGTCTTTGAAAAACAGGTTAGGAGTTAACCACCTCCGCCAAATAAAGGACACTTGGGCACAAAATTCCAATCAAGCTACTGCATATTTCTCGCAAGCAAAAAAATTGTAAGTTTTAATAACAAATGGTCTAGGCTCAAAGCAGAAATGGGGTGCCCAAACTAGCAATGACTATGATGAACTTATAGTTCAAGCGAGAAGAAAAACAAATATATACATGTTGGTAAAAATCTTACAACATGTAGGTAGATAGAAATCTCATAATATAAAGGTGGATAAAAATCTCACCACACCGATTACATGGACGACATTTTTATTTATAGAAAACAATAATAACAATAAAATAGAAACCGAATAACCAAAATAACAAGAATATAATCAAGGGATGTTGTCATTATCCATGATTATGGAGGTGGATGAGTTGGAGGTTTGAATTGATAAACATGAACTTTAATTTGTAACTGGCTTGATCTTTTAACAAAGCGCATATATATTATCTGTACTGAAAGTATACACTCCTAGGGTTCTTTTCAGTAAGGGAAAGATCGGGATGGTGGAACAAAGATTTCATGGTTTAGCAGCAAGTAGAAACAATCATACTTTTTTCTTCTATATCATTAAGCAAAATTAAAGATTCATATCCCACTGTTATATATTTATTCACATAGTACAATCAACAGTTCAAAAGATTTATAGTTGAGCACTAGATAAGCAGGCACAGATAATTCATTAGCTTTCTGTTGGAGAATCCCTATACACTAGTGAGAAAGCTAACTTTAAATAAGTCTATATTTGATCTCCTAATTTAAACAAGTACACACTGCTTGCAAGTTCCCAACCCTGCATATTATGCTTCACATAGCTGACTTCCAGATGGAAGTATCCTAACATTCAAAAATCAAAACCATTAATTTCTATAGAGAAAACTCACATCTAGCATCCCCAAGGGGCTAAAATCCAAGATGATCATGGAAGCTAGTCTACAGGAATTGTCCCAGTGCCAGTGAAAATTCTACTGCATATCAGCCTGATTGGAAAATGAGAAGTTCTGGAAACTGGTGTAACTCACCTCTTGATGCACATTTAGCAGATGTCGTAATAAAGAATATCTTCCTATGGTGCAAGATTTCAGAAAGCCTTAGTTAACTAAGAAATAGGGGTATGCTTGGTAAATTTCCTAAAACATGTGCCAATACCTCCCATTTAAGGACACCTAGTAGATTGTACCATAAGGAACTCCTTACAAATCCTCTGATCCGAGAAAGAGTTCATTTCAATAGGAAAGGAAGTATTCTCAATAACCAATTCTAAAATCATGAGTAGTAATCATTTAGAATTTCTTTAGTTCCTTCGACGTAAAATGGAGAGTTTAAGGCATGCTCACTCTTTCTCTATGATGCACAAATTACGGAATCAAATAGCAGGGATTAGATTCAAAGTCCTGCTGATGGAATTTCAGAGTGCTAGTTAAAACTATGGATCCATTAGTATAAATATTGAACATGCAAGATGTAAATAATATAAACATAATTATAAGACAAAGAACCATATAAGTTCATATAAGCAAACCAAACAAATAGTCCTTAATAGAGCTAAATGTAGGGAAAGTGATTTACATAGCACACCCAAGAACTTGCATAAGGAACTTGGATAAGTTCTTGTATTCCTTCTGATTGAGAGGCTTTCAGAACTAAAGATAAAATAATTTGCAACAAGCAAGACTATGGCAGACCTGATGGTAACTGCTATGAAGCTGTGTTGTCAATGGTGAAAAAGGACTTGAATGAACTTGAGCACCACACTTATAAACAATCACAGTAAGCAATTGATTAACCTCATTCATGTCAACAAATAACAAATCACCATTAAAACTACCAATCAAGCTCTTCGCTGTTGGAAATAACAGAAAGAACCTTGTTGGGCACACAGCGGAAATAGACCCAGGAATTGTGCAAACTTTGGCCAATGTCAGACATGTTTCCGACCTTAAGAAAAATCTTATTTCTCTTGGTATGCTTGACTTGAATGGTAACAAGTTTGTTGCAGAGGGTAGAGTCTTGCAGATTGTTCGTGGTTCTTTGGTGGTGATGAAAGGTCACCGACATGGTAACCTTTATATATTATTGAGCACAATTTGAAATGTCACAAAAAGAAATCTTTGGCCCCTTTATATAGCATACCATATGTCTATATATGGAAATCCAACATTATGTAGGAATAGGAATCCAATCTTATTCTTCAAAGATATGGTCAAAGATCAAAGTCAATTTTCTTCAAAGATATGGTCAAATGGTCAAAACCAATCTCCTTCAAAGATATAGTCAAATATATTTTCCTTCAAATCTCAAATGATAACAAATTGGGGGTTCCATTTATATTTTTTTTTAAACATCAGTACACTGTAACAAATTAGACTACAAATATATCAAAGCTTCTCACTTAATCTAATCATGAAAGAACTAACAGCAACAGTATCTAGAACAATCCAAGAAGACTCAAAGAACTCATGAAAGTACTCAGCACCGATTTCCTCGGCCGCAGATCTAAAAGCAATTCCAAAAGAATTACCTTGAAGCGCACCGAACTGTGGCTTGCTGCACACCCCGACAATCAACACCTTGTCGGGCTGTTTCGCCAGGCACGCACATATCAACGGCTTCATCCTCGCACCTCGTTCCTTCAAAGCGTCCATCAGGAAGTAGCAGAACTTGGTGAGAGCCTGAGGATACCGTAGCCTCTCGGTGTCCACCGGGTCTTCGAGTTTTATCCATCGGAACTTCCTCCCGCTTCTGATGAACCCACTTTTAGTGATCGCGGAGCTCCCTTGCCTGAGGATTGCCCTCTGTATCTCAATCGCGCTCTGCATTCCCTTCTGCAGCTGGTCGATATTGTTCAGGGACAGCGCGGAGTAAGCCACCCAGAACTGTTCCGCAACGGATGCATCACTCTTCGTCTCCATGAAAGATTCAAGCAAAGCCGTGACACCGTACACTATGTCAGCCGCAGACACCTTCGTCGAATACCCACTGATCCTCAAGAAGCTCTTATAGTAGAACTCAGTCAGCCCATACTCTGGCAAGAACCTCTCGAACTCGTCCCTCATCTTCTGCTTCACTTCCATGCTCATGTACTGGAACTTCTTCTGGCAGTCCACGAGCGGGAACCCCATGCGGGCCAGCAGGAGCTTCAGCTTCTTCATCCCGTTGTCGCTCCAGGTCTTCATCTTGGTCGCAACATATGAGGAGCAGAGCATTGAGTCGAAGAGGTTCCACTCCCGCAGGAGCATCAGCCGTGGCTCGTCCTCGTAGGAGATCCTGGAGTTCTCCGGCGCCTTGACCCTGGTCCCGTCCTTGAGTGTGACGTTCGAGACAGCGTCAGGGTTCCCCTGGCCACTGATGTGCTCCTCGAGCTCGTGCTGCTCGAGCCGGTACTGCTCCTCGGTCAGCCGCTCGTGCACGAATTGGTCAGTCAGGGAGACACAGGCCAGCCAAAGTAGCTCGTTGTTGTTCTTCCTCAAGAAGTGGGCCAGCTCGAACATCAAGCAGCCAGAAGGCTTCCCATGGAACGTGCCCAGCCGGTAGTACTCTGACTTGAGCTTCCGGAAGAGCTTGACCTGATCATCCAACAACCCTTCCGAGAGCCTCCTCCGCTTCCTATTCTCCCTCTCGTCCTCACTGTCACTGTCATCTTCGTCATCACCCGCAAGTTCGTCGTCAAGCTCATCGTCGCTGTTCAAGTCGGACGCATTGGCCAGTTCTTGAATCTGGAAGTCGTACGACAAGTAGGCCCTGTCCTCGTCATCCCGGGTGTAGAGCACGACCACCTCGCGGTTCTCGTCGCTCATGTTGTGGAGGTGGACTGGGCGGTGGCTGTCGACGACAAAGACACAGCAGGGTGCAGAGAGGCCGAGGAGGCGGCGGAGGTCACGGTGGGAGCCCCAGTTGATGAGGACAGCCACCGGGTAGTTCTTGATTATGTTTGTATCGGCAGGAGCAAACGAGGAGACCGGGTACACGGCATGGCGCAGGGAGTCAGAGGAGAGGAGGTGGGTGAGGATCTTGAGGGCGCAGAGCGAGTCGGCGTCGGAGGCCGACGGGAAGATGAGGACGGGGGCGGAGGCGGCCCTCGTGGCGTCGCGGAGCCGCTCGTAGAAAGACTCGACGCTCAGCTCCCTCATTTTCACACCAAGCTGACTCTTTTGGCTACGGTTGGGGCAATTCGGCAAACATCTCTCCGGCTACGTGATAAAAATTGGACCCTTTTAATGCGCAAGCGATAAAAATCGGAAAGATTGAAACTTTCAGATCTGCGTCGGTTCCTAACTACAGATAAAGCTGGAAAATGTGGGTTTCTTTAAGAAATCCCCCAAAATGGGATTTCTTTTTTCTTTTTTTCTTTTTTCTTTTTTTAACATGAAGAGGAATTTGTGCAGTGATTATGGAGAGATTTGGGCTGGAAACTTGGGTTTTTCTTCGGGGTTGTAGAGGAAGAGCGGGGGAGGAGGAGTACCTGGAGGGAAGTGGGTGGGAAGTGGACTTCTGGAGCTTTTTCTTCACTTCCGGAGCTTTAGATCTGCCATTAGGAGGAGGAGAGAGAGGGGTGGAGGTGTGATTTTGGGGGGTTTGAATTGAATAATTTGTTTATGTTTTGGAGATGTTCGAAATTTGCACAAAATTTGGTGTTTTCCCGCGGTTGGGTTTGGCGGATATTTCGGGTGGAAAAATTGAAATTGGGCGCATGTGTGATACAAACGGATCTAAAGCCTGGTTTTCTATTGATGTAGCTGCTTTTCAGAAAGCAGAATCAGTTTTTAAAAGCAGCCTTCTATTTGTTTTCAAAAGTTGTTCTTAAAATGTGCTAGCTTATCCAAGTAATAAGCATAACCAGCCGAAGTTTTTTTTGAGGTTGGATTTGTTGCAGTTTATAATTGTCGGTTGAGTGATGCTCATTCATAGGGATCATCATTCCTTGTTTTGTGCTATTGATGTGGTCTTGTAACAGCATTGCTCTCTTTTCTCTCTCGTTTTTCTTCAAAATTCTCTAATATTTTTCTTCTACAATATGTTATCAGCATGTAAAGCTCGTGATTGCACAATAATCCTTGAATCCTACAACTTTCTAGTCGTCTAGCATAAGACTTTTTCTGGCTTCAACCAATTGCTTTGAGTCTTTGTCCCTTTCATTCCAGGCTGGCATAAACAATTCCTATTTTGGGTAAGGCGTTAGGTCCGTTAATTCGATTTCATCGTCAGTTAATGTGATCAAAGCCAAACACTCAGCATAAGTTGTTCACTACTTCTCATCTCAACTTGGTTAACTTCATTAGAAAACTTATTTGGGTTCGTTAATGCGTATACTAAGGACATCCTTAATTCTGCAGACACATTTACTCCAAAGAACTTGAGCCCAAAGAGCAGAGTTATTCATAATAATCTTTCATCCTAGCTTGGACAATAACGCTTTGTTGACTTGGGCTTATTTTAAAAGATAATGCAGAGATTCTTTTCTTTCATTACTCTTTAATGTATCAACATTCCTTCTTCTATATTCTATGAGTTGAGTTGGTTTGGGGATTTGGTCTGACGAATTGTTCGATAATGTGTGATTCTTTTTTCCGGTTAGTCCATAAGGATAGGATACCCATATTCCAGGACCGTATAAACCTGTTACATGAAATGCAACAAAGCAAAAACAAGCTACTCCTGAGAGAAACAAATGAATTACAAAGATCTTGGGCAAATCCAAAGAAGGTTTTCATGTACGTCTCACAGTCAGGCAGGCTTATACCATTACGCTCACAAGCAGATTCAACGCTTGAGCCTACCTTCGTACACCTCCTTTACTCTTTAGGAGGCATCCGCCCCAGACAAACTATCCACCCCGCAGTGTCCTCCCTGTCACACCCCTGAACCAGAATACTGGAGAGCGGGGACAAACAAAGACAGCTACGTACACCAGAGTACTCCATACTCCGAGATACGATCACGGCTGTCTAGACATGTGAGGATTTTACTCTACAATCCAACAGTCATTCATGGGTCAAGAGTCCTAGGTGTCTCAATCTCAAGCAAGCAACAAGTTACAAGATGTATGATCACCAAACATATAATAGTAAGGCGTCCCAAACTATACATACACAGATAATCATGAAGCTAGTTACAAAATAAAAAACTAGCAAGAGTACAATATTACATGATTTTCTCTAGCTATAGTCTAGAATATGCTTTACATGTAGGCCCGCGGGCTAGAATGTCAAGTTTCAAAACACAAGCTAAAAACGTGCTCGGTGGCTAAATGCCTCAAAAGTATAAGTACAAGATCAAGTGGGTGATGAAGAAGAAATCCACTCATGTCCTCGGGTGCTCCTGGTGTTCAACATCTTGAGACAGAAAGTACGGGAGAACCTGTGGTTCTGCTCCAAAATCTGTCCATATAAAACCAGTTGGGTCAGACCCCAAAATAGTAAGTACAATAAGGAAGCCACCTTAGGAACTAAAACCAGCATGCAGACAAATCAGTAAAAAATAGCATAAGAAACAGTTAAATAAGTGTAGCAGGTAAAATAACAGTTAAACAGTTCTGGAGTATTTAAACAAGGATATCTAAAATCAGTACTCAGGTTACAGTTTCTGAATCAATTGATAAACAAATCAGGACATGATTAGAATAGACTAAAAATTAAGCAATCACGGTCAATCATGCCTTACGGCTTGCTATCATTAGCTAAGTAGGGTTATCACAGTCCTAGTTACTAATATATGTAGTTTGAGTTTCCATACAGCCACATGTCCTGCAGACTATCAGGGGTTATCCAGGCATAATGATACATATAATATATTATATCAGGTATAGTAAATTACAGGTAAATGCAACACTCGACGGCGTGCTGGAAGTGTGCCCCTCAAGACAGAGAGCTCCAAATCCATCAGGTGTCACTGGGATACCGGGATTGCATGTAGCCAAAAAATCTCTCTAGATGCCTATAATTCATTATTCTAGTTGTTATCATAGGCAAGTTATTAAGAATTCATGACCGTGGTACTCATGAATTTGCCTTAAACATGATGCATGACAGGACAGTAGCTTGACAAGTACATTCAGGACAGGAGCAAGCAAATCAACCACGAGAATTTATCTTATCAGTTCAAGCATTTCGGTTCAGGAAATTCTAGCATGTCAGGAGTGCGCTTCATCGATCCACTTTCAGGAATATCAGTACATGTCAGGTTAACTCGATACAACGAGCTATTATCAGGAATATCAGTGCAAGTCTGGTGTCGGGAGTTCAAGATTAACAGTGTCAATACAATCCATGTTCAATTCTAGCATGTCAGGAGTGTGCTTCGTCGAGCCACTATCAGGAATATCAGTGCAGGTCAGGTGTTGGGAGTTCAAGATTAACAATGTCAATACAATCCATGATCAGGGAATTCCAAGTTCTAGCAGGTTGTCACAAATCGGATTATAAGCAATTTAGAAAAAGCTTGCATTCATAACAATTAAACATAATAGGCTAAACAATGGAAATAGTTAAACCATAAGAGAACAAATCATAAAAATTTAAGCTACTACAAGTATCATAGGCACATGGGATAATTTAGCTGCATGCAAGAGCTGGCCGCATGCAGCACATTGTCCGCATAAAAGATGCAAAGTCCACTTCTTAGGACAAGGTGAGTGACAAAAAATAAATACAAAGTCAGGAAAGTGACTTATGTGACTGCTGTAGAAGCATGGAAAACCTAGATCAATGTGTCCAACAAACATGCGCCCCAAGATTGACTCAGAAGAAAATATGCCGCATAATGTCTATGCGGTCCAGAAAAGCAACTACCATGCGCCAACAGTAATCAAAGACCATGGGCCGCAGTGATCAAGCCCTCGGTGCCATAATGATTAGTATCATGCGCCGACCGCTTCATAACTAGTGTTTTCATGTGCCCTCGGTGCCATAATGATCAGTATCATGCGCCGACCGCTTCATAACTAGTGTTTCCGTGTGCCATCAGTGCCATGCGCCACTAAGTAACTAGTGTTCCCATGCGCCAGCAGTGCCATACACCACTAAGTAACTAATGTCCGCATGCGCTAGCAGTACCATGCGCCACTACTCCATCAAGCATCCCTGCGCCCCAATACTGGCCACATAAAGACCTGACACAAGATTATGTTCGACACTGAATCCTGACAAAAAAGGACTTTCTGAATGCCTCAAAAGACGTGAGCACGCTAAACGATAGAACATTACGTCAGCATGAACTTTACTCCTGACAAGCGTGCAATACCACGTGTACGTGGCCACAAGCATTCCAGACTCCATGCGTTCCATGCGTCTCTGGCCCCATGAGTTCCAGACTCCATTCGTTACATGCGTCCTATGCGTCCCAGACTACATGCGTCCAATGTGGCAGAGTTTCCTGAGACAAAATCTTTCTGTTGCGACTGAAGTGATTCTCTCCAACTAAATGCGGACCACATGTCAAGATGACCAAGTCACGCAAATAAAAGACAAGAATTTCCCAGATCTTCAGTAACAACAAATCGCAACAAACGTTCATGTGATAGCTCGGCCTGGACTTAACTACATCCTGTTAAGGATGTACACGTGGAAGCCTGCCCATAACATGCGTCTACAGTTACAATCATATTCTATTGAAGGAGCCCCCTACAGCTACCAAACAAAAGCACATGCGGCACCTATAGCCCATTAGCATGATGGCTATAAATAGGAAAAACTTAGATGTTCCAAAGACTGGTTTTTCTGCTTTTGAGACCATACCCCTCCATGCGAGCTACGTACGTGCACATAAGCTCAAGAAAGAAAGAAAGAGGAGAAAAGAGAGCATCTGCATTATCTCGTTGGACCGTCAACGGAGTAAAAGAGTTGATGCAGTACTCGATCTCCATCATCACATTACCCAAATCAAAAATATTGTACTTAGATTTTCTTTATATGATTTCTTTGTACTTTTTGTTTTTTATTAAATGAAGGTTTCCCAAACTTACTTCAATGTCAAACAAGGTGACGACTCCGTTGGGGACTTTCTTATCCTTTGATGAGAAGGTCGTGACTCAATCCGATGCGTCGAAGCTGGGTTCGAACCAGAGGATGCTGGTTGTACGCTTCGACCAGCAAGCCTTTGAGGAAATGCTCTCTGAGGGCGGCGCTTCTCCAAGGCTGAAAAACCCTAAGAAGACCTGCAGGACATGGGTTGCAAAGGCAGTTGTGCCTCACCCAACTACGAAGCATGCGCTCCCCGTATCTCTTTCTACCACAGGGGACGCACATCATGTGTCCACACGAGCTGACGCCTTTCATGCTGCAGCCTCTTCTGATAAAGAAGGTGCTTAACACTTGAGATTTGGAAGAGGAAAATATTACGATGCCAGGAGTTCGAGCGCTAAGACACGTTCCATGTAGCCACATCAAAAGCCGCATAAGGAGGACTATGCGACATTGGTCGGCGGTGTAGGTAGATGGCCGCATGCAGTCAGGACAGTAACATAAGTTCCATCTTTGATCGAATCTCATGCAGCGCTGACTCCATGCGCCATGATAAAAAAAGCGAAGATGTAAACTTGGACTCTTCATACTACGCACCGGCGCGTGCTAGGATAAAAAAGTCTAGGGCAATGCGATCTCACCAAGCACAAGCAATTGCTCATTCGACCGACCGTCAGTAGGTGCCACTAAATGTAATGCGTGTCCCTGACGAAAAGTTGTACAAAACTGACCCATGCGTCCAGTCCGCAATGGCAATTGGACAAGGTCAGTCTAAAGAGTCTTCCATTAACAACCTGGAGAAGTTCTTGTACAAAGCCTAGGTTAGAAATCAAAGTCAACACCTACGCACCCAAGTGCTCGGTCTTCCCGGGCTCACAAGGAGGGTGCAAGGATGAATCAGCCACCCCTCGACTTGCGCAACGTGATCAATCACAAGAGAAAAGTAAGGGAAACAACTACAGCATATAAAGTATCCTCCCCAGGGCATCATTGTGCCAGTATTATCATTAATTGTTATTGTAAAAAAGTAGCAGTACCCACAAACATACAGTCAGTATTCCAGCGGCTGCAACCAAAGGCACCCATCCAGCTGCAACCCGAAGAATAGGTGCAAGCACCAGAGAAAGAGGAGTTGCCCTTCGCATCATGTTATTCTGCTTAGAATGCCCCCTCCATAAGGGGAGGTCAGAAGTCCAGCACCTCCAGTCCGTCGCTCTCGGTCAACGAGTCAAGAAGACGGGTCCAAGGAAGACATGCAGCGAAACCCACATAAGGTGTTTTCCTAGGGACCCGCTCAAAGAAGAAGCTGTCAGCTACTGGGGGTAGTCATTCCTCAGGACCCAGGTGGCTACACAAGCTGGGGGTTATAATCCCCTGGACCTCTATGATAATCCGGCGTTCCGAGAAGACGGTGATTCCCAAGGAACTGATGCTGAGATCCCTGGGGGTGGCTGTCTTCGCTAAGAAGATGCAGCTTCCTACGCTGGGGGTTGTGTTCACTCCGAGTCCAAAGAGGATGCAGTACTACCAACTTTTTCGAATAATATTCACGACAAGAGTCTGAGGCAAAAAGTACGACATCCACCGTCCCATCCATTTCGCCCCATGTGAGAACAACATACACGGAAGATGACGATCACGAGGGCCCCAGCGATCGACAGTGCCTCGAAACCCTCAAGGCCATAATGCAAACCATGAGCGCGTTAATGTAGGCCTTGACCCAGACAATGCTGGAGATCAAGGCAAATATAGCCTTACAACCAGCAAAGGACTCTAGTCAAGCAAGGCTGGACCCCTGTAAACCCCTTCGACCCAAATTTAGGTTTACTTAGCTTAGATAGAGAGATTATGGTTAATTTGGTGCCAATTAGAATTAATACGCAGTGTTTATATATTTATACAATATTTATACCACTTAGTATACTTTACCGTTGCTTCGATAATTGGAGCACTGTACTAGCTATTACCTGCAAACGAATTCCATACACTTCTCCTAGACAAGCCAGCCTTCCATTATAATATTGGTGTAACTCTTAAATACTCTATTTTATGCTTCATTCTAGTCGCGCAATATTCGTTGAAATCATCTAGTTTTAAATCCCAATAAATCCAACCTTGCGCAGTTGCCGTTCCAATCAAAATTGGAGACACAACCTCAACCCAATTTTATACAAACCAAATAAGGATATTATTTTATTCTGAATCTGCCATGTCCATGACAACTGTGTTTCACAAAATTCTACTCCTATATAATTCCAATTAATTGAAAAGCATCGCTTGCACTAATTCTTATTTAAATTAGTGTGAAGACTAACCTCACCAAAACTAGACCCAACCTAGCCCATCCCTACATTCCTTCATGTGGACATGTTCCCCACCCCAAGGAGCCCTGTCCGGCCCAATTCTCGAGGACAACCCCCTCTTTCTCTCTCCTATATAAATATATTTCTCTCTCTCTTTAAACCCTAAAAACCAAAACCCTAGCCTTTCCCTACCGGCCACCCTCCAAACCGATCACTCATCCCCCTTCCCCGATCACTCAGTGCTGCCACACCTCAACCGCCACAGTCACCACCTCCTCCGCCTGTCGTTCCCCCTAGACGTCGGACTACCGCCCCAGCCCGCCTGCACCCGACCGCCACCTCCATCAACCATCATCAACACCATCTCCAACCAGACTCCCCTTCTCCGACTTCCCTCAACCACCTCCACCGCCTGACTACTGACCGCCTCCGCCACCAGCCTCACCGTCTCCACCACCCCAATACCACCAGCAACCAACACCTATACCACCGCCAACCACCACTCGCACCACCCTCATTAACATCACCATCACCAACCCGTACCTCAACCGACCCCGATCACCCCAGCCCGCCTGACCACCGCCTGCCAGCACCACCAACCGCCGCTGTCGCCAACTGCAACTGCTGCCAACAAAACAGTTATTTGGCTTTTACGCCAACAAGACAGTTACTTGGTTTTTACGCCAACCATCTTTACGCAGGGGCAGTTACCTACGTGGCTTGCATGCCATGATCTTCGAGAAGCGGTTATACGCGTTACCTTATAAAGGGTCACGTGTCATGCGCAGATTCAGAAGATTATTGGAACGAGGGTAGCAGTTGTCATAACCGCAACGTAAAAGATACAATCTTCTTCACAGTTTGGTCTCTTACGCCAATAAGACAGTTATTTGGCTTTTACGCCAACCAGGCAGTTATTTGATTGATCTCTATAAATAGAGACTCCTGGTCACAGGGGAAAGGGGAGTTGAATCATATTCTATCACGTTCATATTATCTCTGATAGTGTTTTGTATACAAATTGGGAGTTGAATCATATTCTATCATGTTCATATTACCTCTGAATAGATATGTTTAACTAATTGGGAGAAGAATAGGGTTTTTGGCTGACAACTTTGGCAACAGAAATTCTATCCTACCTACAACTTTTCTTTGACTGGCTTTTGCCTTCAGTTCAGAGAAAGTTTGAAGCTTCTTCTACAACACTTCTTCATCATCGTGTAGTCCAATGAACAAAGTGATCGACTGCAGATTAGACTTTCATAGCAATACTTTCCCAAAATTATTTTATTGTACTTAACATCCTCGTATAGGATTACTTGTACTATTACTCTTTTCTTGTTTGTAAGCAAAAGTTTCGTATAAACCTCTTTGTTTATCCAAACAGATATCATACAACATTTGCATAATTTAGATTAAACAGTAAATATGGCAAGGTATCTTGCCTGGGTCCTCAAGCTGCGAATACCAATAACCTGCTCCTGAAGTCTCTCCTGACTAGTCCAGCGACCATATACATATAATATAATATAGCAATTTGATCATCAGACACTAAAGTAATACACACAGAAATACTACGCTGCTCTTAGGCACTGACGCAAGGGGTCACGCTGGTCAACTAACAGAGGCGTGTGCACGCTGCTAAGACGTACACGTGTCATGTCCTCATTTACCGTGTACCTCGAGGTAGCAAATTACCAAGGTCCTGTTACGAAATAATTATATTTTGTACAGAAATGCATGTCCTTATTATCATATTAAGGTGTACTTGGTCAATTTCTAGGTTTGTAGGTAAAACACAAAGTTCTTATTAACAAGTCATTTATTATTTGAGTAATTATTAATCCTAAATTACTAATCTAAATAAACACACACCCACACATATTGTACTTAGGGTTTCACATTACTTTACTCATGTCCATTCAACGACACAAAGACACAGCGACACATGAAGAAAAGAGGGCAATAAGATGTTTACCTAGTCGTGCTCGAGTGGGGGCTGGCTCGTCGACGTACTCGTTCTCCGGTGAGGGGCGGAGCTCCGGTGGTGCACGGAGAAGCAGCAGCGGCAGCAGCAGTCTCGGCAGTAGTTGCAGTTGGCGGCAGTGGCGGTTGGCGGTGCTGGCAGGCGGTGGTCAGGCGGGCTGGGGTGATCGGGGTCGGTTGAGGTACGGGTTGGTGATGGTGATGGTGATCCTCACAGCATGACAGGTTGGTGTGGATCACCAGAAGATTGATACTCCCGGCTTGCAGAGTTACTGCGGGCCCTGAGGTCAGCAGGACCATGTTTGCCTTGAGGGCCAGAGTCTGTATTGTGGCACTCATGGTGTGCATCATTACCTCAAGAGCATCGAGTCATTGGCGATCTCTGAGCCCTTCCGCCTTGGGTTCTTGAGTTGCACTGTCCTCAGGAAAGACGGTCATAGTTGCATCATCTTCAGACTCAAAGGAGATGCTACTCTCAGTTTCAGATGATGCTCTGACTATTCAAGGGTGACTCCCCCTTAGCCTGTCATTGTCTGTTCCTTTGATATGATCAAAGGGTACATCTGCCTCATCATAGACGGGAGATGTAATTTTACGCGCATGGCGTGTTTGAAATTTTCGGATTGGCACTGAGGCCTTGCCAGAAGTTTTGTCTACCACGTCACAGACGGGAGACAAAGGTTTACACGCAGGGCGTGTTTGGGACTTCTGGATTGGCACTGAAGCATTGCCAGGAATTTTGTTTACCACGTCACAGACGGGAGACGAAGGTTTATGCGCAGGGCACGTTTGGTACTTCTGGATTGGCACTGAGGCATTGCCAGAAGTTTTGTCTACAATATCACAAACGGGAGACAAAGTTTTACGCACAGGACGTGTTGGCTGTGTTGTCACAACTTTGTTGATCAGTGAATGAGAACTTACAAGAAGGGTAGAGGACATCTTAGGCATCGACCCTTTACGCAGCTTCCTGTTGTTATGGACAGAGGAGGAATGAGAACTACCCCCTGCATGAAGCATGTCTTCATAGGCAGATTGGTCGAACTGGACGACCAAAATCTTCTTCGACGATCCGATGGATACAGCATCGTGTTGAGCAATTGTTTTCTCTTCAGAGGAGAAAGTCTTCTCCAGCAAAGTCGCCATTTTGTTTGGATAAACAAAGAGGTTTATATGAAACTTTTGCTTACAAACGAGAAAAGAGAAAAAGTACAAGTAATCCTATACGAGGATGTTAAGTACAATAAAATAATTCTGGGGAAGTATTGCTATGGAAGTCTGATCTGCAGTCGATCACTTTGTTCCTTGTACTACACGATGATGAAGAAGTAATGTAGAATAAGCTTTAAACTTTCTCTGAACTGATGGCAAAAGCCAGTCAAAGGAAAGTTGTAGGTAGGATAGAATTCCTGTTGCCAAAGTTGTCAGCCGAAAACCCTATTCTTCTCCCAATTAGTTAAACATATCTATTCAGATGTAATATAAACATGATAGAATATGATTCAACTACCAATTTGTATACAAAATACTATCAGAGGTAATATGGACGTTATAGAATATGATTCCAACTCCCCTTTCCCCTGTGACCAAGGGTCACTATTTATAGAGATCAATCAAATAACTGTCTGGTTGGCATAAAAGCCAAATAACTGTCTTGTTGGCATAAGAGGCCAAACTGTGAAGAAGATTGCATCTTTTACGCTGCGGTTATGACAACTGCTACCCACGTTCCAATAATCTTCTGAATCTGCGTATGACATGTGTCCCTTTATAAGGTAACGCGTATAACCGCTTCTCGAAGATCATGGCATACAAGCCACGTAGGTAACTGCCCCTGCGTAAAGATGGTTGGCATAAAAGCCAAGTAACTGTCTTGTTGGCATAAAAGCCAAATAACTATTTTGTTGGCGTAAAAGCCAAATAATTGTTTTGTTGGCGTAAAAGGCCAAATTGTGAAGAAGATTGCCTCCTTTACGCTGCGGTTTTGACAACTGCTACCCACGTTCTAATAGTCTTTTGAATCTGCCTATGACATGTGTCCCTTTATAAGGTAACGCGTATAACTGCTTCTCGAAGATCATGACATGCAAGCCACGTAGGTAACTGCCCCTGCGTAAAACTTGATAATTCATGAATAATAGATAACCAGCATAAATTAGCCAATTATCCTTCACGACTGAGGTATTGAGCGTATTCTGGGCTAAGTAGCCTTATCAACGTACCTTTGCAAATATAGCCAAGTTGACATATTTCGAGGAGATAGCATACGGTGTACTCCTATAGTTAAAAATAGCCTGGTTGGCGTAAAATGCAAGGATGGTGATGTGAGCGTATTAGCCACAGTCTTAGCTTTTCCAATCATGACAAATAGAATAAAATCTCATGCATTAAATGCAGAGATATGCCTCGAGCTCTGTACAAGAAATAGCTTTTGACGTGGCGTCTGATTTTGTCTTGTCTTGAGCGTAAAAACTCATTTCTGTCAATGTAGAATAGGCAGCGTATTCTGAAGACTCCATTTTTCTTCTTTTGAATGCGTAAAAATGACTTGTATCAAAAGTATGTCACAAAAATGACAACATGGGTCTCTGTGCAAAATCATCATCACAGTCGTCCTCTCGATCATCGTGCAGTACTTTTGTCAGATGTCAAGTTCACTGATTTGACTGACAAATTTATCCGAGAAATACGAAGATTTCCTCGTACAACTTTACGCTGCATTAAAAATAACATACTTTACGCAGGAAGGTATAGCAACCTGTTACGCAGAACAACCTTGAAGTTTCTGCTTTACACAGACAGCTCTGAAGCTCAGCTTTACGCGGACAGCTCTGAAGCTTAGCTTTACGCGGACAGCTTTGAAGCTCAGCTTTACGCCAAACAGCCTTGAAGTTCTATTTTATGCAGACAGCTCTGAAGCTCTATTTTACGCGGATAGATCTGAAGCTCTGCTTTACGCGGACACATTTGAAGCTCAGCTTTATGCTAAACAGCCTTGAAGCTCTGCTTTATATGGATAATTCCCCAGCATATTTCATGCTTCTACAATATCTTGTTGTATTATTTTATACAGCTGTGCGCATCCAAGATTGACTCGGGTGCAGTCGACGAATGCGTCGATGAGTAGTGTACTTGACCTAGTTACTAGCAGACTCACCCATCATTGTGAGGATATTCTGATATCTTCCGAGACTTGACACTCTTACACGCATCACGATGACAAATTCATGTTGGAATGTGGGTTCGTGTACCCGACTAGCTATCGGTGCGTGTGACATGCATCACGGTTTAGTACATAATTAGGGTTATATAATTAGTAGAGACTTAGCATATAGATACGTGGTATGCACGTCGTGTATTCGACTTGTATATCTATATTGGGCATGGAGGACAGCTAGTAGGCATATAGGATACACACATTGGAATCCGTAGTATCCGGAGGAGCCACGGATCCAATGACTTCCTTTATACAGATACCGCATTCTTCGGAGCGATACGGACGTATATATATTTGCAGATATCTCATTCTTCAGAATAATGGACGTTACATGTACAGATACCACGCTCTTTGGAGTGTTGGACGTTATGCCTACACCTACCCATACGTACGAAGGTTGTCCTCATATTGCATTCACATAGATGGTTAACACACCCCTTTATTTTATTCAGTATATATATATGGCATGTATTTTTGTATCTTGTTACGTCCCTCTGAGGATCTGGTTCCCTTCCAGATTTGGACGAGGCATATTATCCTACAGTATACGAACCTGGACAGGAGACGAGGTACGCATCCGAGGAGGAGCTAGAGGTGCTACCGTCAGAGTTCCCGTGATCATTTGGTAGGCCTTCCGCCTAGGATTGGAGCATCATTATCTAGTCAGCGGATGCCCTAGTCATTATTCTTTTTATCTGTCGTTCAGTACTTTTATTTCATCATAGTAGTGGGTTTGTTCCCACCAGACAGTTTGGATTGTACTATGACATTTCAGACTGGCATTTATCTTCTAATATTTATTTTAGTATTTCTTGTTTATATTATGGATGAGATTAGATTACCTGTTTTGATGTAGGATTGGACTTGTTAATATATTAGGACAGCGGAGTACGCTTCGTAGGATCCATTAAATTGGGTAATCCCTCGGAGACGTATTAGCTGGCTATTGCCACGTGGCCTGGTCCCGTGTATTTTGGGACTGGGGCGTGACATGGATTCAGTGGTGGCCCATGCAGGTCATGTTTATCGCTTACGGTATGGTAACATGCCCAGCGAGCCTACAATAGGATAGGAATTACTAGGTCTCATCCACTTTGTTACGTCTTTGAACTTCCTTCGTATTATTTCTAAATATCTGCATCATATTTGCTGGATTTTGTACTCTTTTAATGAAGTTCTATCTCTTACAGCAAGATAAACTTGCGTAGTGGATGAGGAGCATACGGTACCGTGGTGCCAGCCGACACCACTCAGAGAGAGGAGATATCCCAGGGGCCACCTTGAGAGCAACCAGCACCACATGCCCCGGTGATTCTACAGGCCCCGCTGATACATTAGTGCGAGACTTCTCAGGGCGATCCTACACAGCAGCATGAGGGTCAGACTTCACAAACAATCCTAACACAATATTTCGAGGGCCAGACTTCGGGGGCTACGCCGATGCCACAAACCGAGAGGCCGACATCTGAGGAGACACCTACCGCACAGCCGGAGGTCCCATTGCCACCACCTCCACCCTATCCACCTCAGATGCCACAATCAAATGGACAGCCACAGATGCTTCAGTTCTTCCAGGCTATGATACAGGCACAGTGGCATCAGACCGAGACGTTGAGACAGAGCTTGATGGCAGTTCTGGAGAGGATACCTGCCCCAACACCCGTACCAGCACCAACACCAGTTCAACCAACTGGTACTGTACGAGGGTTTCGATAGATGGTCCCGGATATTTTTTTGGGCAATGAGACAGCAGAGGAGATCTCCAATTGGGTCGCCAATACGGAGATGCTACTAGAGGCTTCTCAGCTACATCCAGACCTATGGATGACCGCAGTGAGGGCCCAACTGAAAGGCAACGCCCATCACTGGTGGGATTCTATAGAGCGCAGTGTAGGCAAGACACAGACGTGGGAGCAGTTCTTAGAGTACTTCAATGCGAAGTATTTCTCGGCTATAGTTAGAAATGCCCTGTACTCCCAGTTCCTGCATCTAGAATAAGGAAATATGACCGTAGACGCATACGACGCGGAGTTTAGCCGACTTAGCAGATTTGGTGCCGCCTTGATACCCAACGATCTAGAGAAGGCCCAAAGATTCCATCACGGCCTTACTTTTGAGCTGCAGAGGTACACCACCACCCAGGCGAGGATTTCTTATGAGGAAGTTTTGTCAGAGGCACGAATCCAGGAAGCCATTGACAGAGGAGCAAGATGTTCCAGCAAGACCGTACCAGCCAGAGCCCAGCTCGGAGCAGGAGGACCGATCCGTCGTCCCGGAGCACAAACACAGCAGAGGACAGTGCCATACCAGCACAAGGAGCTTCCGACTTGTCACCATTATGGCAAGAGGGGACACGTCGTCAGAGATTGTCGAAAGAAGCTTGGATTATGCATAATATATGAAGCAAGTCAGTACCTTGCCAGAGATTGCCCACAACGCAGAGATGCAGCACCACAGACAGGACAGAGGCCAGCAGCACCAGTCCCGAGGATACTACCCCCGCCAGGAGGTCAACATCCACCAGCACCCGGAGGATTTCAGAGGGGACCACCCTTGGCCCCACAGGAGGCACAGTTTGATCGAGCCAGACAGCAGGCCGGAGGACAAAGGCATGGACAAACCTTTGCACTAGCAGTGACTGAGGAAAAAACAGAAGGGGAAGCTATCACAGGTACCATTTTAGTTGCATTATTACCTGCGACTGTATTGTTTGATTCTGGTGCTACACTATCTTTCATATCTAGTAGTTTCGTAGCTATGCATAGAGTAGTTACTTTCCCCTTACCTAAGAGTTGGAAGATTCTTACAGGAGGAGGCATCGTGCCGGTTACCAGCACTATTAGAATGTGCTCGGTAGTCGTGTATGGTCGAGAGATGAGAGCGCGATTTTTGGTATTTCCAATGACAAACTTTGATGTCGTATTAGGCATGGACTGGTTGAGCCAGTATAATGTCATACTGGATTGTCGGAGAGGTAGCGTCATTTTTAGACCGCCAAAAATAACCGGAGTTCGAGTACATGCAAGGGACCGTCGAGCAAGGAGTAGGACAGACAACTAGAGCTTATATGGCTATGGAGACGGCACCCCCACCGATAGTTGCAGAGTTCGAGGATGTTTTTTTGAAGGAGTTGCCAGGCTTACCGCCAGATAGAGACGTGGAGTTCACTATTGAGTTAGTACCCGGAGCGGCACCGGTATCTTCAAATGTGTACCGATTGGCGAAGAAGGAACTAGATGAGATGAAGCTACAGTTAGAGGAGTTGCAGATCAAAGGATTTGTCCGTCCTAGTGCATCACCCTGGGGAGCACCAGTGTTGTTTGTACCAAAGAAGGATGGGACAGTACGCATGTGCATTGATTACAGAGCCCTTAATGCTTTAACTATCAAGAACAAGTACCCCATGCCGCAGATTGATGATTTGTTCGACCAACTGACAGGAGCAGTAGTGTTCATGAAGATGGACTTGTGATCGGGTTATCATCAGGTAAAGGTGCGGAGAGAAGACATTCCAAAGACAGCATTCAGGACTCGTTATGGTCACTACGAGTTCTTGGTGATGCCTTTCGGATTGACGAACGTGCCCGCAGTATTTATGAACTTGATGAATAGAGTCTTCCACCAATACCTAGACCAGTTCGTGGTATTCTTCATCGACGATATTTTGGTGTATTCAAAGAGCCACGAGGAGCACGAAGAGCACTTGAGACTGGTGTTAGAGACGCTGAGGCATGAGAGGCTCTATGCAAAGCTGAGCAAGTATGAGTTTCTCCTCGATCGTGTTGTTTTCCTTGGACACGTTATCTCAGGAGATGGTATTTCAGTAGATCCAGCGAAGATTTTGTCAGTAGAGACGTGGCCGACCCCTACCAACGTCTCAGAGGTGAGGAGTTTCCTAGGACTTGCCGGGTATTATCGGAGGTTCGTAGAGAACTTCACAAGGATCGCAGAGCTGATGACCCGCTTGACCCACAAGGAGCAGGAGTTCACCTGGACAAAGGAGTGTCAGACGATATTTGATGAGCTGAAGAAGCGTTTGACTACGACACCTATCTTGACCATACCTTCTGGATCCGGAGGATTCATGATCTATAACGATGCGTCCGAGAAAGAATTAGGATGCGTCTTGATGCAAGGTTGTGGCCTATGCCTCTAGACAGTTGAGGACCCATGAGAAGAACTACCCCACTCACGACTTGGAGCTTGCCACAGTAATCTTTGTATTGAAGCTTTGGAGGCACTACCTATACGGAGAACGAGTAGAGATATTCACAGATCATAAAAAGCCTGAAGTACGTCTATACTCAGAAGGACCTGAACCAGAGACAAAGACGTTGGCTCGAGGTGATAACAGACTTTGAGATTAAGCTGCAGTACAATCCCGGAAAGGCCAACGTAGTAGCTGATGCATTGAGCAGAAGACCCATGGCATTCTTTTTGACTACCCAACAACATCTGTTGAGAGACCTAGAGCAGATGGGTATAGAGGTCATTATGCCCGGAATAGACGTTGTCGAGTTTCCAATTGCAATCGATATTGGTTGAGAGGATCAAGGCTGCCTTGCCAACTGTCACACCCAGTCCCAAAATATCGAGGGACTAGACACGTGGTAATGGCCAACAGCACACACTGATGGGCAAACCCAATTTAATGGACCCATCAGGGTGTACTTAAGCTGTAAAACATCAATATGGGCAATGGTAGTAATTTTATCTACAGAAATGAATACAACAATATCAGAGTATAAAGCAATATCAAATCTCAATAAAATATAACTTAGGGAACAGCCCGATAATGAGTCTGATATAATAGTCAAGATACAAGAATAAATATAACAACAACAAATACTGAGTATGGATAAAGCATATACTCAGGAGAAATCCTCGGCGATCACTCGTCTTTTGGATCTGGTACTGCTCCAGTGCCTGCTCCTGTTCCTGCTTCTGCTCCTGTTAATGCTCCTGTCCCGTATACCTCGGGATAGATATCCTCTGCTATTCCTGGGGATATAATCCGGATCCAGGTTCTCAGGGGACATAACAAGGTACAAAATAACTCAAACCAAAATAAATACAGTGGAGCAATAAATGAATCAATAAGGTAAACTATATAACCAGCTAAGTGATATGCAATATGAGAGCATTAATCATACTCAGACTGAGACTACTATAGGCTCTGTGTCGGGGAAACCCATAGCAGTATTTTCTCGAAGGGCCAGTACATGTGTCAAAGCTCTGTATCAGAGTCTAAGACACCTCCAGATAATAATATATATAATATAATTAGCCTTTGATATGGTAATACTCTTCCCACCCAATGTAATCATACGTCTCATGTCCACGACGTCTCATGTCCATGTCACGCAGGATCATGACCTCTAACTGAATGCAACAAGTCATAATGATAGCTAAGCACATGCAATATCTATGTCATGAATCATGTAACCTATACATAATCACCATAAATATCTCAGGAAGATTCTGTCTCTTGAACAATGTCAGGTGTCCTGTGGTATGACGTACTTGATAAGGCAAGCACGAGAATGTATAGGGTCTCGATATCCATGTCTAGGTGACGTTACACAACTTCGCGTACGGTATTGACACCTGAATATTATTCGGACGCTAAGTAATGTCACACGGTTCTAGGTTGAATAGAGATATTACAGTAATAAATCAAGAGAATAGTATAAACAAATATTGCAAGTATGGCAAGATATACTTGCATGTGATCCTGGCTCCAACTACTACTCTGGTATCAGCGGGATCTGCAGGTACTCCTCCGATGCTGAAATAAATGTTACTATCAGGTTCAGAAGATATCAAATAGCTAGAATTGCCTGTCCATAAGTCCAATTTGGACACAGGGGCAAAAGTGACAGTTTCTGGTCAAAGCGGTGTCCACATGTGGCCCGCTTCACACCAAAAAATGTGTCAGAGACAATATTTTTCAAATTTGTCAAACTTAGTGTCTACAAGTCCAGAACGATGATACGAACCAAACGGAATATCCAGAACTGGATTCCGATGAGTCGATCACAAAATCGCCCGTCAAGTGGAGTCGTAGGGCCCACGATACGCGATGTTGTCAACGTTCTCATAATCGAACCAAACTTGGGTCACAGGACCAGCGTATTGCTACGAGTCCGATGGCGCAAGTTTCGTTTCGATACGACGTGCATACACGAAGTTACAAAGAGTTCTAGAACAGGACCGATACGGGGTGTTGTCGACGGATACGCGTTGATTCCGGTGTGCACGCACATCCAAATCAACTTTCGCGAAATCCCACACGTCCGTATTAACGGCGCACACCTTTCGGTAAAGTCTGCACATGACCAAGTCGTCCCGTTTAGTAGGGCACATCCAGTTTCGGGAAAAAATAGGGTAATTATTTTTCTGATTTTGGGTCGCAGTTTACGACCGCCACAGGACGCGATACCTTGAACAAATTGCACGGGTATCGAGAGGGTCACGCAGTCTACGTGTCACAGCAGACGGAACAAAAAATGGGGCAGCGAGGAGAGAGAAACAGTTACCTGAACAGGGCTCCGAAGATGACTGAAAATGCGTTCTCGCGAGGCGGCGCGACACGGCACGGCCGGCTAGGGCACGGCGGAGGCGGTGCTGTGCGGCTGCTGTCCGTGAGGTGGTGAGGTCATCGAGTTCGCCGGAGTTGGGGTGCCCAGCTGCTAGGTCGTCGGAGGAAGAAGGTGGTGGTGGCAGTGGTGAGGCGGTGGTGGTGTTGGTGGTCGTGGGGTTTAAATAGGCCGGAGGGGGAGGAGTTGGGTCGGCCGTTCTGGCGGAGGGGAGGCGCTCGGACGGCCGGTGGGAAGATGAGTTGGCGGGATGCGAGCGAACGCGGCGGGTGCGGTGAAGGGCGGCGGCAAAGAGGAATCGGAAGAGTCGTCGGTTACATTTGGTTACTGTAGCTAATGATTCGGGTCGGGTCGGGTCGAGTTGTGGGATTCGGATCTGACCCGATCCGATATGAAATGGGTTCGGGTATTGGGTCAGCGGGTCGAGTCGGCTAACGGATCCGGATCCGACCTGCTAGGGTTGGTTCAGGATTCGATTCAGGGTTTAAACCGGTTGGTTTAATCCGGTTCAGGTTGGTTTATTTTGGTTTAAATAAAAACTTAGTTTTTAGGTCTTTAAAAATGGTTCCGGGGTCCAATAAATTCTAGAAAAATTACCCTATGTCTAATATTTAATTTTACACCTAAAAATATTATTTTCATAATATTTTTAATATTTAATAAAAATATTTTAAATTATTTAAAACCAGAATACCTTGATTTTTATTAGTAAAAAATCACAGAAAAATTTCAGAAAAATTCTGAAAATTTATTTTTAAATTCTAAAAAATCTGGGAGTTTACACCAACAGATGCCAGATTTCAGAGGCTTCGACAGAGGACATAGGCCGGGATACAGATAGGATTGCGCATACTTGAGGACGGGACTTTGAGATGTGGAGATCGTCTCTATGTTCTGAATGGAGAACTTCGTCAGGAGCTGATGTCAGAGGCGCACAGTTCAACTTACTTTATTCATCCAAGAGGAACGAAGATGTACAAAGACTTGAGGCAGTACTATTGGTGGCATGGAATGAAGAGGGAGATAGCCTGCTTTGTGGCAAAGTGCCTGGTGTGTCAGCAGGTCAAGACTGAGCATCAGAGGTCAGCAGGATTACTTCAGCCGCTCCCGACACCTGAGTGGAAATGGGAGCACATCACTATGGACTTCATTACGGGCTTTCCAAGGAGTCCTAGTGGTTGCATGTAATATGGGTAATCGTGGATAGACTTACCAAGTCCTCTCACTTTTTATCTTTCAGAGTTAGGCAGTCTACAGAAGTCCTAGCAGATATGTATATGAGGGAGATCGTACGACTGCATGGAGTGCCAGTCAGTATAGTGTCGGACAGGGATACGAGGTTCACATCTTACTTTTGCCGGAGTATGCAAGAGAGTCTCGGTACCCGCCTGAAGTTCAGCACATCGTATCACCCGTAGACAGATGGCCAGTTTGAGCACACCATTCAGACGCCGGAAGACATGTTAAGGGCGTGCATGCTTGATTTTGGAGGATCATGGGAGGACCATTTGCATTCGGTCAAATTTTCCTACAATAATAGCTATCAAGCGAGCATTCAGATGGCTCCATATGAAGCGTTGTATGGCAGAAAGTATCGTTCCCCAGTATGTTGGAGTGATGTGGGCGAGAGATAAATTCTTGGACCAGAGTTGGTTGTTCATACAGTGGAGAAGGTAAAGAAGATCCAAGGGCACCTGTGAGCAGCACAGTACAGACAGAAGCATTGGGCAAATGCACATCGATGACCCCTAGAGTTCCAAATTGGAGATCATATGTTTATGAAGATCTCACCTACACGAGGAACCATCAGGTTTGGAGGCAGAGGAAAGCTGAGCCTGAGGTATATCGGACCATTCGATGTGTTGGAATGCATCGGAGAGGTTGCTTACAGGTTAGCATTACCACAGATACTAGAAGGAGTTTATGACGTCTTTCATGTATCTCAGCTAAGGAGGTACATACCAGATCTGAGTCATGTGCTTGACCATTCAGAGATCACAGTCGGGCCGAGTTTATCATATCAAGAGGAGCTTGTAGGGATTCTGGACAGAAGCGAGAAGGTATTGCGAGGTCAGACTATCCCTTTAGTTCGTGTCATATGGAGGCATCATGCGCCAGGCGAGTTGACTTGGGAAAGAGAGGATGAGATTCGATAACGTTTTCCCCATCTTTTCGAAGGCCTAGGTATATAGTAGCATTTAATTCCAGTCAGTAGTTCTTACCATATGTTTGTTTTAATTTCGAGGACAAAATGCTCTAAGGAGGGTAGATTGTAAACCCCCTCGACCCAAATTTAGATTTACTTAGCTTAGATAGAGATATTAGGGTTAATTTGGTGCCAATTAGAATTAATACGCAGTATTTATATATTTGTATAATATTTATATCACTTAGTACACTTTACCGTTGCTTCGATAATTGGAGCACTGCACTAGCTATTACCTACAAACGAATTCCATATACTTCTCCTAGACAAGCTAGCCTTCCATTATAATATTGATGTAACTATTAAATACTCTATTTTGTGCTTCATTCTAGTCGCACAATATTCGTTGAAATCGTCTAGTTTTAAATCCCAATAAATCCAACCTTGCGCAGTTACCGTTCCAATCGAAATTGAAGACACAACCTCAACCCATTTTCATACAACCCAAATAAGGATATTATTTTATTCTGAATCTGCCATGTCCATGACAACTGCGTTTCACAAAATCCTACTCCCATATAATTCCAATTAATTGAAAAGTATCGCTTGCACTAATTCTTATTTAAATTAGTGTGAAGACTAACCTCACCAAAACTAGACCCAACCTAGCCCATCTATACCCTACATTCTTTCATGTGGATATGTTCTCCACCCCAAGGAGCCCTGGTCGGCCAAATTCCCGAGGACAACCCCCTCTTTCTCTCTCCTATATAAATATATTTCTCTCTCTCTTTAAACCCTAAAAACCAAAATCCTAGCCTTTCCCAACCGGCCACCCTCCAAACCGATCACTCATCCCCCTTCCCCGATCACTCAGTGCCGCCACCACCTCAACCGCCACAGTCACCACCTCCTCCGCCTGCCCTTCCCCCTAGACGCCGGACCACCGCCCCAGCCCGCCTGCACCCGACCGCCACCTCCATCAACCATCATTACCATCATCAATACCATCTCCAACTCAACTCCCTTTCTCTGACTTCCCTCAACCACCTCCACCGCCTGACTACTGACCGCCTCCGCCACCAGCCTCACCATCTCCACCACCCCAACACCACCAGCAACCAACACCTACACCACCGTAAACCACCACTCGCACCACCCTCATCAACATCACCATCACCAACCCGTACCTCAACCGACCCCGATCACCCTAGCCCACCTGACCAACGCCTGCCAGCACCGCCAACTGCCGCTGCCGCCAACTGCAACTACTGCCGAGACTGCTGCTGCCGCTACTGCTTCTCCGTGCACCACCGGAGCTCTGCCCCTCGCCGGAGAACGAGTACGTAGACAAGCCAGCCCCCTCTCGGCCACGACTAGGTAAACATCTTATTGCTCTCTTTTCTTCATGTGTCGCTGTGTCGCTGTGTCATTGAATGGACATGAGTAAAGTAATGTGAAACCCTAAGTACAATATGTGTGGGTGTGTGTTTATTTAGATTAGTAATTTAGGATTAGTAATTACTCAAATAATAAATGACTTGTTAATAAGAACTTTGTGTTTTACCTAAAAACCTAGACATTGACCAAGTACACCTTAACGTGATAATAAGGACATGTATTTCTGTACAAAACATAATTATTTTGTAACAGGACCTTGGTAATTTGCTACCTCGAGGTACACGGTAAATGAGGACAGGACACGTGTACGTCTTAGCTGCGTGCAAACGCGACTCTGTTAGTTGACCAGCGTGACCCCTTGCGTCAGTGCCTAAGAGCAGCGTAGTATTTCTGTGTGTATTACTTTAGTGTCTGATGATCGAATTGCTATATTATATTATATGTATAGGGTCGCTGGACCAGTCAGGAGAGACTTCAGGAGCAGGTTATTGGCATTCGCAGCTTGAGGACCCAGGCAAGATACCTTGCCATATTTGATGTTTAATCTAAATTATGCAAATGTTGTATGATATCTTATTGCATTATTTTATACAACTGTGTGCGTCCGAGATTGACTCGGGTGTAGTCGACGAATGCATCGATGAGTAGTGTACTTGACCTAGTCACTAGCAGACTCACCCATCATTGTGAGGATATTCTGATATCTTCCAGACCTGACACTCTAACACGCATCACGGTGATAAATTCATGTTAGAATGTGGGTCCGCATACCCGACTAGCTATCGGTGCGTGTGACATGCATCACGGTTTAGTACGTAATCAGGGTTATATAATTAGTAGAGACTTGGCATACAGATACGTGGTATGCACGTCGTGTATTCGACTTGTATATCTATATTGGGCGGGGAGGACAGCTAGTAGGTGTATGGGATACACACATTGGAATCCGTAGTATCCGGAGGAGCCACGGATCCAATGAATTCTTTTATACAGATACCGCATTCTTCGGAGCAATACAGACGTATATATATTTGCAGATACCTCATTCTTCGAAATGATGGACGTTACATGCACAGATACCACGCTCTTCGGAGTGTTGGACGTTATGCCTATACCTACCCATACGTACCAAGGTTGTCCTCATATTATATTTACATAGATGGTTAGCACACACCTTTATTTTATTCAGTATATATATATGGCATGCATTTTTGTATCTTGTTACGTTCCTCTGAGGACCTGGTTCCCTTCCAGATTTAGACGAGGCATATTATCCTACAGTGTACGGACCCAGACAGGAGACGAGATATGCATCCGAGGAGGAGCTAGAGGTGCTACCGTCAGAGTTCCCGTGATCATTTGGTAGGACTTCCGCTTAGGATTGGAGCATCATTATCTAGTCAGCCGATGCCCTAGTCATTATTCTTTTTATCTGTCGTTCAGTACTTTTATTTCATCATAGTAGTGGGTTTGTTCCCACCAGACAGTTTGGATTGGACTATGACATTTCAGACTGGCGTTTATCTTCCAGTATTTATTTTAGTATTTCTTGTTTATATTGTGGATGAGATTAGATTACCTGTTTTGATGTAGTATTGGACTTGTTAGTATATTAGGACAGCGGAGTACGCTTCGTAGGATCCATTAAATTGGGTAATCCCTCGGAGACGTATTAGCTGGCTATTACCATGTGGTCTGGTCCCGTGTATTTTGGGACTGGGGCGTGATAACCCCAGAACCAATGTAGATTCAAATGCAACCGCTCCATCCGCTAGCGGTAATCATCCCATATCCGGATAATCTGCTCCTTCCGCAGTCGATAAAGCTCGGGAAGCAATGCGGGAGGTGCGAGAACTTTGGGCCTATCTATACTCAATGGGTAATCGGGACTCATCACACGAGCTCGAGATTTGACAATCGTATCCCCTCGAGTTGAGAGATGTACCATACCCGCCCAAGTACAAACCCTTTAACTTGACTCCGTTTGATGGAAAGATATCTCCCCGTTAATTCATGAGTTACTTCGAGACGGCAATGAGGCATCTGCCTCGCAACGATGCCCTCTTAACCAAGCTCTTTGTCGGGGCATTGTCTTGAATAGCTTTCGATTGGTTTTGTAGCCTCCAGGACAATTGTATTTCATCGTTTGACGATCTCAAAGGTCTTTTTCTTACTCGGTTCTACGACGGGAGAAATGACATGATGATGTCCTCTTTAATGCACATCAAGCAAAGGGCAGAAGTGTTTGTACGTGAATACATCGAGTGGTACAGGCAAGCAGTGCTAAAGTTACCCCTCGGTAACTCTGAATCCACGTTGATAGACACCTGTCGAAGAAATCTTCTTACCACGGCCAGACTCTGAATGGGAGACTCTCAATTTAAAGAAAGAACGACATTCATCATAAATGTTGTCAGTGTTGAAAAGAAAGTAAAGGATGCCCGCCTCTTGGGAATACATGTCCACGTTACTGATGATAGGAAAAAATGCCCTTACAACAATAAAAACAACAGCGACAATAGTACCCGGGATAGTAAGGGAAATCGGGCTCTTGTCGCCAATATAACCAAGAAGCCCGAGCAAAGGCCCGCAGAGGCTCCAAAATCGAAGGAAATTTATTCCTTCGAAGATGATGACATCGTGGTAATCTTTGACGTGCTAATAAAGGAAAACAAACACCGGCTCCCCGACGTTAAGCGCCCTGTTGAGGCAGTTGATGTAAATAATCTGAAGTACTGCCACTACTATTGATACGTCCACCATGCTACGCAGGATTGTTATACACTGAAGTGGTACATCCAGTGTTTGCTCGACACCAAGACCCTCACCTTGGATTTCAATGAAAAAACAGTTGCCTCTAACATGGCATCTTTCTAGTTCGGTAACTTTCTGGCAACCAAAGCGAAAGACGAAGTGATCCCGATCCCTAGGGCAACAATGGAGGTTGTCAATCTTTCGTCAGCTCGTGACCAGACAGCATGGCTGATACCTCTCACCACATTACGTATGGAGGTCATATGGGTCTATCCAGATCTTGCTCCAGACTTGATGCAGCAGGCAACACCTTCCGCACCAAGTCCAAGGGCAAGAAGTCTAAGTCCTGCTACACAGTTTATATCCCTTCCGAAGAAGCTATAGCAGAAACAACAAGGTCAGGCCTGACGTACCAACAAGAGTACGATATCTCTGACGCTGGTGCGCTCCTAATCGCCACATCCGATCCGGGTCCATCCCAGCCTCCAACAGTGATCAAGTCCAAGCAGAAAGAAACTCGCTTGGACAAACCGCTAAACAAAGATACCGCTCAGGGGCTGGAGAAGCCCTACAATTTTGATATATTGGCATAATTGGCCAATATTCCAGCGAAGTTATTACTATTCATGCTTCTCTAACTCTCCAAAGACACTCGAGTTGCTCTGAGTGAGGCATTACAAAATGCCGACACCTACCTGGCGCAGGTCAAGCCTCTAGCTAAGGATCTTGTCGCATGCCTCCACTACAATAATGTGATGGAGGTGATACCCAACATCACGTTCTCGCAACAAGGCATGTTGCTAAAGAACAATTGACACAATCATCCTCTGTATTACACAGGGTACATTGGCGCATCAAGGTGGACCGGATGCACATCGACCCTGGTTCGTCAATCAGCATCATCCCACAAAGTCTTCTTCAGACCTTGGGCATCCCGATACGTCGCCTTGTAGCAACCAATACTTCCATCAGTGGCTTCAACTCAGGGAGAAGCTACCTTCTGGGCAAGATTTGCTTGAAGTGTTAGATCGACGATTTAAAAACAGAGGTCACATGTTACGTCATAGATGTAGACATATCCTACAACGTCCTGTTGGGACGTCCGTGGATACACCAGTACATGATTATACCGTCAACCTTGCACTAGTGCTTGAAGTACATGGACGATCATGGCGTCATCAAGACGCAATTTGTCATCGATCCATTCAAAGGGGTTGAGGCATATTACTCTGACTCGATCCTCTACAAGCAAGTCCACCAAGATGAAGGTGGCAATGACGTCGACGATGAGACAGAGACTGGGACAACATCGGACGAGCCCTTGAGAGTCCATCTCAAAGATTATACTCCCGATACAGCCTCTCCCCTCATGGTAAAACTGCATAAGAAAGCACATAACCTCTGGTTGTTCTCCTTCGTAGACCGAGTCGGTCGCTGAAGGAAGATCCAGTACCTACTACGACTTTCGAACCTCTAGTGGTAAAGCTGCACAGGACAACCCCAAAGCTGTCGCTCACACTGGGGTCAATCTTGGGAAGGACAAACTGGAGGAGTACGTAGCCGCTCATGCTAACGTCGCTTCTCTTGACGATGTAATTCCTGAGGATAAGATACCTTATTTTATGAATAAAGGGTTATCTTTGAACTACTCGGATGTTGGACATCTCAGCATATTATATTCCATAGAATACGGTCTAGGCATGCACCTGCATACATAGGTGACTACCATCTATGCAGTAAATCAAATTCTTCCCAGTCAAAACTCATATTTCATAGTTCTAGCAAGGAAGAGGGGAGACAAACTCATCATCTTCGGCAGAGTAAAAAGTCCCCAATCCTTGCTAGAACTTATCTTCGTCAGCAAAAGTCGTCAGCAAAAGTCTGTCCGATGAGGATCGAGAATCCCTGCTATAGCTAGTCAGGGAATACACCGATGTATTTGCTGGGAGTTACAAAAATATGTCGGAACTGGACCCCCAAATCGCGGTCCATAAGCTCAACATCTTGCCGAACGCTAAGCCGGTCAAACAGCACAACGGCAGTTCCGACCGGAACTCATGAACGCCATTAAAGCTAAGTCAACAAAATGATAGATAGTAGCTTCATCCCTGTAAATCCCATGATTTTTCAAGAAATTTTAATTTAGATTTTCACAATTTTCTGGAATTTTTCTGAAATTTTTATTAATTAAAAACTAAGGTATTTTGAATTTAAATGATTTTTAAATGATGTTTAATAATATTAAAATATTATGAAAATAATATTTTATAGTGTAAAATGAAAAACTAGACATAGTGTCACGACCCGCACCCGGTTTAGGGGCACGAGTGCGTGGGTACGTCCAGCCTACGCCGCAGCATCGGCGGTAGAACGCTGTCTAGGTCATGTAACTATCTAATCAAACTCACGTGAATACCCAACTCCATAAGGAGACGTGAATATCATAAAATAATGCTAGAAATACTCAATCACATAAACTAAAGCACGATGAGATATCAAGGCAAGCAAGAAATACAAGACAAGTTTAACGGCAAAATAATCATACCTGCAATCATTAACTTCCAATCCCCAAGTGTGTCAGAAACCAGTCTACTAATGTCACAGTCTGGAAAAATATTTTTCAGTCAAGAAGGAGCAAAGTACATCTCTAAATAGCAGTTCTAGATTAATAATATAAACTATGTAGCAGTTCTAGATGGAAATATACGAGAAGCATGTATAGGTACGAGAAATAGAAGAAATACTAGAAATACTGTAAGTAAATGCAGGAGAAGAAACAATATGTCCATGAGCAAGAACCTATGACTGAGTGTTTGAGTACTAGCTTTAACATGTGATCGGCTTGGAAACTTGATCAGGCAGGTTACATGTGATTAGCTATAATTCATGTAAGGTCAGGCTAACCGTTGGTTAGCTATGATGCATGTAGAGGTCAGGCTAATCACACGTAACAGCTATGAAGCATGGAGATGGTCAGGCCGCACCCGACGTGAGATGTGGGGTGAGCTATGATGCATGAAAAGTTGGGTATGATCACATATCTACACTAAAATACTCCCCACCCCCGACTGGTATAGTAGATACAATCATGGTACGCTATGGCACGGGATTCCCTAGGGAGGTAGCAAATCTCCCCGGGAATCAGTGTCTGTACATGCACAAGATAACAAGGAAAACAAGTCTTGTACAAGCTACACCATGAATAAGGAATAACATCTCATGACGAGATCCGTGCATACCAATCCGTGTAACCAGCGTGTCAAGAGCATGGATATTTACACTAGATACAGTGAACATAGGAGATATCATAAATTAGAAACTAATCAGAGAATGTACTCGTCTTGGGTCCTTGGATGGTGAATACCGATGTCCTGTTCCAAAGTATCCCCTGGAAAAACCAACAGTCCTATAACAGATCACAAGCAAAACCACATTTGTATCAGATGCTACACTAACACAGTCTAAAATACTGAGTTCGGGACTTCTCTAGGTATGATACCGGTCACCTAGGATCACCTAGTAGAGATACGTAAAACACATTACACTTATTAATACTTACAATATTTATACATGCACCAATTTAAATGTATTTACAATATATATATATATGCCTTTTAAATACATATTTAATTTACACTAGTTGAACATTATATATGTATACTCATACATATGCTAACAATACATTTTTTTTAAATATATATATATATATATATTGTCAATGTTATTATTAAAATATATACTAATACTAGTACATTACATTAAATACAAATACAATACATTAATTGTATGTACAAGATATATATATACATTTATACTAATTATACATATTTGAAAATATATTAAGTACATATATATACAAAATATATACATATACTAAACATTATATATTTTTATACCAAATACCTACATATATATATTAAAGGAAATACACATATACATATTATACTATACCAATTGAACAATAATAGTACGTATACTATTACATTTTATATACCAAAATACGTATATATCATATATGTGCAAAAGTACATTTTAGAATATACATATATATATTGTCAACATCATTATTAAATATACTAATACTAATACCAATTTAGTTTATACAATGTATATTAGGAATATAATAAAAGCATGTACAAAATATATATTTTTATACATATATACAAATTATATATGTTGAAATATATACAAAACATATATACATATATTAATTAATACAATACCAATAATGCTTATACCAAGTACGTATTTATTCATATCAACCATATTTTAAATACATACATTTCATTATACTAAGGTATACATATACTATACTTATACATGTATTAAACATTAAATAAAATAATACTATACACATACCTACACATTGATTAACCATATACAATTTATTCACATTAATTAAATACCTATAAATACATATACATTACATTAGCTACATATATATATGTATATATATATATATGTATGTATATATATATATATATATATATATATATATATATATATATATATATATATATATATATATGTGAAGAAGGAAAGAGGGGGAGAAGAAAACTTACTGTGGGGGGTTTGGCCGGAAGATGGCCGGAGGGATTACGACAGGGAGGAGCAGCAGGAAGAGGGAGGAGAAGATCAGAGTAGACAGGTGGTGGTGGTGGTGATAGATGGGTCGGCCGACGGGGTACACAGCAGAGGGGGAGCAGCGGTCGGGTGGAGGGAACAGGAAGTCGGGCCGCCGGAACAGAACGGGAAGGGGGTTGGGTGAGGTTGGAGAGGGTGAGTTCACGGTGGAGGAGTGGGGCTCGGCCGCCTGAAGCGGTGGTGCTCGTGGTGGGTATGTGAGTGGCAGGGAGGAGCAGCCAGCGCCGGTCAGGATCCGTCGGCCGGCCGTTGAATCAGTGGTGGTGATCGGGGACAGTGGGTGCGAGGGGAGGTGCACAGGCCGGCGGGTTGGGGACTCGGTCGCCGGGGTGAGCAGTGGCCGCCGGAGGGATCAGAGGGCCGCCGAAATGATGGCCGGAGGTCGGGTGATCTCCGGGTGAACAGTAAGGGGGTGAACAGTGTTCCCCCCTTCTTCCTTTTGAAATTTAAATAGAAAGAAGAAGAAGAAGAAGAAGAAGAAGAAGAAGAAGAAGAAGAAGAAAGGAAAGAAAAGAACAAAAGGAAGAAGAAGAAAAAGAAAAGAAAGAGGTTTCCTAGGTTGGAGTTGAGGATGGAGGAGAGAGAGAGGTGAGGGCTTGCTTGGGGATTAGGGTTTGATGATGACAAGACATTAAATAATGGAGAGTGTGGGTGAAATCAAGGGTGGTGATTGACCCCCTAGAATGAGTGGCCCAGATTGGTCATGGAAAAATAGTTCATGGAGGAATGAGGGTGAGGTTTAATTAAGAATTAATAGGGCTCCCTCATGGTTTAATCAAATGGGTGTTGACACCAAAAATGCAGATTTGCAAATTAGCCCCCTTAAATTTGGGTATTTGCACAGACACATAAAATGACGAAAATTTGGCGGGCGGTTCGGTGTCTGGTGTTTCGTAGGGTCAGGGGGCGTTGTAAGTTTGGTATGGGCTCAATAGCAGGGCACTGGAATTAAATTGGGATTTTCAAAATCGGTTAAAATAGTATCCTCAATTTAATTAGAAATAATTGCAAGTTGTGTTCTAAAATTAATTAGGAGTACATGGGGCCAAAATCAGGTCAGGTCATCAATACCAATAATGAAGAAGACTCAGAATAGGATATTACCCTAATTTGGGCCGCATGAAAAATAGGTCAAGATTGCCTCCAATTTTTGATTGGAACGCACAACGATAAAAATAGGAATTTATTAAATAACGTCCGCGATGATTTTTGTGCGGCTATAAATAATGCACAGAGAGCATAATTATGAGTTGCAAAAATAGCAGAATGGAAGGCGGGCATGTCTAGGGCAAGATGGTGAAATTTGTTGGAAGACAAAAGTCAGGGTAGTGCTTCAAATATCGAAGGAAAGGCAATGCACAATAATTAACTAAAAATACGATAATTAATTACGATCTCCAATAAATAAATTCCAGATAAAATAATTAAATACAGAATTCTATAATTCGGATAGGTGTTCGTCTACTGGGTTTCTAGGTCAATTCTACCAGCACAAACACAAATGAACGCTGCATCTAATACTATATTTAATTACACATCACACATAATTATTTAAATTAAATATACTATCATGCAATTATTTAATTGTAAATACCATAATATTAAATATTGTAAAAAGTCAAAAATACCCCTGTTTTCGGAATGTGGTAGTGACAAGTCTACCCACCTTAAAAGAATTTCGTCCGCGAAATTTAAAATCCTCATAGTAGCGTTTATTCATACACATTATTATTTCCCTCAAATTTTAAATTCATCATCCATGAAATTAGGTAACAATCCACAATGTCTTTTCACAATTTGTCAAAAATTCTGAAATTATTGCATAACCTGAAAAATCCTCGAAATAGAATCAAAGTCCCTCTTTTTTTTAATAGTTCAATACTCGGAATTTAATATCCACTCCTCTAATTTGATTTTAATCAATGCACATATAGAAAATGTTAATCTTATCCCAAAAGTTGAATTCAAACATTAATCCATCAATGATTTTATTCCTCGATTTCCTCTTTCCTCAAAATACTTAACAATACGATACTTAAGGGTTCTCCAATCGCAACATCCAAATATAACATTTTAAAATTCATAACTTGCAATTAAATAAAATATTGATAAATCTCCCAGAATTTCTAAATTTAATAACCAATTTAAACATGTCACATTCTTCCTGGAATTAATAAATCATAAATTCTGCCATGTTAATTTCTTAACCCTCTATTTAAATCAATGGTTATCCTCGAATTTAATCATCTTGCCTCTCTTGTCAAGTCATAACTCCTTCATGAATCTTCGTCACGGTCAAACCTCGATAATCATGGTCCAAGAAAATCTTCCTACAATCCTACAACATGCAACCTAAAGGGATATGTACGGTCATAGTGTTTTTTGTCATGGTATTGCAGTCTCTGTATCAGGGGTACTACTAACTACATTATAACAAGAAATCATGCATGCAAGCTACGATACTAAGGTATCAGTCAATCAATCAAATAGATAGGAACAGAATGAAGGAAAGAACAGAACCTGCTAACACATTACCTGCAGTATCTCCTATCTCTAACATACACTTAACTCTAGCATATTCACTAACTAATTCATATTCCTGTACACTGGTACCCATATCAACTAGTCATTTATCCACAAGATCCATGAATATATCCATATTGTACACACATGTCTATTAACACCTAAATCTGATGCCAAGAATCTCTAATATAACCATGATTCAATAATGCATCCAAGTTGATACCTCTATCTCCTTAGTACTACTGTTTCTACTACAAGCACACTCACTGCTAGCTCTCTTACCTGCTGCAATTGTCCATACTATTTTCTCATCACTCCAGTGCACACCAAGTGTAACACCATACTAAGTGCTAAACCCTTTCTAATACAACTCTAGATGGACACCCAAGTCAGTCTGCGGTGCCACCTCAATCATGCTCAAGTCATCAGATCCTTACACATGTATATCATCTACTCATATATTAATATTCATCTCTTATCTACCATAAAATTAATCCTCAAAATAATCGTCAAGGTTTAACTTCTCGATCAACTTAAAAATAAATTGCATATACCTCCTCAAAATCAGATACTCAAATATCGAAAAATTTAATCACTTTGAAAAATCCTTATAGCTTTGATTATGTTTATTGAATTGAATTCGAATACTCAAAATTTTAATAACATAAAATCTTAACTCCTCTAAATTCTTAAAAATTAAAATTTATTTCCACTCTTCAATTTATAACTTTAAATCCTCAAGTATACAGATAGATACTCCCAGTCTCTAATACTCAAGGTCCACACAAATACACCAATCTAATTATCATCGCACGAAGAACTTACTGTTATTAGCACCTTGCTCAACAAATATTTGATATAGGATCACTAGCACTATTGGTATGGTAACATTAGCTGTATCATTAGATTATCTCATCAAACTTATTACAAATCACGATCACTTGCACTTTCCATAATACCCATGCTTTACTTTAATCTCATGGGTAGGCATATGGTTCTATATCTCGATTGATGTATAAGCATATCTCTTAAACCTTTTACAGCCTGTTAAACTATTCTGTGATATATTTCACAACTTTCATTACCAATATTGATATTTTTCTACTCATGGCATCTCATTAAAACCCTTTATGTATATACATTTCTTTACTCTTGATCCACCCAGTATCAATCATCAAATTGAACATCATTCTCCATTAATCTTTAACGCAATTCCTTGATACTTAATTGTTTACATAGATCATCCAATTACATAATTTATTGACTATCCGGGACGGGTATGCCGGCTCTGATACTAACTCTTGGAACCTTCACTGATACTCTTACTCCTCTTTCTATAATACCAATACTAATTATAATAACACCTATCATAGAACTATTGCTACAAGGTACTATGCTATGGGTATCTCTAGATTAATGCCTAATGCTCCCATGTCCAACTAAGGAACACTTACAAACTCATAAGTCACACTCAGTCAAACTAATACAAGACACAACCAAAATTGCAAGTCACTAATTATCATACTAACAAGGAATCCTCAAAGAAAATAAGCTCAAAAAGGAAACTGGATAAGGACTGAAGGTATCTCTACTGCTAGTAAAGAAAAGAACGATGGAACAAAGTCCTGGAATAACATAAATAGATAAGTCTTGAGATGATACTTTAAGAACCAATTTAAGATACAACCTGATAATCTCCTGGAATAACATAAATAGATAAGTCTTGAGATGATACTTTAAGAACCAATTTAAGATACAACCTGATAATCATACACGTCTGTCAGAAATCATGACACTCAGAATCCTCGCCACGCCAGTAAGCATAGATGCGATAAACGACAGGTTCCATAACTAAGGTATGCAACTCTATGATCATGTCATCTAGAATCTTCGCCACGCCAACCGGTATGGCTGCGAGAGACTCTAAGTTTCATAACTACAGTATATACATCCAAGTCAGGTTCCTACGTTCTCGTCACGACAGCTAATATGGCTGCGATAAACTCTAGGTTCCATAATCAAAGTAGACGTTTTACCTTTCTCACTGTTCTCATTAAGATATGTCATCAGATGATACCGTAAATTTTAGCTCGTAAAATTTATCTCGATAGGAAATTAACTCAACAACGATACCAAGAATTAAATTTAACAACTGGTCAACAAGAATCAAACTCAATAATGATACTAAGATTTAAATTTAACAATTGCTCAACATGAATCAATTTCAGTAACAACAAGCGGGAGCGGACGAAAACAAGGAAAAAGATTTAAATTGGAAACTGTAATAAGATTCTCAAGGGGTCGTCCCAGGAATCTTTCAAGAATTTTGTGATTGAGTATCCTCTCTCATCCTAGTATCCTATGTCCTATATTCTATAGCAGGCACGCGGTAGTACAACTAATTTGTCGCACTACTACGACTTCGTACAACTTACGAAGTCCGACCTGCATGGGCCACCACTAAAAATGTGTCACGACCCGCACCCGGTTTAGGGGCACGAGTGCGTGGGTACGTCCAGCCTACGTCGCAGCATCGACGGTAGAACGCTATCTAGGTCATGTAACTATCTAATCAAACTCACGTGAATACCCAACTCCATAAGGAGACGTGGATATCATAAAATAATGCTAGAAATACTCAATCACATAAACTAAAGCACGATGAGATATCAAGGCAAGCAAGAAATACAAGACAAGTCTAACGGCAAAATAATCATACCTGCAATCATTAACTTCTAATCCCCAAGTGTGTCAGAAACCAGTCTACTAAGGTCACAGTCTGGAAAAATATTTTCCAGTCAGGAAGGAGCAAAGTACATCTCTAAATAGCAGTTCTAGATTAATGATATAAACTATGTAGCAGTTCTAGATGGAAATATACGAGAAGCATGTATAGGTACGAGAAATAGAAGAAATACTGGAAATACTGTAAGTAAATGCAGGAGAAGAAACAATATGTCCATGAGCAAGAACCTATGACTAAGTGTTTGAGTACTAGCTTTAACATGTGATCGGCTTGGGAACTTGATCAGGCAGGTTACATGTGATTAGCTATAATTCATGTAAGGTCAGGCTAACTGTTGGTTAGCTATAATGCATGTAGAGGTCAGGCTAATCACACGTAACAGCTATGAAGCATGGAGATGGTCAGGCCGCACCCGACGTGAGATGTGGGGTGAGCTATGATGCATGAAAAGTTGGGTATGATCACATATCTACACTAAAATACTCCCCACCCCTGACTGGTATAGTAGATCCAATCATGGTACGCTATGGCACGGGATTCCCTAGGGAGGTAGCAAATCTCCCCGGGAATCAGTGTCTGTACATGCACAAGATAACAAGGAAAACAAGTCTTGTACAAGCTACACCATGAATAAGGAATAACATCTCATGACGAGATCCGTGTATACCAATCCGTGTAACCAGCGTGTCAAGAGCATGGATATTTACACTAGATACAGTGAACATAGGAGATATCATAAATTAGAAACTAATCAGAGAATGTACTCGCCTTGGGTCCTTAGATGGTGAATACCGATATCCTGTTCCAAAGTATCCCCTGGAAAAACCAACAGTCCTATAACAGATCACAAGCAAAACCACATTTGTATCAGATGCTACACTAACACAGTCTAAAATACTAAGTTCGGGACTTCTCTAGGTATGATACCGGTCACCTAGGATCACCTAGTAGAGATACGTAAAACACATTACACTTATTAATACTTACAATATTTATACATGCACCAATTTAAATGTATTTACAATATATATATATATATATATATATATATATATATATATTATATATGCCTTTTAAATACATATTTAATTTACACTAGTTGAACATTATATATGTATACTCATACATATGCTAACAATACATTTTTTTTTAAATATATATATATATTGTCAATGTTATTATTAAAATATATACTAATACTAGTATATTACATTAAATATAAATACAATACATTAATTGTATGTACAAGATATATATATACATTTATACTAATTATACATATTTAAAAATATATTAAGTACATATATATACAAAATATATACATATACTAAACATTATATATTTTTATACCAAATACCTACATATATATATTAAAGGAAATACACATATACATATTATACTATACCAATTGAACAATAATAGTATGTATACTATTACATTTTATATACCAAAATACGTATATATCATATATGTGCAAAAGTACATTTTAGAATATACATATATATATTGTCAACATCATTATTAAATATACAAATACTAATACCAATTTAGTTTATACAATGTATATTAGGAATATAATAAAAACATGTACAAAATATATATTTTTATACATATATACAAATTATATATGTTGAAATATATACAAAACATGTATACATATATTAATTAATACAATACCAGTAATGCTTATACCAAGTACGTATTTATTCATATCAACCATATTTTAAATACATACATTTCATTATACTAAGGTATACATATACTATACTTATACATGTATTAAACATTAAATAAAATAATACTATACACATACCTACACATTGATTAACCATATACAATTTATTCACATTAATTAAATACCTACAAATACATATACATTACATTAGCTACATATATATATGTATATATATATGTATGTATATATATATATATATATATATATATATATATATATATATATACATATATATATATATATATGTGTGAAGAAGGAAAGAGGGGGAGAAGGAAACTTACTGTGGGGGGTTTGGCCGGAAGATGGCCGGAGGGATTACGACAGGGAGGAGCAGCAGGAAGAGGGAGGAGAAGATCGGAGTAGACAGGTGGTGGTGGTGGTGATAGATGGGTCGGCTGCCGGGGTACACAGCAGAGGGGGAGCAGCGGTCGGGTGGAGGGAACAGGAAGTCGGGCCGCCGAAACAGAACGGGAAAGGGGTTGGGTGAGGTTGGAGAGGGTGAGTTCACGGTGGAGGAGTGGGGCTCGGCCGCCTGAAGCGGTGGTGCTCGTGGTGGGTATGTGAGTGGCAGGGAGGAGCAGCCAGCGCCGATCGAGATCAGTCGGCCGGCCGGTGAATCAGTGGTGGTGATCGGGGACAGTGGGTGCGAGGGGAGTTGCACAGGCCGGCGGGTTGGGGACTCGGTCGCCGGGGTGAGCAGTGGCCGCCGGAGGGATCAGAGGGCCGCCGGAATGATGGCCGAAGGTCGGGTGATCTCCGGGTGAACAGTAAGGGGGTGAACAGTGTTCCCCCCCTTCTTCCTTTTGAAATTTAAATAGAAAGAAGAAGAAGAAGGAAGAAGAAGAAGAAGAAGAAGAAAGGAAAGAAAAGAACAAAAGGAAGAAGGAGAAAAAGAAAAGAAAGAGGTTTCCTACGTTGGAGTTGAGGATGGAGGAGAGAGAGAGGTGGGGGCTTGCTTGGGGATTAGGGTTTGATGATGACAAGACATTAAATAATGGAGAGTGTGGGTGAAATCAAGGGTGGTGATTGACCCCCTAGAATGAGTGGCCCAGATTGGTCATGGAAAAATAATTCATGGAGGAATGAGGGTGAGGTTTAATTAAGAATTAATAGGGCTCCCTCATGGTTTAATCAAATGGGTGTTGACACCAAAAATGCAGATTTGCAAATTAGCCCCCTTAAATTTGGGTATTTGCACAGACACATAAAATGACGAAAATTTGGCGGGCGGTTCGGTGTCTGGTGTTTCGTAGGGTCAGGGGGCGCTGTAAGTTTGGTATGGGCTCAATAGCAGGGCACTGAAATTAAATTAGGATTTTCAAAATCGGTTAAAATAGTATCCTCAATTTAATTAGAAATAATTGCAAGTTGTGTTCTAAAATTAATTAGGAGTACATGGGGCCAAAATCAGGTCAGGTCATCAATACCAATAATGAAGAAGACTCAGAACAGAATATTACCCTAATTTGGGCCGCACGAAAAATAGGTCAAGATTGCCTCCAATTTTTGATTGGAACGCACAACGATAAAAATAGGAATTTATTAAATAACGTCTGCGACGATTTTTGTGCGGCTATAAATAATGCACAGAGAGCATAATTATGAGTTGCAAAAATAGCAGAATGGAAGGCGGGCATGTCTAGGGCAAAATGGTGAAATTTGTTGGAAGACAAAAGTAATGGTAGTGCTTCAAATATCGAAGCAAAGGCAATGCGCAATAATTAACTAAAAATACGATAATTAATTACGATCTCCAATAAATAAATTCCAGATAAAATAATTAAATACATAATTCTATAATTCGGATAGGTGTTCGTCTACTGGGTTTCTAGGTCAATTCTACCAGCACAAACACAAATGAACGCTGCATCTAATACTATATTTAATTACACATCACACATAATTATTTAAATTAAATATACTATCATGCAATTATTTAATTGTAAATACCATAATATTAAATATTGTAAAAAGTTGAAAATACCCCTGTTTTTGGAATGTGGTAGTGACACATAGGGTAATTTTCCGAGAATTTATTGGACCCCGAAAGTATTTTTAAAGTCCTAAAAACTAATTATTTTTAATTAAACCAAAATGAACAGGGTTTATTTTAAGAAACCAAACCAAACCAACTGCTGAACCGAACCAACCCAAACCCAACTTAAGCCTAGCGGATCGAATCCGGGTCAAAACCCACGACCCGAAACCCGACCCGACCTATATTCAATTTTTATTGGATCGGGCCGGATCCGCCTGACCCGACCCGACCCGTTACCGCCCGATAACCCGTTAACCTTTTCCCCTCCCAACCCGACGTCGTTTCCCTCCCCCGCCGCGTAACCGTCGCGCCGCTCCGGCAGCCAGTGCCGCCTCGCCTCCACAACGCCCGCCCGTTCGCCTCCGGCCGCTCCAGCAACCGCCGCCGCTACCTCTTCCTCCTCCTCTCTATAAAAACCCTAACCCTACTCCGCCGGTCGACCTCTCTCCTCCGCCTGTCACCGCCGCCCAGCACCGCCCTCCAGCGATGCCGCCATGAACCGCCTCGCCGCCTGAGCCGACCTGCAGCGCCCTAGCCACCTTCCCTCCTCCCAGCACCCTCTTTCTTTCCCCTCCTCCGCTAGCTCCGCCGCGACGCCGCCTTCTGCCCTCCGCCCAGCCGATCTCCTCCGTCGGCAGCCCCCCCGAGCACCCGGACCACCTCTCCCCAGCCCAGCCCCTCGTCGCTGCCCAGAACCCGCAGCCGCCTCCCCTGGAGCAGAACCCGCAGCCGACTCCGGCCGACCCAGCACCGGCCACCTGAGCCTCATCTCCGCCTCCGGCCAGAGCCGCCCGGCCGCCCTGAACCTCCCCGAGCCATCGCCGACATCGGCCGACCCGAGCCCCCACTCCCAGCGGCCAGACACAACTGCCCTAATCTGGACACGTCTCGGACACGGCTGACACAGGACACGGCCCGAGACACAAGGACGCGAGAAAATCTCGATTTTTGGAACCCTGTTCAGGTACCCCTATCTCTCTCCTTGCTGCCCCGATTTTTGTTCCGTCAGTTGTGATGCGTAGGCTGTGTGACCCTCTCGGTGTCCGTGCAACCCGCTCGGTGCAACGTCCTGTGGTGATCGTGAACCGCGATCCAAAAACAGGAAAACCAATGCCCTGTTTTACCCCGGAACTGAGTACGCCCCGCCAAATAGGACGATTTGGTCGCATGCGGTCTTCACCGATATGTGTGCATCGTTGATACGAATGTGTGGGATTTTGCAGAAATTGATTTGGATGTGCGTGCACACCGGAATCAACGCGTATCCGCCGACAACACCCAGTATCCGTCATTTTTGGATCTCGCTGTAACTTAGTGTACACACGTCGGATCGAAACAAAACTTATGTCATCGGACTCATAGCAATACACTGGTCCTGTGACCCAAGTTTGGTTCGATTCTGAGAACGTTGACAAAATCGCGTATCGCGGGCCCCACAGGCTCCACTTGACGGGCGATTTTGTGATCGGCTCATCGGAATCCAATTCTGGAAGTTCCGTTGGGTTCGTATCATCGTTCCTGACTTGTTGACACTAAGTTTGACAGATTTGGAGACCTTTGTTCCTGACACGTTTTTCGGTGTAAAGCGGCCCACATGTGGACCCTGCCTTGACCTGAAAATATCATTTTTGCCCCTGTGTCCAAATTGGACCCAATGACAGACGTTTCTAGCTGATTGATATTTTCTGGATCTGATGGTGATGTCTATTTCAGCAACCGGAGTACTGCCTGCAAATCTCGTTGCTGCCAGAGCTACAATTGGAGCCGGATCCCCAGGCAAGTGTACCTTGCCAAATCCTGCAGTTTTTGCTACTTATTTCCTTGACATATATAATTGTTGTAAATGCTTAAACCTAGGACCGTGTGACTTACTTAGCGTCCGATTAATAGTCGGGTGCCAACCCCGTACGCGGAGTTGTGTACGTCACCTAGAGATGGACATCGTGACCCTTTTCATTCTCGTACTTACTTTATCAAGTACGTTATACCCAGAACACTTGACACTATACATTTGACAGAATCTTCCTGAGATATTCGTGATGATTCTATATAGGATGCATGATTGACATAGACATTATATTTATAGAGATTAGATGACTTGCTGCATTAGTTTTGATCTTGCGTGTCATGGACATGAGACGTGTGATTACATTGGATGGGGAGAGACACACATGCTACAGGTTGATTATATTATGACGGTGTCGTAGTCTCCCTTTGAGCTAGACAAACCACATGATATCACTGTTACCGGCTCCCCGACACAGAGCTTGTAGTGGTTTCAGCCTGAGTTATAGTGATGCTCTCACTTGCATATCACTTAGCTGGTTTATTTATTTACCCTACTGTTTCCTTTATTTTTGCACTGCATTTATTTTGGCTTATATTATCTGTAACTTGCTATGTCCCCTGAGGACCTGGAATGGATTATGTCCCCAGGATTAGCAGAGGATATATATCCTGAGGTGTACGGAACAGGAGCACTTCTCGGAACAGTACCCGCACTTGAGGACGAGGTGATCGCTGAGGACTTTTCCTGAACATCTACTACCCTATGCTCAGTTTTTATGGCAAATAAACTCTTTTATTCTTGTTTAAATAAATATTGTAACAGACTTAATATCGGGTTGTTTCCCAATTTTATTTACTTTTGACTGGATGTTGTTTAATACTTTTTGTTGATATTTTTGTGTTTATTTCTGTGGATGAGATTAGTAAACCCTGATCAGTGTAATACAACTTAAGTATGCCCCGATGGATCCATTAAATTGGATTTGTCCATCGGTGCGTGCTGCTGGCCATTGCCACGTGTCTAGTCCCTTGATATTTGGGACTGGGGCGTGACAATCCCCGAGGAACAACATCCGGATTGGGTAGCCAACATCGTGACCATCGTAAAAAAGAACAAGAAGATCCAGATCTGTATTGACTTACGTGATCTGAACGCGACATGCCCTAAGGACGAGTTTTCCCTTCCGATCACAGACATAATGATCGACAATACTTGTGGCTTCGAGTGCATGTGTTTCATGGACGAATTCTTAGGCTAGAATTAAATCAAGATATTTTCTAACAACGAGAAGCATACATCATTTCGAACGCCGATATGAGTGTACTGCTACACAGTCATGCCCTTCGGTCTGAAGAATGCAGGTGCTACATACCAGCGAGCTATGAGCACCATCTTTCGTAAGAATCTATGCCAGACAGTGGAGGGTTACATTAATGACATCGCTGTGAAGAGTCACTCCAAAGATGGTCACCTCCGAAACTTAAAAACTGTGTTCGACCTGATGCGTGCGCACCAGCTCAAAATAAAACCTACCAAATCCTTCTTGGGAGTCTCCAGCGGCAAATTTTTGGGTTTTGTCATAACTTTGAAGGGTATCCACGTAGACCCCGACAAGACTAAAGCAATCCTTGAAATGCATCCGCCGAAGAACCTCAGAGAACTTCGTGGCCTTCAAGGAAGACTGGCATACATTAGGAGGTTTATATCAAACCTCTCTGGACATTGTCAACCGTTCACTCAGCTCATGAAGAAGGAAGTCTCCTTTGTTTGGAACGAAGAATGCCAGTGCACCTTCGACGACATTAAAAAGTATCTCATGAACCCCAGTATTGGTGGCCCCCATTGTGGGAAGACCCTTCTTGCTATATGTGCGGGCAATGGATCACTCTCTCGGAGCTCTACTAGCCCAAAAAAGTGATGCAGGTCACGAACAAGCCATCTACTATCTCAACAGAATAATGGTCGGCGCACAGCACAGTTACAACCCCGTTGAAAAGTAGTGTCTCGCTCTGGTCTTCACCATTCAGAAGACTCATCATTACGTGACAGGACAAATAATCCATGTGATCTCGCGAGTTAATCCTCTCAGGGTCCTTATGACCAAACCCGGAGCACTCAACTCTCTCCTGTAGAAGCATAAAAATCATGCAGGCCGCATAAGAGCTCATGGACCCCAACATGAAAGTAAGCCGCATGGGAGCCGCACGGGACCTATGCGACCAGAATAGCCAAACCGCATAGATGGTATAAAGGTTAGTTTTTGACGACTTAAAAAGACGATATCTCCTATCTCCGGACTCCAAACGTGCTCCAGTTTTTTTGTTAGAACAATATCAAGGTTAGTTTTCTGATTATATAAATTATTTTAATAATTTATGAACCTATTTTTTCAAAAAATTCTAAAAGTGCCAGTTGTCCAAAATCAGACGCATTTTCGTATTTTCAAGATTTCGGGAGATTTTGAATTCGAAATTATGAACCGTTTGAAGTTTCGAAAGGATGACATGATAAAATTATATAAAATAATATTTTTAGAATTTAACATGTAAGTTTAATCTACTGTAAAATTCGTACAACGTAGACGTAAATAGGAAATTACCAAAAACTGTCATCTGTGCGCCCTTGTGGCCATAACTCTTTACCGACTTGTGATTTTATGAAACCATTGATTCTGGAATTCATGTAGCGCTAAAATCTATAAGATTTTACATAAAAATCTAGGATTTTAGTTGATTGATTTTTTGGTCAACGGATTGCCTCGATTTGCGTGCCACGGATCACAAATCCGTGAAGTTGACTTTCTTTGGACCAAAATTAGGGTTTAACAATAAAATTAGATTATAATAAGATTAAAATACTATTTTAGGTTATTTTATTCAGAATTAAAATAGATTAAAATGGCAGAAACTATTCACCCACTTTTGTAACCTAACTTGTTTAATTTATGTGACGGGTAGATCGGACGAAGCCTTGAGTTGGGACTTCATCCTTTTCAGACCAGGCAAGATATCTTGACAAATTGCTTACAGTACTTTGCATGCTTATTATATTTTTTATATATTCATTGCATGTGTGTTTTCTTTCGGTCATAATTATATACTATATATATGTTGACACACACTTAACACATAGTATCATAGGAGGGGAGGACAATCTTTAGGCGTATGGGCTATAACCACTCTAGTAAACCATAGTATCTAGCACGCACTACGGTAGTGTGTCGCGCTGGTCGCTACCCCCGAGGTATGTCGATTTATGATGTCCCTGCATTGTGTGTGAGTTGTGAGATTTAGATCGAGTAGCCTACCCATGCCCATACGTCAAAAAGTTGTCCTCATTATGCATTCATATAGATTGTCTTGTACATCATACTTATATATTTTCTATCTATTATGCATATTTACTGTATTCAAATTGGCATACTTCTATGTATCTTGTTACGTCCCTCTGAGGACCTGGTGTAAACTCCCTCACCCAAAATAGGTATTTTATGTATATTTTATATTATTATATTTATTATAGATGTTGAATTTATTTAGAATATTCTCTTAGTTAATTAGAAAATAAATTTTTTTTTAGTATATTTACTTATATAAATATTTATTTAGAATTATTTAAGGCTATTTTAGATTATTGGGATTTTTCATAATTTTTAGTTAATTAAAAACTAGTAACACTAATTTTCTAGAACTTTGAAAATTTTATTTTATGTTCAAACTTAAATAAAAATATCCCAAACTTTTATTTTAGGTTCTAAATAATAAAATATATTTTCTATAATTTTTTGGGAATTTTCTGATTATTTTTAGCATTTATTTTGAGTTAATTATCAAAAACTGAATTAAAAACTATTTTCTGAAAAAGAAAACCCAAAAAGAAATTATTTCTGCCCAGTCAGCAAACAGGGGGCCCACCTGTCAGCCGCCCGCAGCAAACAGTGCCGGGCCCGCCTGTCAGTGACTGCGGGGCGGACAGCGTTGGATGGCTGCCACGTGTCAAGATCTGAGCCGCGACTGCTTTCTCTCTCCTCTCTATATATATTAGTTTAAGTTTATTTCTAGGGTTTTTCTTCAGCCGATTTTGGAGAATTGCCATCTAGGGTTCCTTCATCTTCCAGAAGCCATTGCGCATAGCTCCGGACTCCAAATGAGGCCTAGTTTTTTGTGTTAGAAAGATATTGAGGTTAGATTTCTGATTATATAATTTTTTTTACGAAATTATTATTATTAAATTCTAGAAAATTCGTAGAACACAGCATGTCCAAAAATAGACGTGTTTCGATGTTTTCGTGATTTCGGGAGAACCATGAATCAGAATCACGAACCGTTTAAAGTTTCGGAAAGCTAATGTCGAGATCATTGACATATATTTTTCCCATAATTTATTTCAAAGTATTTTTTTTATTGTTAATTCTGTAGAACTTCTAGGGTAAAATTTAACCATCGGTGCACGATACGAAACTTGTATATGCCATAATTTCCAAACGAATTTGAATTCGGACGAGCCGTAAATTCTAGCATATTTTTGACGCTGAAATCTACAGGAATTCATGCATGAAAGTCAAGTTTGTGTCAGTTGACTTTTCGGTCAACAGATCGCCTCGATTTGCGTGCCATGAGCCTCGTGTCGATAAAATTCAATTCCTTTGGACAAAATTTAGGCATTAACCTAAAAATCAGAATAATAAGATTAAAATAGGATTTTAGAGTAATTATTCTAGAATTAAATAAATTAAAATAAATTATCTTTTGACGTGATAAATTTGTAATACATAGGCCATTTGGACTGTGACTTGGACTCTGATTCATACCAGCAGCAGGACCCCAGGCAAGATATCTTGCCAAATTGTTTACAGTACCTTGCATGCTATTTATATTTCTTTTTATTTATTTTATTTCTGTATAGTTCTTGCATGTGTAGTTTTCTTTCAGTCATTACTATGTATTAGATATGTTGACACACACATGACACTTAGTATCATAGAGGACAATCATTAGGTGTATGGGCTTTTAACCACTCTAGTAACACCTTAGTCACTAGCACGCACTATGGTGGGTCATGTCCGATGGTCGCTACCCCCGAGGTATGTCGATTGATGGAGTCCGAGGGTCGCTACCCCCGAGGTATGTCGGCTGATGATGTTCATAGACGAGTGCATGAGTTGTGAGACTTAGATAGAGTAGACTATCCTTGCCCATACGTCAAAAAGTTGTCCTCATTTGCATTCATATAGATTGTCTTGTACAGCATACTTATTTATTTTCAAATTATATGCATGTTTACTGTATTCAAATTGGCATGTGTTTTGTGTATCTTGTTACGTCCCTCTGAGGACCTGGTCCCCTGTTAGGTGTATCTGTTCTTGAGTATTGCAGGAGTACGTGCCTGGACCTGACGCATTCCTTTCTGCCGAGGAGGTCTTACCTTCTGAGCATCGTTGATTATCTGGCGATGGATTCTTTTAGCTGTTACACTTCTGTCTTCACATTATTTTATATTGGAGATTTTATACTCCTCTCTCATTTTAGTTTTGGATATAGTCATTGGTAGTGGATTTGTCTCCACCCGACTATTATTTTTAGATATTTCAGACTCCTTATTCTAGTTTAGTATTTCTTTTCTAAGACTTGTTGTGTGGATGAGATTAGCATATCTGGGACTTGTGACATTATATATACCATATGTGAGTTTATATTCATATTACAGCGTACGTATGGGTTATGGTTTCCATATATTGGCGTTGCCATATCCATACGGCTGGCATGCTTACGTGTTCCTAGTCCTACGTATTTGGGACTGGGGCGTGACATGTTTTTGTGGTGGCCCATGCAGGTCGAGAGCATATTGTCTCGGTTACGTTATTGTACCAAAAAAGCCTGCACCTAGGACTAGAGTATAGGATCTCATCCACAATTGACTACGATTCATCTTCCTCCTATCTGTTCTATTTGAACAATTGTATCCTGCTTGATTCTTGTACTTCCCTAATAATTCTTTGAGTATAGCCTCCTGCTAGAATATAGGAACCCATGTTATTAGGATAATGATTATGGTAGCACACCTATTAAGAATACAACGGGAATATAGACACACCACTAAGTTTAGAATATCTAGTGAACCCTAGAATTTTTTTTCTATAGATTGGTTTACCATTACCCCTTGATGTATTATGAAGACTTGAGAGTAGTATAGACACTACTAGAGTTAGTTAGAAGTTTTACCATAATGTTTGAACCTAGTATAGAGGATACCCTAATAAGTACCAAGACCCCTTCTCGTAGACCTTAACAGGAGTTTCTACGGTATGCTTAAGACAATTATAGTATTAGTTTATTATTATAAGTTGGGTAGTATACCTCACAACCTAGCATCACATAGTCTTTTGTCCTATTATTGAAGTGTAACTGAATGACATTTGTCGTATGCTAGCGTAAGACGACAGTGTTTATTCAGACTATAGGACTTAGAGACTCATACCCCAATTTAGTCGACTAACGACTTAGACAGGAATTAGTATGATAACTGTAGAGATTGTAGAGTCTTTTATTATTATTGCTTATGTTATTTTTGCTTCTGCGAACTTGAATTAATTTGTACCTTCTTTCATCATAATCCAGCCTATTTATGTTTGTTGTACTACCTTGATTTATGCTGCTATTATAGCCTAGTTTTTGCAAGCTTATTTTTTCATCGAGCTTGCTCATGGCATATGTATTATTGGGTGCACACAATGATACAATTGCCTAATAAGAATCGGTGTATTAAGGTCTAGCTAATCTTAGTGCGCTTGGTTCGCTCTTCGCATGACTACTTTACGTGGATTGAGATATATGGTAGTAGACGGATATACTTGCCCCTAGACATGTCTGACACATCGTATCGGTTATATAACTGTACTGATACGCGCATGTAAATAGAAAGTTACCAAAAATAGGATTTCAATCCACAACTGTCCTGGCAACTCTCTTTTCGAATTCCTTAATCTCTTTGAACCTCGTACTCGTATTCTGTCACCTTCACCTTGAATTCTTTATTATTGCTCTCCGTCTTCCCCTATTTCGGAAAGATGAAATCTCGTGCTGGTATAAGTTGACACTGATAGTACTAGATATACCCCATAAGGCTAATCACATGACTTAGTGACACTTTTTTTATAATTGATTAAGGGTATATCATAGGTGATATATTTGGTGTTAAAACTTTGATAATTGAATAGCATGAGTAAATAAATTAAGGAATATTTTTCTTAAAGTATATAGCCTTCTGTGATAGATGGGTAAATTCTAAGTTGGGTAGCAGTGCATTGGCAACTCGAGAGGAATTTCTTTTAGATTGTGATCGAGTAAGATTAGATTGGGAGAGGTTCAAGCCATTTAATTTTGAGAATTTTAGAAGAATGACTAAGATGATGAGGATTAATGAATTTTAAAAATCTTGATATTGAGTACCCAATATTTATACCTTAAGTACATAATTTAAATTTTTGAGTATTGAAGGTAAAATCATCAATTTGAATGTGAAGGATAAATATATAATTTCAGACTTGAACATTGGTGGACTGCATTTAAATTATTTTTCAATTTGATAATTTAAAAAAAAAATTTGATGATTGGACTACCTATTTGAAATATTGAGGATGTGAATGGAATTTAAAAGTTGAAAAAAAAATTATAAGTGAAAATAGGAATAATATTGGACTCGAATTACTTCTAGAGGAGATTATGATACTTGGAGATCGTGAGGTAAAATTTGATATGGATTATTTAAATCTTAAAGATATTATATGGATTCAATTTAAATTTGGGTATTGATGAGTTGGAAAAGTGAGAAGAGATTACAATAGGTTGAATTTTGATTTGAACCATGATTATCTTAATTTTGAAATGATCGCGATAGATTTGAATAGATTTTGTTATTTAAATTTTGGAAGAGATTGCGATTGACGTACCTTATGTATGAATGTGAAGGATTTAACAAATTATGCCTTATTTTAATTTTGAGGACGAAATTGTTTTAAGTTGGGTAGATTGTAAACTCCCTCACCCAAAATAGGTATTTTATGTATATTTTATATTATTATATTTATTATAGATGTTAAATTTATTTAGAATATTCTCTTAGTTAATTAGAAAATAAATTTTTTTTAGTATATTTAATTATATAAATATTTATTTAGAATTATTTAAGGCTATTTTAGATTATTGGGATTTTTTTATAATTTTTAGTTAATTAAAAACTAGTAACACTAATTTTCTAGGACTTTGAAGAATTTATTTTATGTTCAAACTTAAATAAAAATATCCCAAACTTTTATTTTAGGTTCTAAATAATAAAATATATTTTCTATAATTTTTTGGGAATTTTCTGATTATTTTTAGCATTTATTTTGAGTTAATTATCAAAAACTGAATTAAAAACTATTTTCTGAAAAAGAAAACCCAAAAAGAAATTATTTTTGCCCAGTCAGCAAACAGGGGGCCCACCTGTCAGCCGCCCGCAGCAAGCAGTGCCGGGCCCGCCTGTCAGTGACTGCGGGGCGGACAGCGTTGGTTGGCTGCCACGTGTCAAGATCTGAGCCGCGACTGCTTTCTCTCTCCTCTATATATATATTAGTTTAAGTTTATTTCTAGGGTTTTTCTTCAGCCGATTTTGGAGAATTGCCATCTAGGGTTCCTTCATCTTCCAGAAGCCATTGCGCATAGCTCCGGACTCCAAATGAGGCCTAGTTTTTTGTGTTAGAAAGATATTGAGGTTAGATTTCTGATTATATAATTTTTTTTACGAAATTATTATTATTAAATTCTAGAAAATTCGTAGAACACAGCATGTCCAAAAATAGACGTGTTTCGATGTTTTCGTGATTTCGGGAGAACCATGAATCAGAATCACGAACCGTTTAAAGTTTCGGAAAGCTAATGTCGAGATCATTGACATATATTTTTCCCATAATTTATTTCAAAGTATTTTTTTTATTGTTAATTCTGTAGAACTTCTAGGGTAAAATTTAACCATCGGTGCACGATACGAAACTTGTATATGCCATAATTTCCAAACGAATTTGAATTCGGACGAGCCGTAAATTCTAGCATATTTTTGACGCTGAAATCTACAGGAATTCATGCATGAAAGTCAAGTTTGTGTCAGTTGACTTTTCGGTCAACAGATCGCCTCGATTTGCGTGCCATGAGCCTCGTGTCGATAAAATTCAATTCCTTTGGACAAAATTTAGGCATTAACCTAAAAATCAGAATAATAAGATTAAAATAGGATTTTAGAGTAATTATTCTAGAATTAAATAAATTAAAATAAATTATCTTTTGACGTGATAAATTTGTAATACATAGGCCATTTGGACTGTGACTTGGACTCTGATTCATACCAGCAGCAGGACCCCAGGCAAGATATCTTGCCAAATTGTTTACAGTACCTTGCATGCTATTTATATTTCTTTTTATTTATTTTATTTCTGTATAGTTCTTGCATGTGTAGTTTTCTTTCAGTCATTACTATGTATTAGATATGTTGACACACACATGACACTTAGTATCATAGAGGACAATCATTAGGTGTATGGGCTTTTAACCACTCTAGTAACACCTTAGTCACTAGCACGCACTATGGTGGGTCATGTCCGATGGTCGCTACCCCCGAGGTATGTCGATTGATGGAGTCCGAGGGTCGCTACCCCCGAGGTATGTCGGCTGATGATGTTCATAGACGAGTGCATGAGTTGTGAGACTTAGATAGAGTAGACTATCCTTGCCCATACGTCAAAAAGTTGTCCTCATTTGCATTCATATAGATTGTCTTGTACAGCATACTTATTTATTTTCAAATTATATGCATGTTTACTGTATTCAAATTGGCATGTGTTTTGTGTATCTTGTTACGTCCCTCTGAGGACCTGGTCCCCTGTCAGGTGTATCTGTTCTTGAGTATTGCAGGAGTACGTGCCTGGACCTGACGCATTCCTTTCTGCCGAGGAGGTCTTACCTTCTGAGCATCGTTGATTATCTGGCGATGGATTCTTTTAGCTGTTACACTTCTGTCTTCACATTATTTTATATTGGAGATTTTATACTCCTCTCTCATTTTAGTTTTGGATATAGTCATTGGTAGTGGATTTGTCTCCACCCGACTATTATTTTTAGATATTTCAGACTCCTTATTCTAGTTTAGTATTTCTTTTCTAAGACTTGTTGTGTGGATGAGATTAGCATATCTGGGACTTGTGACATTATATATACCATATGTGAGTTTATATTCATATTACAGCGTACGTATGGGTTATGGTTTCCATATATTGGCGTTGCCATATCCATACGGCTGGCATGCTTACGTGTTCCTAGTCCTACGTATTTGGGACTGGGGCGTGACATGTTTTTGTGGTGGCCCATGCAGGTCGAGAGCATATTGTCTCGGTTACGTTATTGTACCAAAAAAGCCTGCACCTAGGACTAGAGTATAGGATCTCATCCACAATTGACTACGATTCATCTTCCTCCTATCTGTTCTATTTGAACAATTGTATCCTGCTTGATTCTTGTACTTCCCTAATAATTCTTTGAGTATAGCCTCCTGCTAGAATATAGGAACCCATGTTATTAGGATAATGATTATGGTAGCACACCTATTAAGAATACAACGGGAATATAGACACACCACTAAGTTTAGAATATCTAGTGAACCCTAGAATTTTTTTTCTATAGATTGGTTTACCATTACCCCTTGATGTATTATGAAGACTTGAGAGTAGTATAGACACTACTAGAGTTAGTTAGAAGTTTTACCATAATGTTTGAACCTAGTATAGAGGATACCCTAATAAGTACCAAGACCCCTTCTCGTAGACCTTAACAGGAGTTTCTACGGTATGCTTAAGACAATTATAGTATTAGTTTATTATTATAAGTTGGGTAGTATACCTCACAACCTAGCATCACATAGTCTTTTGTCCTATTATTGAAGTGTAACTGAATGACATTTGTCGTATGCTAGCGTAAGACGACAGTGTTTATTCAGACTATAGGACTTAGAGACTCATACCCCAATTTAGTCGACTAACGACTTAGACAGGAATTAGTATGATAACTGTAGAGATTGTAGAGTCTTTTATTATTATTGCTTATGTTATTTTTGCTTCTGCGAACTTGAATTAATTTGTACCTTCTTTCATCATAATCCAGCCTATTTATGTTTGTTGTACTACCTTGATTTATGCTGCTATTATAGCCTAGTTTTTGCAAGCTTATTTTTTCATCGAGCTTGCTCATGGCATATGTATTATTGGGTGCACACAATGATACAATTGCCTAATAAGAATCGGTGTATTAAGGTCTAGCTAATCTTAGTGCGCTTGGTTCGCTCTTCGCATGACTACTTTACGTGGATTGAGATATATGGTAGTAGACGGATATACTTGCCCCTAGACATGTCTGACACATCGTATCGGTTATATAACTGTACTGATACGCGCATGTAAATAGAAAGTTACCAAAAATAGGATTTCAATCCACAACTGTCCTGGCAACTCTCTTTTCGAATTCCTTAATCTCTTTGAACCTCGTACTCGTATTCTGTCACCTTCACCTTGAATTCTTTATTATTGCTCTCCGTCTTCCCCTATTTCGGAAAGACGAAATCTCGTGCTGGTATAAGTTGACACTGATAGTACTAGATATACCCCATAAGGCTAATCACATGACTTAGTGACACTTTTTTTATAATTGATTAAGGGTATATCATAGGTGATATATTTGGTGTTAAAACTTTGATAATTGAATAGCATGAGTAAATAAATTAAGGAATATTTTTCTTAAAGTATATAGCCTTCTGTGATAGATGGGTAAATTCTAAGTTGGGTAGCAGTGCATTGGCAACTCGAGAGGAATTTCTTTTAGATTGTGATCGAGTAAGATTAGATTGGGAGAGGTTCAAGCCATTTAATTTTGAGAATTTTAGAAGAATGACTAAGATGATGAGGATTAATGAATTTTAAAAATCTTGATATTGAGTACCCAATATTTATACCTTAAGTACATAATTTAAATTTTTGAGTATTGAAGGTAAAATCATCAATTTGAATGTGAAGGATAAATATATAATTTCAGACTTGAACATTGGTGGACTGCATTTAAATTATTTTTCAATTTGATAATTTAAAAAAAAATTTGATGATTGGACTACCTATTTGAAATATTGAGGATGTGAATGGAATTTAAAAGTTGAAAAAAAAATTATAAGTGAAAATAGGAATAATATTGGACTCGAATTACTTCTAGAGGAGATTATGATACTTGGAGATCGTGAGGTAAAATTTGATATGGGTTATTTAAATCTTAAAGATATTATATGGATTCAATTTAAATTTGGGTATTGATGAGTTGGAAAAGTGAGAAGAGATTACAATAGGTTGAATTTTGATTTGAACCATGATTATCTTAATTTTGAAATGATCGCGATAGATTTGAATAGATTTTGTTATTTAAATTTTGGAAGAGATTGCGATTGACGTACCTTATGTATGAATGTGAAGGATTTAACAAATTATGCCTTATTTTAATTTTGAGGACGAAATTGTTTTAAGTTGGGTAGATTGTAAACTCCCTCACCCAAAATAGGTATTTTATGTATATTTTATATTATTATATTTATTATAGATGTTAAATTTATTTAGAATATTCTCTTAGTTAATTAGAAAATAAATTTTTTTTAGTATATTTAATTATATAAATATTTATTTAGAATTATTTAAGGCTATTTTAGATTATTGGGATTTTTTTATAATTTTTAGTTAATTAAAAACTAGTAACACTAATTTTCTAGGACTTTGAAGAATTTATTTTATGTTCAAACTTAAATAAAAATATCCCAAACTTTTATTTTAGGTTCTAAATAATAAAATATATTTTCTATAATTTTTTGGGAATTTTCTGATTATTTTTAGCATTTATTTTGAGTTAATTATCAAAAACTGAATTAAAAACTATTTTCTGAAAAAGAAAACCCAAAAAGAAATTATTTTTGCCCAGTCAGCAAACAGGGGGCCCACCTGTCAGCCGCCCGCAGCAAGCAGTGCCGGGCCCGCCTGTCAGTGACTGCGGGGCGGACAGCGTTGGTTGGCTGCCACGTGTCAAGATCTGAGCCGCGACTGCTTTCTCTCTCCTCTATATATATATTAGTTTAAGTTTATTTCTAGGGTTTTTCTTCAGCCGATTTTGGAGAATTGCCATCTAGGGTTCCTTCATCTTCCAGAAGCCATTGCGCATAGCTCCGGACTCCAAATGAGGCCTAGTTTTTTGTGTTAGAAAGATATTGAGGTTAGCTTTCTGATTATATAATTTGTTTTACGAAATTATTATTATTAAATTCTGGAAAATTCGTAGAACACAGCATGTCCAAAAATAGACGTGTTTCAATATTTTCGTGATTTCGGGAGAACCATGAATCAGAATCATGAACCGTTTAAAGTTTCGGAAAGCTAATGTCGAGATCATTGACATATGTTTTTCCCATAATTTATTTCGAAGTATTTTTTTATTGTTAATTCTGTAGAACTTCTAGGGTAAAATTTAACCATCGGTGCACGATACGAAACTTGTATATGCCATAATTTTCAAACGAATTTGAATTCGGACAAGCCGTAAATTCCAGCACATTTTTGACACTGAAATCTACAGGAATTCATGCATGAAAGTCAAGTTTGTGTCAGTTGACTTTTCGGTCAACAGATTGCCTCGATTTGCGTGCCATGAGTCTCGAGTCGATAAAATTCAATTCCTTTGGACAAAATTTAGGCATTAACCTAAAAATCAGAATAATAAGATTAAAATAGAATTTTAGAGTAATTATTTTAGAATTAAATAAATTAAAATAAATTATCTTTTGACGTGATAAATTTGTAATACATAGGCCATTTGGACTGTGATTTGGACTTTGATTCATACCAGCAGCAGGACCCCAGGCAAGATACCTTGCCAAATTGTTTATAGTACCTTGCATGCTATTTATATTTCTTTTTATTTATTTTATTTCTGTATAGTTCTTGCATGTGTAGTTTTCTTTCAGTCATTACTATGTATTAGATATGTTGACACACACATGACACTTAGTATCATAGAGGACAATCATTAGGCGTATGGGCTTTTAACCACTCTGGTAACACCGTAGTCACTAGCACGCACTATGGTGGGTCATGTCCGATGGTCGCTACCCCCGAGGTATGTCGATTGATGGAGTCCGAGGGTCGCTACCCCCGAGGTATGTCGGCTGATGATGTTCATGGACGAGTGCATGAGTTGTGAGGCTTAGATCGAGTAGACTACCCTTGCCCATACGTCAAAAAGTTGTCCTCATTTGCATTCATATAGATTGTCTTGTACAGCATACTTATTTATTTTCAAATTATATGCATGTTTACTGTATTCAAATTGGCATATGTTTTGTGTATCTTGTTACGTCCCTCTGAGGACCTGGTCCCCTGTCAGGTGTATCTGTTCTTGAGTATTGCAGGAGTACGGGCCTGGACCTGACGCATTCCTTTCTGCCGAGGAGGTCTTACCTTCTGAGCATCGTTGATTATCTGGCGATGGATTCTTTTAGCTGTTACACTTCTGTCTTCACATTATTTTATATTGGAGATTTTATACTCCTCTCTCATTTTAGTTTTGGATATAGTCATTGGTAGTGGATTTGTCTCCACCCGACTATTATTTTTAGATATTTCAGACTCCTTATTCTAGTTTAGTATTTCTTTTCTAAGACTTGTTGTGTGGATGAGATTAGCATATCTGGGACTTGTGATATTATATATACCACATGTGAGTTTATATTCATATTACAGCGTACGTATGGGTTATGGTTTCCATATATTGGCGTTGCCATATCCATACGGCTAGCATGCTTACGTGTTCCTAGTCCTACGTATTTGGGACTGGGGCGTGACATGTTTTTGTGGTGGCCCATGCAGTCGAGAGCATATTGTCTCGGTTACGTTATTGTACCAAACAAGCCTGCACCTAGGACTAGAGTATAGGATCTCATCCACAATTGACTACGATTCATCTTCCTCCTATCTGTTCTATTTGAACAATTGTATCCTGCTTGATTCTTGTACTTCCCTAATAATTCTTTGAGTATAGCCTCCTGCTAGAATATAGGAACCCATGTTATTAGGATAATGATTATGGTAGCACACCTATTAAGAATACAACGGGAATATAGACACACCACTAAGTTTAGAATATCTAGTGAACCCTAGAATTTCTTTTCTACAGATAATACAAGCCAAATAAAATACAGTGAAATAGTAAATAGCATAAGCAGGGTATCTACATAACCATCTATGTGAAAATGCAACTGAGAGCATCACTAGTACTCAGGCTGAGACTGCTACAAGCTCTGTGTCGGGGAGCCGGTAGCAGTAATAACAAGTAATGTGTCTAGCTCTGCTCGAGAGTCTACAACCTCACAATATTAGTAGATATGTATAGAATAGCCTGTAGCCTGTGTGTCTCTCCCCACCCAATGTAACAACATGTCTCATGTCCATAGCGTCTCATGTCCATGTCACGTGAGATCATAGCTAATGCAACAAGTCATAATCTCTAGGAATATAATATCTATGTCCATCCTGTATCCTACACAGAATTACCATGAATATCTCAGGAAGATTATGTCATATGTTTGGTGTCAAGTATCCTAGGTTATTGTACTTGATATAACAAGTACTAGAATGTAAAGGGTCACGAATGTCCATCTTTAAATGACGTACACAACTCCGCGTACGGGGTTGGCACCCGACTATAATCGGACGCTAAGTAGGTCATACGGTCCTAGGTTTAAACATAATCAATAGTATAAATAAGCAAGAAAATAAATATCACAACTACATAATTTGGCAAGGTACACTTGCCTGGGGTTGGAATACCAGTAGCTATCCTTGTATCCGTGGGTTCAGCAAATACTCTTCCAAAAGCTAAAATGAACATTACCAACAGTCTCAGAACATATGAAATAGCTAGAAATGCCTGTCCTTAAGTCCAGTTTGGACATAAGGGCAAAAACGATATTTTCAATTCAAAGCGGGGTCCAAATGTGGGCCGCTTTGCACCGAAAAATGCGTCAGGGTCAAAGGTCTCCAAATTAGTCCAACTTAGTGTCAACAGGTCAGGAACGATGATACAAACCCAACGAAACTTCCAGAATTGGATTCCGATGAGCCGTTCTCAAAATCGTCCGTCAAGTGGAGCCTGTGGGGCCCACGACACGCGATTTTTTCAACGTTCTCAGAATCGAACCAAATTTGACTCACAGGACTAGCGTATTGCTACAAGTCCGATGGCACAAGTTTCGTCTCGATCCGACGTGTATACACTAAGTCACAGCAAAATACAGAAAAGTCGGATACGGGACATTGTCCGCGGATACACACTGATTTCAGTGTGCACGCACATCCGAATCAGCTTCTGCGAAATCTCGCACGTCCGTATCAACGACGCACATGTATCGGTGAAGACCGCACGTGACCAAGTCATCCCGTTTGGCGGGGCGTACTCAGTTTTGGGGTAAAAATAGGGCGTTAGTTTTCCTGTTTTTGGATTGCGGTTCGCGATCACCACAGGTCGCGATGCACCGAGCGGTTTGCACGGACACCGAGGGGGTCATACAGGCTACGCGATAAAATTGATGGAATAGGAATCGGAACTGCGAGGAGAAAGTTACGAGTATCTGAACAAGGCTCAAAAAGATCCTAATTACGCGTCCGAGTCGAGTCTCCGTGTCCTGGATCTGTGTCCAAGCCGTGTCCAGGCTTGTACTCGAGTTCTGGATCGTGTCCGAGTCTGCCAGAGTCGGCCTGGGTGCGGGCGGAGGCGGCGCCGGTTCTGGGTGGTTGGCGACGGTCTGGGCGGCCGGTTCTGGTACCGTGGGCGGCCGGACGTCGGCTGGACGGAGAACAATGGGCTCGGGTTCGAATGAGACCGGGTCGAGGTTCTGGGTCCGACGGGTGGTCGCTGGAGGTACTGCGGACAGGTTCGGGTGGTCTGAGCGGTGTCACCGGTGGTCGAAAACTGGAGGGAGGTCGCCGGAGTCGATGGGTCTGAAGGGGGATTTCCGGCGGTGGGTTTGGGCTTAAATAGGGGTTGAAGGGAGGGAGACGGCCGAACGTTGGCCGAAAGTCAAAGGGGAGCCGTCGCTGGGTACGGAGGAGGTGAACCGGGGAGTCTGCCGGCGGCCACGGCGGCGGAAACGGCCGCCGGCAGTGGAATCGACCGGTCGGGGCTGTAGGGATTCGGGGGTTAGGGATTTCTCAAGTCGGGTCGGGTCGGGTTTGGCGGGTCGGGTCTGACCCGGATCCGACCCGCTAGCTGAGCGGTCCGGTTCGGTCAGACCGACCGGTCCGGTCCGGTTCAGACTCTGGGTTTGGTTTGGTTTATTTTATTTATTGGTTTAATTAATTAAATTTAATTCAATAATTTTTAATGCTTTAAAAATTCATCCGGGATCCAATAAATTTCCGGAAAATTACCCTATGTCCGGTTTTTAATTTTATACTAGAAAATATAATTTTTATCACATTTTAATATTATATAATATCTTTTAAAAATTCATTTTAAATTAGACTACCTTATTTTATTTGTTTAAAAATACAGAAAAATGCTGATCAAATTCAGAAATTAAATTTCTAAAATTCTAAAATTTTCAGGTGATTACAAGCGTACATGATTCTGACACTATGGATACACGAGTTGGCATCATCGAGACTTGTCACGAGGAGTCATGATTGGAATCCATCGTGCTAGTTGGGGACGGGAAAATATTAGTAGATTATGTGATCATACCCAACTCTACATGAATCATAGCTCACCCACACCTCACGTCGGTGCAGCCTGACCATTACATGCCTCATAGCCTATTATGTATGATTAGCCTGACTATTGCTCGCATCATAGCTAACTGGATAGTTAGCCTGACCTTACATGAATCATAGCTAGTCATACATAGCAAGCCTGATCAGTCCCAAGCCGATCACGTGATATACTGATGTTTCACACACTTAGCTAGTTAGTCTATACATGTATTTCTAGTTTATTGATCTAGCATTTCCTTATGTTCTAGTTATTGTTCTAGCATTCACTTATATTCCAGTTTATTGTTCTAACATGCACATGTATTTATGTTCATTGTTAGTTGTATCATTGTTGATGACATATGCTCCAGTATTTCTATTTCCAGTATTTCATTATCTCCAGTATTTCTTATTTCCAGTATTATATCCATCTTATATTTCTTTACACTATATTATAGTTTTTGTCAATATATATGGAACTGCTGTTAGTGCTTGTACTTCGCTCTATCCTGACTGGAAATATTTTTCCAAACTACGACTTAGAGGACTTATTTCCGGCACACTTGGAGATTTGGATGTTATTGTTTGCAGGTTAGACTATTTTTGTTGTTTAGACTTGTGTTGTATTTCGTTTATTCTCTTCGATATCTCATCGTGCTTTGGTTTCTGTAATTGAGTATTTTCATATTATGTTGTGATATCTGTGTCTCCTTATGGAGTTGGATATTCGTGTGAGATTGATTAGATAGTGTTGTGACCTAGACAGCGTTCTACCGCCGATGCTGCGTCATAGGCTGGACGTACCCACGTACTCGTGCCCAAATTCCGGGTGTGGGTCATGACAGCAATATCAGATTTGGGTCCATCCAGCCTCCAGCAGCGGACAAGTCTAAGCGGAAAGACACTCGCTTCGACAAGCCGTTGCACAAAGATTCAGCTCGGGGGATGGAAAATCCCTACAACTTCGACATCTTGGTCCAGATCGCCAATACTCCAGCGAAGTTGTCTCTATTCGACCTTCTTTGACTCTCCAAAGACACTCGGGTCACTCTTAGTGAGGCATTGTAAAATGTCGATACCTACCCGGCGCAGGTCAAGCTGTAAGCTGAAGATCCTGCTGCTTTCCTCCACTGCAATAACATCATGGAGGCGATACCCAACATCACGTTATCATAACAGGACATGTTATTAAAGAATAACCGGTATGATCATCCCACGTATTACACAGGGTAAATTAGTGCCATTAAGGTGGACCAGATGCACATCGACCCCGGTTCATCAATAAGCATCATCCCGTGGAGTCTGCTTCAGACCCTGGGCATTCCGATGCATCGCCTGACAGCCACCAATACTTTTATTACTGGATTCAATGCAGGAAGGAGCTACCCTCTGGGCAAGATTTGCCTAAAAAATCATATCGACGACTTGAAAACAGAGGTCACCTGCTACGTCATTGACGTAGATGTATCCTACAATGTCTTACTCGGATGTCCATGGATACATGAACATATAATCATACCGTCGACCCAACACCAGTGCCTGAAGTACATCGACGAATACGGCACGGTCAAAATTGAGTTTCTGATGTCGGTTTGGTCGTCCGCCTTCGTAGGACGGATCGACCGTCGAAGGGAGATTCGGCACCATCTACCATATCCAAAACTTTGGTCGTTCACCTTTGTAGGCCGAGTTAGCCTCCGAAGGATGCTCTACTGCCTCCTAACACGTTCGAACCTCTGGTAGTAAAGATGTACAGAAAACCTACAAAGTCGTCGCCCGCACTGGGGGTAGATCTCGAGAAAGATAAGCTAGAGGAGTACGTAGCTGCTAATGCTAACGTTCCTTCTCTCGACGATGTAATCCTGGATGATGAGATACCTTATTTCATCAATAAAGGGCTATATTTAAACTACTCTAAAGTTGCACACATAAGCACACTGTACTCCATGGAGCACGGTCTAGGTCTGTGCCTGCAGGGGCAGGTGACTACTACCGATGCTGTAAACCGAATCCTCCCCAGCCCAGTTTCCTACTTCACGGTTCCAGCAAAGAGGATGGAAGACAAACCCATCATCTTCGGCAGGGTTGAATGTCCCCGCTCCTTCATGCCGGAGGAACAAGAGCCAAAACCCGATACCGACAAAATACAACTTTAACGGTTTAGTGGTCAATCCAAACACCTCATCCAGAAGATGGGGTATGATCTTGAAAACAACCGAGGTCTGAATTACGGCAAAGGTCGGCGACTGCCTTTGCGCCTTACCGCCCCGACAGGAAAACTCGATGATTACTACCAGAAGGCCAAGCATGGCTTAGGTTACGTTACGCCTCCTACTGCCCCCGAGGGCTCGGATGAAGAAGATGAGTTACACTCTCACTTTTTAGAGTCTTTATCTTGGGATTCCAATGTCAGTATCGAAGAGATGCTCAAGCAAACGTTGTCGGCCAACATGGTGTCAGCTGACCCTGAGGAAGACAACGAAGATCTACGAGAACTCTTTGAAGTAAAATCGTGGGCCCAACGCCTAGACGTATAATGAGAGATGCGATTCTAGCAACGAGAACCTCCTATCGAGGACAAAGTCTGTCACGACCCGCACCCGGAAGTTCGGGCACGAGTGTGTGGGTACGTCCAGCCTACGCCGCAGAATCGGCGGTAGTACGCTGTCTAGGTCAAATCCACACTTAACTAAACTAGCTCATCCACAATTAACATAAGCAAGATAATAATGAGAAAGAAAACTTAAGATTGCAACTGAAATAAATGTGACAACAGATTCAAATGTTTAATACAGGAATCAAGAATGAAATCGGGGACAAACCCGATTAAATAAGATAAGAACAGAAATAAAAGATAGCTACGGCTAACTACTCTGCAGCAGGGGTCTCCTGGGTAGGATCTGGCTCCTCACAGGTATTGTCACGACCCGCACCCGAAAATCGGGCATGAGCCGTGGGTACGTCCAGCCTACGCCGCAGAATCGGCGGTAGAACGCTGTAAAGGTCCGTTCTAGGTCAACCATATCTATCTATATCTCACTGAAAAATCCGGCATGACCTCTCCAAAAGGAGGGCAAAACCACGCAATATATATATGTGAATAAAATCCTCTCCAACAGGAGGGCAACCACGCAATATATATATGACAATAATCTCAATCACAAAACTAGAGGAAGAATATAAGCACGATATGATATAAACAAGAAACAGAACCAAGAGAGCAAGGCAATCCAAAATAATACAGTCCAGGTCTAAAAGCTACAACATCTCACAGAAGCACAAAAGAATAGGTACAGTCATCCAAAATACAAACCACTGAAAATAACCCAGGAAACCCACCTAGCTAACTAGGGTGCTATCGGCGTCTCCTCGGCGCACTCCTCCTCGGGGTCACCACAGTCGTCAACACCAGGCCCGTAGAACGTAGGGCAATAGTCCTCAGGATCCTCTGGAAAAAATATGCCCAGTCAGGACTGGAGCAAAGTACATAACTCTGAAAGCAACTCCAAATGCATGGTAAGGTGTATATGACGAGCAATAGAAAAGTAATCAAGATGCACAGGAAATAAATATATGCTGGAGCACAAGAAGTAGCTGTAATATAAACTGGAGAACAATACAAGTAGTGGAAAAGTAACTGCAGGTGAGAAACATGAATACTAGCTAAGTGCCTTGAGCACAAGTTCGTTATATGATCGGCTTAGGTTGCACATAAAAGTCACTACGATAACTCCGTTATGCGTGAGTTGCATAACCGACATACACATGAATACTGTTTGGCTTTGATCATATAACCAACTCACTACTCCCCTCCCCCACTAATACCATTGGATCCAACCACAACACGCTACGTACATGATAATAGCTCGCGCACACGAAGGCGAGAGCACAATAAGCACATGATAGCACATGATAATCAATACCCGAAGCACATGATGAAATACACGTGATAGAGTACCCGCTGAACACGGTAAGGGGGATAGCACCTCATGACGGGATCCACTAGTACCAGCTCGTGTAATAATGTGTCAGAATCAAGTATTACAGTTCTAGAACAAGTGATATAAACGCTATCATGAAATGGAAACTATCAGAGGTAGGTACTCGCCTGATGTCCTGAGCAACTGATGAGGATCGAGGTCCGGACCGGTGTCGCAAGGACCTAATGCGAAAAGCAAGGATTAAACAGGGTTCTAAGCATTTAAACTGATATAAAATAATTAAAAACAGGCTTCTAGGGCTATTCTAGGTCGAACGGGTCAAACCGGTGAAATTCGGGTCAAAAAGTCAACCCGGGGTCCAAAAAGTCAACTCTAGGTCAAAACTAGGTCAAACGTTGACTTTTACGGTCAACGGGGACAATTATGGTCAAAGCTAGGTCAAACTAGGGTGCCCCTGAAATTCTAGGTCAAACCGAGCTCATTAAGCCACTAAACTCACAAACTCGCCTAATCGAGATACCGGGATACCCTCGGTATCCGATACCTCGCCCTAGGCCACGCACCCCGCCTAAACCCGCTAAAACCTATGCTAGCACGCGTAATTATATACATATAAACATATAAAAATCACTCCCAAGCATTTCCTAGGCTAATGCTCAAATACCCCGCTCGAAACTCAATACCTTGAATATCTCAAGGTATCGAGATACCTCGGTATCTCAAGGTATTGAAGTTTCGCCCTAAGGCCCTCTAACTAGCTGTCTAGCTACTAAATATATACCTAGTTATTAATCTAGGCTAGGTAATATATATATCTACCATATATATATACATCTAAGTATGTATATACCTATGTATATAGATATCCACACACATTTACCCGTTTACCCATTATCTTACCTATACACCTATATATGTATATAACTTAGGCATATAGATATTTATATCTCTTAGATAGGTATATCTAAGAATCTAGTTATCTACCTATCTAGTATCTATCTATCTATCTAAATACCTAGCTATCTATCTATCAATATCTATCTATCTATCAATATATCTATCAATCTATCCATACATATACCTATCTATCCAACTACCTATCTATTAATTAGATATCCATCTAACTATCTAATCTTTCTATAAACTATCTACCTAACTATCTATATAACCACCTATCTATATATTTCTATCTAACCATCTATTAAGTCTATCTATTCATCTAGCTATCTAGCTAGTTATCTATCTATCTAGATAATTAGATATCTAACTATCTCTGTAACTATCTATCTATATAACTTATATCTAATCTATTAATCTAGCTATCTCCCTCTCCCTCGCTGCGAAATGCTAGCTGCTGCTGCTGCCTGTGCTCGCATTGCTGCTGCCTACATTGCTGCTACTGCTGCTCCAAAAAGCTGCTGCTGCAGCTGTGCTGGCTCTATATGCTGCTGCTACTGCTCTTGGCTGCTGTTACTGCTGCTCTTGTTGCTGCTGGAGCTGCTGCTCCTCTATGCTACTGCTGCTGCTCCTCTATGCTACTGCTGCTGCTGATTCTGCTGCTGCTGTGCTGCTGCTGCAGTGCAGCAGCAGCTGCAGCCACTGTTTGCTGTCCTCCCCCCCCTTACACATACACACACACACACACCCATATATATACATATATATATCACTATCTATATATATATATACATACATATATATCTATATATATATAACTAGATACATATATATATACACACACTTAACTACACATTCTAACACACACACACTAGCACACTCACACACTAAAACACACACACACATAAATATATATATACATAGCTACAAATATATATATAAACACACATAATATATATATATAAATATATATATACATATACACACGAGCACACTTACACATATACATATATATATATACACATAGACATATACATATACAAGTACATAATATAAATACACTCATATATATAAATATATATACGTAAACAAACATACATATATATATAAATATATATATATATATACACATATCAAAACAAACACAACCACGCACACAACACTCAAACCACACGCCCTACTCACGCCCAACGACCCCGACACTCACCAACACCCTAAAATATATAAAATATAGCCCGAAAACTCTAGCACACACTCCCCGATACTAACCCAACGCGCGCACAAAGCCGAAACGAGGAAACCAAGTCGAAATGGCCATTCGGTCATTTCGACGAACACGTGGTGCGCGGCTCGGAAAACCTCCTGAAACGCACACCAAACGAACTCGGAATCGGCCCAAAATTTACCCACGCGCTCTACACGATGTCTAGATCCTAGAAAATGCGCTCCCACGTCGATTCTAGGCCCGTGGCGGAAACGCACACAAACTTAGAATCGGCGACGACGAAAAGCCCCAATTTCGCCCGAAACGCCCGTTTCTCCGCGACACGGCTTCCCGTGTCCGAACGGAGACACGCACTCACCCTCTAGACACCCGACAACGTCTACCTAGGTCCATCTAACCTAGGGCATCACCCAAAATTGGGCCAAATTCGGATTCCACCCGAATTCGACACAAAACCTAATGTCAAAGTCTCTAAACTCACCCAAACGAGTTCCAACTTCCTCCTACGGGTAGGGTTAGGGTCTAGGAAGGTTCTACAACACTAATTACACTACACAAAAATAATTAGGAAGGAGAAAGTTAGGTTTTACCTCTTGGGAGTTGGAATCCCAAGGCCAAAGTCCCAAATTCCCTCCAAATCAACTCCCTCAAGCTCCAAGCCACCAATTCTATCTCCCACACTAGATCTAGGCTTCTCACACCTAGGTTAGAGAAAATGCAAGGTGAGGGTTAGCTTAAGGAAGAAGGAATGAAGAAGAAAGAAGAAAAATGGAAGAAAACTCACTTGGAGAAGGAAGGAAGAAGAAAGGAGAAGTGGAGAAGAAGAAGAAGTGAAGAAGTGGAATGAAGAGGAGAGGGGGGGCTGCTCCTTGCTGCTGGAATCGGGTGTGGGGGTAGGTAGGGGCCGGCCACATGAAATAAATGGGGGTTTACAACTTTCCAAATTCCCAAAACGCCCCTATTCACTCGGTTTTGGGTTCCGGGTCTCCAAATGCACTCAAACTAGTTCCAAATCTCTCCAACTAACCTCCTAAAAATAAAATAATAATTCTAAGCCCCAAAATAATTCTCACAAGGGTACGGGCTGGGTCGGACATGGGTCCACTAGGGTCTGACATGGGTCCAGGCTAGCCAAAACCCTAAAACAATCAAAATAAAAATAAGACAAGCACTAATTAATTATAAATATAAATAATTAAATACAATACACTATTTATCAAATAAAAAAAAATATACCCTATTTCTAGAATTGGGTAGTGACAAGTCTACCCTCCTTAAAATAATTTCGTCCTCGAAATTAAAAGACGAAACTAGGACAGGAATGCAAAGAAAGAACCATACCTCAGGGCTCGAAGAGATAGGGGTATCGCTCGCGCATTTCATCCTCCCTCTCCCAGGTCGACTCCCCTGGAGAGTGATGCCTCCACGCGACGCGAACCAAGGGAATAGTCTGGTTCCTCAACACCTTCTCCCGCCGATCCAGAATCTCCACCGGCTGCTCTGGATAGCTAAGAGTAGGGCCCACTGCGATCTCCGAGTGATCCAATACGTGACTGGGATCCGCCACGTACCGTCTCAACTGCGACACGTGGAACACATCATGAACTCCCTCCAGCGTAGGCGGCAACTCAAGCCTATACGCCACGGCGCCGACCCTCTCAAGAACACGGAAGGGTCCGACGAAACGTGGGCTAAGCTTCCCGCCTCCACCGAAGCGAATAGTGCCCCGCGTCGGAGAAATCCTCAGGAACACCAGATCTCCAACCTAGCACAAACAAGGTCTCTGCACTTAGTCTAAAACAAGCAATCACAAGCAAACACAAGAACAAAATCTAGATTCTAAGCTATACCTCGAACTCCAAAGGTCTCCGGTGGCTATCGGCCCAATGCCGCTGCCTGTCCTGCGCCACCCGAAGTCTATCTCTAATGAGCTTGACCTTCTCCGCTGCATCAACCACCATCTCCGGGCCAAGCAAAGCTCTCTCACCTATATCATCCCATGACAACGGAGTGCGACACCTCCGTCCATACAACGCCTCAAAAGGTGACATCTCGATACTGGCTTGGTAGCTGTTGTTGTAAGCAAACTCTACCAAGTGCAAGTGATCCTCCCAAGAGCCTCTGAAATCCAAAACACAGGTGCGTAGCATGTCCTCAAGTGTCTGAATGGTCCTCTCTGACTGACCATCTGTCTGTGGGTGATACGCACTACTAAACTTGAGCTGGGTGCCCAAGCTAGCCTGCAGACTCCTCCAGAAATGCGAAGTGAAGCGACTGTCCCGATCTGATACTATGCTCACTGGAACTCCATGCAGTCTGACTATCTGGCGCACATACATCTCTGCTAGTCTCTCTGTAGACGTACCCACTTTGAATGGTAGAAAGTGGGCCGATTTGGTCAACCTGTCCACGATGACCCAAATCGCATCTTTCCCGCCTGGAGAACGGGGAAGTCCAGAAACAAAATCCATGGTCACATGCTCCCATTTCCACTCCGGAATGGGTAACGGCTGGAGTAAACCTCCTGGCCTCTGCCTCTCCGCCTTCACCTGCTGGCACACTAAGCATCGGGATACGAAGCGCGCTACCTCCCGCTTCATCCCGTACCACCATACATGCTGTCTCAGATCTCTATACATCTTGTTGGCACCGGGATGCATAGAGTACTGGGATCGATGCGCCTCCTGGAGAACCTCCTCGCGCAACGACCCACTCGGCACACACAACCTGGTACCGTGCCGCAAGGAACCATCATCAGCAATGGTGAAGTCATCTGCTAATCCCATCTGAACCTGCTCCCTGATGCTCCTCAGGGACTCATCCTCAAACTGTGTAGCCCTGATCCGGTCTACCAACTCTGACTGAATCTGCAGTCCCCACATCTGCATCTCAACTCCAGGCACTATCACCTCAATGCCCAAGCTCTCTAGATCTGCCAGAAGATAACGATCTGTAGTCAGGCACATAGCTACCGGATACCTGCTCAATGCATCCGCAACTACGTTCGCCTTCCCTGGATGATACTGCAATGATATGTCGAAGTCTTTCATCAACTCCAACCATCTCCTCTGCCTCATGTTCAGCTCTTTTTGGGTAAACACATACTTCAAGCTCTTGTGGTCTGTGAAGATCTCCACACGCTCTCCGTATAAATAGTGTTTCCACAACTTAAGAGCAAAGATGACCGCTGCCAACTCCAAGTCGTGGGTAGGGTAATTCTTCTCATGAGGACGTAATTGCCTGGAAGCATAGGCAATCACCCTCCCATTCTGCTGCAACACACAACCCAGTCCCTTCCCCGATGCATCACTATAGATAGTGAATCCTCCAGAACCTGATGGCAACGTCAACACTGGAGCTGTCGTCAACCTCCTCTTCAGCTCATCAAAGGCGATCTGGCACTCCTCTGACCAAACAAACTCCACGTCCTTCCGGGTCAGCCTGGACAACGGCTCTGCAATCCGGGAAAAATCCTGAACAAATCTCCTGTAGTAGCCTGCCAGTCCCAAGAAACTCCTGACCTCGGCTACTGAACTCGGAGCACTCCATGCCTCAACTGCCACGATCTTTCTCGGATCCACCGAGATACCCTCTCCAGTCACCACATGACCAAGGAATTCCACCTTGTCAAGGAAGAACTCACACTTCGAGAGCTTTCCATAAAGCTCCTCCTTCCTGAGAGTCTCCAGCACTATCCTCAGATGCTCCTCGTGCTCCTCTGGGGTCTTCGAATACACCAAGATGTCATCTATAAACACCACCACAAACCTGTCCAGATGCTGATGGAACACCTTGTTCATCAGATTCATGAACACTGCCGGGGCATTAGTCAACCCAAACGGCATCACCAAGAACTCATACTGTCCATATCTGGTCCGAAAAGCTGTCTTCGGAATATCCTCCTTCCTGACCTTCACCTGGTGGTAGCCTGTCCTCAGATCAATCCTGGAAAACACCCTCGCTCCGCTCAACTGGTCAAATAGATCATCAATACGCGGCAGCGGATACTTGTTCTTGATTGTGAGGCTGTTCAGAGCCCTGTAGTCGATACACATCCGTATCGACCCATCCTTCTTCGGCACAAAAAGTACCGGAGCACCCCACGGAGAAGAACTAGATCTGATAAATCCCTTGTCCTGTAGCTCATCCACCTGCTTCTTTAACTCTATCAGCTCACTGTTGCTGACTCTATAGACGTGCTGGGATATCGGCTCCGCGCCTGGCACCAAGTCTATAGAGAACTCCACGTCTCTGTCCGGAGGTAACCCTGGCAACTCCTCCGGAAAGACATCCATATACTCCTCTATCAGTGGATGTAGCGACCTCGGCTCTACCACCAGGGCTCCGCAGAAGACTCCCTCGGTCTGCTCCGCTGCTCCTCTGGCAAACTGAAACTCTGGCTCACCCGGCGGACTAAACAAAACTCTGCCTCCACGACAATCTATACTAGCACAATGCGTACTCAACCAATCCATCCCGAGTACAATATCGTAGCTCGGAAGTGGCATTACGAGTAGGCACACACTCAACTCCCGGCCTCCCAAGGTAACTCTCCGGTCTCTGCAGACATCACGGACTAGGATGATACCACCCCCGGTCGTGATCTTGCAGAGTCTAGCTAAAGGTTCAGCAACAAGATGGTGTCTAACAGCAAAAGATACAGACACAAAGCTATGGGAAGCACCGGAATCAAATAAAGCAAGTGCTGGAATGGAATCAAGGAGAACAGAACCTGAGATAACATCACCAACTGGCTCGGCCTCGTCCACTGTCAGGGCAAAAGCTCGCCCCTGCTGTCCTCCTCGGTGCTGCTGCTGGTGCTGGGCGAACCTCTGCTGCTGAGTCTGCAAAGGCTGACCTCTCTGCTGCGCTGCAGGTGCTCTGGCTGGTGCCCTCTGAGCGGCTCCTCCGCCCTGAGCTGGACGGGCAAGAGCTGAAGGACAATCCTTCAGCTGGTGGTCTGCGGCGCCACACAATAAACATCTGCCCAGCCTCTTTCTGCATATGTCCCATCCGTGCCCTGGCTTCTTACAGAAAGGGCAAACGATGGGCTGCCTCTGGCCCTGCTGCTGATCCTGCCTCTGCTGCTGAGGCGCCTGCCGGAAGGGCGCCCGACCCTGACCCTGGTGCTGCTGGGTCTGCTGGAATGGCCTCTTGGCCGGGCCTGCACTGCTGCCTGCTCCGGAAGTGTCTCTGCCCCTCTTCGTCTTCAGCTCCAAATCATCCTCAGCCCTCTGAGCATCGCTGACAATCTGCTCGAAGGTCGCCTCGCGGTCGCTCCTAGTCAAGGACTTGACCGCCATGGCTAAGCCCTTGCGGAACTTCCGCGCCTTCGCTGCCTCTGACAACCCCTCAACAAATCTGCCCAGACGGCAGAACTCCGCTGCATACTCATCCACTAGCATACTCCCCTGGACGAGCGCCTCGAACTGACTCTCTAAGGCACTGAGAGCCACGTCCGGGAAGAACTTCTCCTTGAAAAGCTTCTTGAAAGCCTCCCAAGTCAATCCCGGAGCTGCTATCCGCGTATCCGTGCGGAACCAAGTGAGGGCAAGGTCGAACATCTGGCTGCCCGCCGCCTCTATCTGCATGCTGGCTGGGATCATCGCCAGCCTAAAGATGCCCTCTATATGCTCGATCCAGTCGTCGGCGTACAGGATCCCCTCTGTGCCGCGGAACTCCTTCGGCCGCATCCTCTGAAAATCGATGATAGTACCCGGCCTAGGATACTGAGCCTGCTCTGGCTGTGGCTGGATCTGAGCCACCCTGTCGACAGCTGTCAAAGCCACCTGATGAGCATTCTCAATGCCCATCCTCATAATATCTGCCTGGCGGTACTGCGCATCCATCATCTCTCGGAAGAATGCGAACAACTGCGTAGCATCTACTGGCGCAGGCGGTGGTGGAGGAGGTACCACCGGGACAACTGGGGTGGCTCTCGGATCAATGGGAGTAAGGGGATCTCCGAGAGAAACTGAAACTCCCTCAACCGCAGGAGTGGCGAGTGGAGCGGTAGCGGCTGCCGGAAGTCGAACAGGTCGAGAGGTGGCAGACCTCTCGGTGGCAGCTGCTGGGGCGGTGCGCTGAGATCTGGTCTTCGGAGGCATCCTGAACACAGATCAAAAGAAGTCAATATAGTGCAAGAAACGATAACATCAATGAAGGACAGTAATATTGCAAAAGAAAACAATTTCAGAAAAATTAAAGATAGCAAAAGGAAGTAGGAAGGGTCCTAGTTGTGATTGAGCACACTCTCTCTCAGCCTATATCCTATATCCTACTGCAGGTAAACTAAAAAGTCGACCTGCATGGGCCACCACCAAAAACGTGTCACGACCCGCACCCGAAAATCGGGCATGAGCCGTGGGTACGTCCAGCCTACGCCGCAGAATCGGCGGTAGAACGCTGTAAAGGTCCGTTCTAGGTCAACCATATCTATCTATATCTCACTGAAAAATCCGGCATGACCTCTCCAAAAGGAGGGCAAAACCACGCAATATATATATGTGAATAAAATCCTCTCCAACAGGAGGGCAACCACGCAATATATATATGACAATAATCTCAATCACAAAACTAGAGGAAGAATATAAGCACGATATGATATAAACAAGAAACAGAACCAAGAGAGCAAGGCAATCCAAAATAATACAGTCCAGGTCTAAAAGCTACAACATCTCACAGAAGCACAAAAGAATAGGTACAGTCATCCAAAATACAAACCACTGAAAATAACCCAGGAAACCCACCTAGCTAACTAGGGTGCTATCGGCGTCTCCTCGGCGCACTCCTCCTCGGGGTCACCACAGTCGTCAACACCAGGCCCGTAGAACGTAGGGCAATAGTCCTCAGGATCCTCTGGAAAAAATATGCCCAGTCAGGACTGGAGCGAAGTACATAACTCTGAAAGCAACTCCAAATGCATGGTAAGGTGTATATGACGAGCAATAGAAAAGTAATCAAGATGCACAGGAAATAAATATATGCTGGAGCACAAGAAGTAGCTGTAATATAAACTGGAGAACAATACAAGTAGTGGAAAAGTAACTGCAGGTGAGAAACATGAATACTAGCTAAGTGCCTTGAGCACAAGTTCGTTATATGATCGGCTTAGGTTGCACATGAAAGTCACTACGATAACTCCGTTATGCGTGAGTTGCATAACCGACATACACATGAATACTGTTTGGCTTTGATCATATAACCAACTCACTACTCCCCTCCCCCACTAATACCATTGGATCCAACCACAACACGCTACGTACATGATAATAGCTCGCGCACACGAAGGCGAGAGCACAATAAGCACATGATAGCACATGATAATCAATACCCGAAGCACATGATGAAATACACGTGATAGAGTACCCGCTGAACACGGTAAGGGGGATAGCACCTCATGACGGGATCCACTAGTACCAGCTCGTGTAATAATGTGTCAGAATCAAGTATTACAGTTCTAGAACAAGTGATATAAACGCTATCATGAAATGGAAACTATCAGAGGTAGGTACTCGCCTGATGTCCTGAGCAACTGATGAGGATCGAGGTCCGGACCGGTGTCGCAAGGACCTAATGCGAAAAGCAAGGATTAAACAGGGTTCTAAGCATTTAAACTGATATAAAATAATTAAAAACAGGCTTCTAGGGCTATTCTAGGTCGAACGGGTCAAACCGGTGAAATTCGGGTCAAAAAGTCAACCCGGGGTCCAAAAAGTCAACTCTAGGTCAAAACTAGGTCAAACGTTGACTTTTACGGTCAACGGGGACAATTATGGTCAAAGCTAGGTCAAACTAGGGTGCCCCTGAAATTCTAGGTCAAACCGAGCTCATTAAGCCACTAAACTCACAAACTCGCCTAATCGAGATACCGGGATACCCTCGGTATCCGATACCTCGCCCTAGGCCACGCACCCCGCCTAAACCCGCTAAAACCTATGCTAGCACGCGTAATTATATACATATAAACATATAAAAATCACTCCCAAGCATTTCCTAGGCTAATGCTCAAATACCCCGCTCGAAACTCAATACCTTGAATATCTCAAGGTATCGAGATACCTCGGTATCTCAAGGTATTGAAGTTTCGCCCTAAGGCCCTCTAACTAGCTGTCTAGCTACTAAATATATACCTAGTTATTAATCTAGGCTAGGTAATATATATATCTACCATATATATATACATCTAAGTATGTATATACCTATGTATATAGATATCCACACACATTTACCCGTTTACCCATTATCTTACCTATACACCTATATATGTATATAACTTAGGCATATAGATATTTATATCTCTTAGATAGGTATATCTAAGAATCTAGTTATCTACCTATCTAGTATCTATCTATCTATCTAAATACCTAGCTATCTATCTATCAATATCTATCTATCTATCAATATATCTATCAATCTATCCATACATATACCTATCTATCCAACTACCTATCTATTAATTAGATATCCATCTAACTATCTAATCTTTCTATAAACTATCTACCTAACTATCTATATAACCACCTATCTATATATTTCTATCTAACCATCTATTAAGTCTATCTATTCATCTAGCTATCTAGCTAGTTATCTATCTATCTAGATAATTAGATATCTAACTATCTCTGTAACTATCTATCTATATAACTTATATCTAATCTATTAATCTAGCTATCTCCCTCTCCCTCGCTGCGAAATGCTAGCTGCTGCTGCTGCCTGTGCTCGCATTGCTGCTGCCTACATTGCTGCTACTGCTGCTCCAAAAAGCTGCTGCTGCAGCTGTGCTGGCTCTATATGCTGCTGCTACTGCTCTTGGCTGCTGTTACTGCTGCTCTTGTTGCTGCTGGAGCTGCTGCTCCTCTATGCTACTGCTGCTGCTCCTCTATGCTACTGCTGCTGCTGATTCTGCTGCTGCTGTGCTGCTGCTGCAGTGCAGCAGCAGCTGCAGCCACTGTTTGCTGTCCTCCCCCCCCCCCTTACACATACACACACACACACACCCATATATATACATATATATATCACTATCTATATATATATATACATACATATATATCTATATATATATAACTAGATACATATATATATACACACACTTAACTACACATTCTAACACACACACACTAGCACACTCACACACTAAAACACACACACACATAAATATATATATACATAGCTACAAATATATATATAAACACACATAATATATATATATATCAATACACACACTCTAAGATATATACACACACACACATATTCAAATATATATATACATATACACACGAGCACACTTACACATATACATATATATATATACACATAGACATATACATATACAAGTACATAATATAAATACACTCATATATATAAATATATATACGTAAACAAACATACATATATATATAAATATATATATATATATACACATATCAAAACAAACACAACCACGCACACAACACTCAAACCACACGCCCTACTCACGCCCAACGACCCCGACACTCACCAACACCCTAAAATATATAAAATATAGCCCGAAAACTCTAGCACACACTCCCCGATACTAACCCAACGCGCGCACAAAGCCGAAACGAGGAAACCAAGTCGAAATGGCCATTCGGTCATTTCGACGAACACGTGGTGCGCGGCTCGGAAAACCTCCTGAAACGCACACCAAACGAACTCGGAATCGGCCCAAAATTTACCCACGCGCTCTACACGATGTCTAGATCCTAGAAAATGCGCTCCCACGTCGATTCTAGGCCCGTGGCGGAAACGCACACAAACTTAGAATCGGCGACGACGAAAAGTCCCAATTTCGCCCGAAACGCCCGTTTCTCCGCGACACGGCTTCCCGTGTCCGAACGGAGACACGCACTCACCCTCTAGACACCCGACAACGTCTACCTAGGTCCATCTAACCTAGGGCATCACCCAAAATTGGGCCAAATTCGGATTCCACCCGAATTCGACACAAAACCTAATGTCAAAGTCTCTAAACTCACCCAAACGAGTTCCAACTTCCTCCTACGGGTAGGGTTAGGGTCTAGGAAGGTTCTACAACACTAATTACACTACACAAAAATAATTAGGAAGGAGAAAGTTAGGTTTTACCTCTTGGGAGTTGGAATCCCAAGGCCAAAGTCCCAAATTCCCTCCAAATCAACTCCCTCAAGCTCCAAGCCACCAATTCTATCTCCCACACTAGATCTAGGCTTCTCACACCTAGGTTAGAGAAAATGCAAGGTGAGGGTTAGCTTAAGGAAGAAGGAATGAAGAAGAAAGAAGAAAAATGGAAGAAAACTCACTTGGAGAAGGAAGGAAGAAGAAAGGAGAAGTGGAGAAGAAGAAGAAGTGAAGAAGTGGAATGAAGAGGAGAGGGGGGGCTGCTCCTTGCTGCTGGAATCGGGTGTGGGGGTAGGTAGGGGCCGGCCACATGAAATAAATGGGGGTTTACAACTTTCCAAATTCCCAAAACGCCCCTATTCACTCGGTTTTGGGTTCCGGGTCTCCAAATGCACTCAAACTAGTTCCAAATCTCTCCAACTAACCTCCTAAAAATAAAATAATAATTCTAAGCCCCAAAATAATTCTCACAAGGGTACGGGCTGGGTCGGACATGGGTCCACTAGGGTCTGACATGGGTCCAGGCTAGCCAAAACCCTAAAACAATCAAAATAAAAATAAGACAAGCACTAATTAATTATAAATATAAATAATTAAATACAATACACTATTTATCAAATAAAAAAAAATATACCCTATTTCTAGAATTGGGTAGTGACAGGTATCAACTGTATCCTCATAGGGACCATAATAAGTAGGGCAAGTTCTCATCATCACCTAAACAACGGATCCAGTCAGGAAAGGAGCAAAGTACACAGTGCACAACAAAATTAAACTAAATATTTATGACAATTAAATTGAGTATCATATTGAGAACATTGCATAAAGGAAACATCAATATTTCAGAGTTTAATGTTATAAGCAGGAATATGAGAAAAGCAGGAAATAAATGAGACAGAAAATGAACTACAACAGTCAGCAAGAGATATAACAAGACTAGAAACTATGTGTGTGAACTTGTGTATTTAGAATACATAGTTGGCATGTAGGGGCTTATAAGGCTAATCTGGCCGTCCTAGACGGCTATTAAACAATGCAATCGAGATCTGGCTGATGGACAGTCGTGTGCCAACAGCTATTAAACAATCCTTAGGGGAAGGGTAAACTACATGCCTCCTAGTATTCTCCCACCCGATATGTAAACAAGACATGAATTCCAATATTCAAGACATGAGATACAGTATTCTAGCACTACGTGAAATCAGCAAGGGTACTAGTAGAGCAGGGAATTAATTATCACAATATAAAGATTAACTTGAAGTGCAGGTACTTGCCTGTTGTTTGGATCCGATTAAATGTTCTAGGGGAAGTTTCCAGAGATGAGTCCAAAAGCTGAAATAGACGTTACCATCACGCTCAGAAGATATCAAATAGATGAAAACGCCTGCTCTTGGGTCCAATTTGGAGACAAGGGCAGAAACGGTAATTTCGGGTCAAAACGGGGTCCGCCGGTGGGCCCGCTTTGCACCGAAAAGCGTGTCCGGGTCAACGGTCTCCAAATTCACCAAACTTAGTGTCAACAGGTCAGGAACGCTGATACGAACCCAACGGAACTTCCAGATTTGGATTCCGATGAGCCGATCACGAAATCGCCCGTCGAGCGGGGCCTGTGGGGCCCACGACACGCGATTTCGTCAACGTTCTCAGAATCGAACCAAACTTGACCCACAGGACCAGTGTATCGCTACGAGTCCGATGGCGCAAGTTTCGTCTCGATCTGACGAGTGTACAAGAAGTTAGGGTGAATTGCAGAAATTGCGGATACGGGGCGATGTCCGCGGATACGCGTTGATTCCGGTGTGCACGCACACCAGAATCAGCTTCCGTGAAAACTCACACGTCCGTATCGACGCTGCGCACGTATCTGTGAAGACCGCGCGCGACCAAGTCGTCCCGTTTGGCGGGACGTACTCAGTTCCGGGGTGAAACAGGGTCTGGTTTTTCCTGTTTTTGGATCGCGGTGTGCGATCACCACAGGACGCGGTGCCCCGAACAGTTTGTCCGGACACCGAGAGGGTCATACAGGCTTCACAACGCAATTTGCAGAATTGAAAACGGAGCTACGAGGCGAAAGTTATGAGTACCTGAACAGGGCTCGAAACCGGGGCTGAAATCGTGTCCGTGTCGTGTCCGACACGACACTGGCCGATCCGATTCAGGGGAACTAGGGTTCAGGTGAAACCCGGCGAGGATTGCGGCGGGGCCGGCCGGAGGCTGAGGCGACGCTGCTAGGGAGGAGCTGGGGCGGCTCGGGGCGGCGTCGCCGGGAACGGGCGGAGCCGACCGGAGGCACGGCGAGGCTGGCCGGATCGAGCGAGAGGAGGAAGAGAAAGGTGAGGGGAGGCCGGAGGCTGCTGGTGCGGTGGCGCGGCGAGGGCGAGGGAATCCGCGGCGGCGTCTCGGCGAGGCGCTGGAGGCTGTCCGGGGCTGCGGCCTCAGGCGGGCGGCGCGGTGAGCTCGGCTAGGTTTCCGGTGGGGGTCGACTGGGGGAGAAGAGGGAAGGGGAGGCGGGTTTTATAGGGAGAGAGGGGACTGGGCGAGGCCGTGATAGGCGGAGGGAGAGGGGGATCGTGGCGAGTGGAGCGGCGGTTCGACGCGGGCTCCGGCGACGTGGCCGGAGCCGCCGGCGAGAAACTCGGGGGAGAGAACGGTGAGGAAAGGGTCAGAACGGGTCGGGCGGGTTCGGGTCTGGCAGACCCGACCCGACCCGTTAGCCAACGGTTTGGGCCGGAAGTTGGGCCGCGGGCTGACTGGGCCGAGAAAAATAAATAAAAAAATAATAATAATAAAAATAATAATAATAATTAGTTTAATTAGTTTTTAGGTATTAAAAATAGGTCTGAGGCCCAAAAAATCCAGAAAAATTACCCTAAGTCCAATTTTCTATTTTACACCCAAAAATATTATTTTCATAATATTTTAACATTATTTATTAGCAATTAAAAATCATTTATTAATTAAAAGCCTTGATTTTAATTACAGAAAATTCCCAGAAAATTCCAGAAAATTGGGAAAAATCCAAGTTTTAATAATTTGAAAATTCAGGGGGTTTACAAAGTCGTACAAGTCAATCTGGGTGACGAATTCTCCCCCAAATCTATCTTCATCAGTAAGAGTCTGACTAATGATGAACGAGAATCCATGCTATAGCTCGTCAGGGAATACATTAATGTCTTTGCCTGGAGATACGAAGATATGCCAGGACTGGACCCCCAAATCGTGGTCCACAAGCTCAACATCTTGTCGAACGATAAGCCTGTCAAAGAGCAGCAATGACAGTTTCGGCCGAGTATTATGAACGCCATCGAATCTGAAGTCAATAAACTGATAGCTAGTGGTTTTGTCCGCGAAGAACAACACTCAGACTAGGTAGCCAATATCGTGTCCGTCGTCAAAAAGAACGGAAAGATTCAGATTTGCATTGACTTCCACAATCTAAATGCGGCCTGTCCTAAGGACGAGTTTCTCCTTTCGATCACAGACATAATGATCGACAATTCCTATGGCTTCGAGCGCATGTCCTTTATGGACGGATTCTCAGGATACAATCAAATCAAGATGTCTCCTGATGATCAGAAGCATACATCTTTTCGAACGCCGATATGAGTATACTGATACACAGTCATGCCCTTCGGTCTGAAGAACGCATGTGTTACATACCAATGAGCTATGAGCATCATCTTTCGTGAGCATTTTCGTAAGACGGTCGAGTGTTACATTGATGACATCGCCGTCAAGAGTCACTCCAAAGATGATCACCTCCGGGATTTGAAGACTGTGTTTGACCCCATGCGTACGCACCAGCTCAAGATGAATTCCACCAAATCTTTTCTAGGAGTCTCCAGCTGCAAATTCCTGGGTTTCGTCATAACTTCGAAGGGTATTCATGTGAACCAAAATAAGACTAAAGCAATCCTTGAAATGCGCCCACCGAAGAAACTCAGAGAACTTCGTGGCCTTCAAGAAAAATTGGCCTACATCAGGAGGTTCATATAAAATCTCTCTGGATGTTGTCGATCATTCACTCAGCTTATGAAGAAGGGAGTCTCCTTTGTCAGGAATGAAGAATGTTAATACGCTTTCGATGACATCAAGGATTACCTCATGAATGCCCCAATATTGGTGGCCCCCGTGGTAGAAAGACCCTTTTTTGTTATATATGCGAGAAATAGATCACTCCTTCGGCACTCTGCTAGCCTAGACAAGCAACGCAGGTCACGAGCAGGCCATCTACTATCTCAGTAGGATGATGGTCGGTGTAGAGCACATGTACAACCACATCGAGAAGGAGTGCCTTGCTCTAGTCTTCGCCATCCAGAAAATCTGACATTATGTTGAAGGACAAACCATGCACGTGATCTCGCGAGTTAACTCCTTCAGGGTCCTCATGACCAAATCTGGGGTGCTCAACTCTCGCCTAGCCACCTGGGCAATATTGTTGTCACCATATGACATGGTGTATGTTCCACAGAAAACCATCAAGGGTCAAGCACTGGTCAATTTTCTTGCAGTCCACCCGGTGCCAGAAACTTCAAAACTCTACGAGGAGATCCCCGACGAAGTCGCAAACTCCAACACAGTGACGAACGCAGAAGCCTTTTGGCGAATGTTATTCGACAATGCTTCAAGAACAAGGCCCAAAGGCGGCATCGTCGCTGGAGTCGGGATAGTGTTGATCTCTCCATATGATCTGGTTATCAACCGCGCCTACTCCCTCACTGAGCCATGCTCCAAGAATGTTACAGAGTACAACGCTCTCATCATTGGACTCCAACTAGCTAAACAAGTGGGAGTTGACCACCTGGAAGCCTACGACAATTCCAAACTGATAATCAACCAAGTCTGAGGCGAGCACGAAGTCCGAAACGAGGACTTGATTCCTTACCACCAAGCCGCGCTTGGATTAATCACCACCTTCAAAGGATTTTTCATAGAGCATGTCCCTCGACAGCAAAATATCGAGGCAGGCGCCCTAGCTGGACTCGCAGCCTCTCTCGCTATTCTGGTCAATACCCACGAACTGATCACCGTGATCGGTCGGGAGCTGGTCTGCCCGAAGAACAACCTCTCTGCATGCCGGAGCTACTCAGTAAGGACAAGCACTGACTCACAAGACTGGAGACTTCCATTCATCGACTACGTAGACCATGGAATTCTCTCCGAGAACCCAAAGGAAGCCATTTCCATCAGAAAAAATTCGCGTGGCTGAAGCTGAAGCAGCTACTTTCGAACTGGTTCTATTACGATACAGCTACCAAAATGCTGTATCGTCGCTCCTATGACGGCCTTCTGCTGCGATGCCTATCAAACGCAGAAGCAAAGTAGGCTCTCCGCAAGGCTCAAGATAGGATTTGTGGTGCCCATTAGCCAGGGCCCAACCTACAGGACCGCCTCCGTAGAATGAGATACTATTAGACAACAATGGTAGCAGATGCCATCGACTATGCAAGGAAGTGCCAAGCATGTCAAATCTATGCAGACTTCATCCACCAACCCTTGTTGTTCCTATACCCGACCGTTGCGTCCTGGCCGTTCGGAGCCTGGGGGTATGGACATCATTGGACCGATTAGTCCACCTTCATCCAAAGGACATCGGTTCATCCTGTAAACTCCCTCACCCAAAATAGGTATTTTGTGTATATTTTATATTATTATATTTATTATATATGTTGAATTTATTTAGAATATGCTCTTAGTTAATTAGAAAATAAAGTTCTTGATATATTTACTTATATAAATATTCATTTAGAATTATTTTAGGTTATTTTAGATTTTTGGGAGATTTTTCTAGAATTTTTGGTAATTAAAACTTAGAAAACATAAATTTCTAGGACTTCTATGATTTACTATACGACCATACTTGCATGTCGTTCCTACCAAATATTTATTTTAGTTTAAAATATTTAATTATATTTTTTGTAATTTATTTAGAATTTTAAGAAATTTATTTAGATTTTAAAATTATTTAGGATTTATTTGGATATATATAGTCTTAATATTAGATAGATACTAATTTAGTGTTAATAGATATTAATAAGATTTTATAAATTATTTGTATTATCTTTAATTATATTTAAGATTATAAATTATTGAGATAAATTTAAACTCTATTTTAAATTAATTCAAATCCTGAACCTACTAGGAAATCAACTTCATGCATATCCTATCCTTATTTAAATTCATCATAATCCTATCCAAATTAACCAATCCTATTCGTATTTAATTAAGTAGTGTCCACCATTATAAATAACTCATCCTTCATATTTTTCTTTCCCAAATTACTCTCTTTTTCGTCCAAAAAATAGTCAAAATTCGTCATAAATTCAGCCTCATTTTCTACTAGTTATGACGAATTAAAAAGACGATATCTCCTAGCTCCGGACTCCAAACACGCTCCAGTTTTTTTTATTAGAACGATAATGAGGTTAGATTTCTGATAATATAAATTGTTTTTTTTAATTATTAGTATTAAATTCTGGAAAATTCGTAGAACATAGCATGTCCGAAAATAGACGTGTTTCGATGTTTTCGCAATTTCGGGAGAACCAGGAATCAGAATCATGAACCGTTTAAAGTTTCGGAAAGCTAATGTCGAGATCATCGATATATATTTTTCTCAGAATTTATTCGAAGTATTTACATACTGTTAATTCTGTAGAACTTCTAGGTTAGAATTTAACCATCGGTGCACAATACAAAATTTGTATGTGCCATAATTTCTAAACGAATTTGAATTCAGACAAGCCATAAATTCTAGTATATTTTTTATGCTGAAATCTACAGGAAATCATGTATGAAAGTCGAGTTTGTATCGGTTGACTTTTTGGTCAACAGATCCTCTCGATTTGCGTGCCATGAGTCTCGAGTTGATAAAATTCAGTTTCTTTGGACAAAATTTAGGAATTAACATAAAAATCAGAATAATAAGATTAAAATAAGATTTTAGAGTAATTTTTCCAGAATTAAATAAATTAAAATAAATTAATGGTTATATTATTATATAGTTATATGAATATATATGTAAGTAAATGCTAATTGATAATTATGACTAAATATTCAGACTGTATGACCCTAGGACATCGTGGACTATCCCATACTTACCTTGACCATGTTGACCCTAAGAACTTGTGAATTTGTCTGCCTTGCGTACACTAACGTACTGGCATAGACACCTGTCAGTTGACTGACTGATTTCGTACAGTACTTGAAGACACGACACCCACGTAATTCAATGCGTAATTGACCGTATTAGATGACTAGTGTTACCCCTAGTATACCCCCTGATTCCAGTGTAAATGTGGTTGAGTATGTGCTAGTGTAATGACTAATGATTCTATTATATTATATTTATGTGTACATAGGATATTGGATTATTCTGCGCGATTTCTGGAGCAGGTTATTGGTACATTGCAGCTTCCTTGCCAGGCAAGTATACCTTGCTATTGTACTATTATTTATATTTCATATGTTGCATGCATCTTTATTTTCTATCTTTAGTTCATATATTTTAACTGTTATATAAAATGCGCGCGACGGTGACGTCGCGATATATTTTTATTTATGTATTGCATTGACCTTGTTCATGAGACTACCCCATTATCATGTAGCACCATTAGGTTCATTGGCCGTGACACAGTGGTTACACGAGTGTGAGTCTCATATAGATCACGGACTGCGTGACAGGTCTGGCCTCCTGTACGTATGGGCCGTGCGTTAGGAATAGCTGTTGTTAGAAACTTTGCATGCTAGTAGACTTGGCAGTTATTAGAGGTGTTATTGTGTCATGGATGTGACATGCTTAGAGCATGGGGTGGGGAGAACAACAAGTACCGTATTTGAGCTCCTTTACACTTTTTCCTGTGCACCCGGATTCTCCACTGGAGATACGGGCGGTGATGACCTATATATATATTATGTACATTGGCGGGCCTCCACCGTTCAAAAGACGACGTGCCTTTGGGCCCCTGGATCTTCAAAAGAGAACCATGCCAAATCCCAGTTTTCAGCCAGATAGCTCACTTGTGGGGAAAGTTGTTCTTAACTGCATTCACTTTAGACGGTTAGGCGACCCATTTGGATATTTATTTCAGTACTTTATTGGCATGTGTTTAAGTATCTTGTTATGTCCCTCTGAGGACCTGGTCCGCTGCCAGGTGTATTTTTTCTTGAGTATTTGCAGGAGCGCAGATTTGGATGGTTACATGTGATCCGAGGATGTCTTCTCTTCGAGCTGTGATGGATAGCTGGTATTCTTATATTGTGTTGTGGTGTTGTACTCATATTGTATTTGCTCTTATATTCGAGTTGGTAGTGGATTTATTTCCATCCAACTATCATCCTTAGATACTTCTTATTGAGATCTAGTTTCATAGATACTGGTTATTTATTTCTATATGATTTTGGTGGATGAGATTTAGATTTTACCCTGTGACTTGTGATATATGTTTATACCACTTGTGGATTTTATATTCATATTACAGCGTACGTATGGATTTGGTTTCCATATATTGGAGTTGCCATATCCATGCGGCTGGCATGCTTACGTGTTCCTAGTCCTACGTATTTGGGACTGGGGCGTGGCATATCCTCGCCATCACCGACTATTTCTTCAAGTGGGCAAAAACAGTACCACTTGCGGAAGTCAAGACGTCCAACGTGATCAGCTTCGTCAAGCATCACGTCATATACCACTTCAACTTTCAACGAAGGATCATTTATGACAATGGTTCATAGTTTGCAAGTCATGCGTTCTATCGATTTTGTGACAAAAATCGGATTCAGAATGTAGCATCGACTGCCTATATCTCGACGGCTACAAGAGTTAGAAGCACTCGACGAGAAACGTCTCTTAGCTCAACAGCGCATTGAGCTATACCAAGCACATCTCTTGGGAGCCTTCAACAAACGGGTGAGGAAGAGAACCTACCAAGTGGGTGATCTCGTCCTGACCATAAGGAGGCCGATGGTTATGACCCACAAAATGGCCAACAAATTCTAACCCAAATGGGAAGGCCTGTTCGTCGTAGAATCAATATTCTCCAACAACGTCTACTGCTTACGAAATCCAACGAAGACTTGCTCATGATGCCTATCAACGACAAGTTCCTAAAAAAGTACTACGTCTAAACTTGACTTGTACTCCCCTTATCACTAGCCGAGCAATCAAGATGTACATCTCTACACTCTTGGTTCTTCATCCTCACTAGTGCCTATGTACAATATTTTACCCTTTCTTTACAAATTCCTGTAAAAGCGATCATCTGTATCCAGGAGTCCTGGATACACAATGGATGATGGATCCTCAAAATCTTCCCAGCGGAATAGTCATCGGGTCCACTGACAGACTCCCGCAGTGACTACTCAAAAACCAATATTGTTAAACGCTAGCCATGTTCATATTACCTCTGAGCTTTAGTCCCACCAATCTCTCCAGCGGAGCAATCCTCAGGTCTATCCATACTCCAGGATAGACCACACTCAGCAAATTACTTCTCAGTGAGTTTTCCGGATATTAGTTTACGTCCATATTATCTCTGAACTATCATCCTAATATTTCTTTCCGGCTGAGTTTGCCATGTACATATTACCTCTGAGGAAACCTCTCGGGTCTTGGCTATCGATCATTACGTCCATATTACCTTTGATATCGGTTGTCATCTTCACTTACCACTCATACTTACCAAGGTACGCCAGCGGTGTTAAGTCCACAAAATCTCCCACATCCATATTAACTCTGGCATGGCTTGTCTTAAACCCATTACTAGCACTCAAATGCGTAAAAAGTAATGGGTCCACAAAACCTATCGCGTCCATATTACCTCTGATAGGGATTATTTTCAAACTTATTACTTTCACTCAAGTGCGCAAGGAGTAGTAAGTCCACCAAAGATCCCCAATGGGATATCCTCAACGAAAGCAAACAGCCACGTCCATATTACCTCTAGCTCGTTTCCTTTTTCTTCCATAAAAATATCGGGATCGTACCTAACCTCTCGGTATGACTCTTGATCAGCTCACGTCTACGTCACCTCTGAGCTATCGTACTCACATCCTCTCCCGAGAGTTGGCCATTTCCATGTTACCTCTGAGCAAACCTCTTCCCACGACTATCATCAGTCGTCATCTCAACTTATCACCTATGCTTAAATTTAAGTATGCCAACGGTGTTAAGCCTACCAAACTTGCCACGTCCATATCACCTCTGGCAAGGCCCGTTTTGAACTTATTACTTGTATTCTCGTACGTAAGAAGTAATAAGTCCCCCAAATATCCCCCAGCGGGATGTCCCTAAAAGACTACGGTGTTATGCTACGTCGTATTTCCTCTACTACCGTGCCCAAAGTTCGTAACATACAATACGACAAATGCAGGAAGAAGTTCTGGAAAAAGAGAAACTTTTATTCAAGATCATGAGTACATTTAATAGGAATCCGTTACATTTTAAGGGTTTTCATTAATATTCAAGATCATGAATACATATGATAGAAATCCTTTTTAAGGGTTTCATGAGTTCTCGTCGATAAGAACCTCTTCCATTAAAAGGCGCCCCTGTGTTGTTTCAGCCACGGACACGAGTGGGCCTAAAAGCAGAGCTCAATGCTTTTTGGATCACCCCTCCACAGTACAAACCTCAGTATATAGAAAATAATTCATACCGATGGATAGCAAAGGAGGAGCAGGAGCATATGCTCTGTGCATGTCCAAGACGAGTCTTCATCCATACGGCAAAACTTTATGAAGGGTCTGCACACATCCCTGCAGCAAAATTGTGTACTGATGCCTCTGTGTCCTTCACAGCCCAGTATGAGAAGTGCAATACAGCCCTACCTCCAAGAAAAATATCAAGATCAGGGGGGCCACGGATTGAGACTGCCCCTGACAAACTCTCCGGCGAGAAGGGTCACAGCCCTCAACATCCCTCACAGAGAAAAAAAGAAGCGAAGGGATAAAGTTCTCTCTCTCTCTCTCTCTCACTCTCTCTCTCTCTCTCTCTCTCTCTCCTGGTCGCCTATTTATAGGTTGTTAGATCGCGTGAGGAGATCGAGGTGATGAACCCAACTGTTAATAAGGATAAACCTGATGCCTCGATACCCGTGATCTATCTCAATCTCCTTGGAAACTAACGCCCCGAGCTCCGTGTCAAGGGATGGCTCAGAATCCGAGGAGACCCGGTCATAGATTGAGCAAATCCACTCAGTTAATGATCCGACAGTCTTCCAGGGTCGGCTATGCGACATGTTGCTTATATGCGGCCAAAACTCAACCATGCTTCCAATTCAAAGTATTCCGAAATCGTAGGAATTTCACTTTGATGTTATTCTAAGAATTGGAACAAAGTTTATAATGTAAAGGAATGTGTATATATAAATATATATATACATCATTGGATACATGGACACGTATCTTGACATAAATATGTAGGACACAAAGTGGATACTTTGAGTAATATATATATATATATATATATATATATATATATATATATATATATATATATATATGATCTAATATAGATGTACGGACACAAGTAGATTTATCGTCATGTGACGCAAGAATAATTTTAGAATTAGTTATAGAGATTATATAGTTAATACATGAGGCATGAGAACTTCTTACTTAATGGTTATGCATATATTTTTAATTTAGTTCAATGGTGTTTATGTTATAAACTAAAAATCTACATACTATGAGCTTTATACATCCTTAGCATGTTACGTATACATTATGATTATATTTAGTTTAGTTTTGAACATGTAAGTTTGATATTTTATCAATTTAATATAATATTTTAATTCTGTCCATATTTAAAATATATCTATTTTGACATATTTTGTTATTTTAGTTAGAATATATATTTATAGGTACCCGTATATTAGGGTAACCCTAGTGTTTAATTTTCTACCTAAATTATTATATTTTTTGCCTTCTAAAAAGTTAGTATATAGTATATAACAAGCATATGTTAATTTATTTATATTAGATCTTAAACTCTTGAAATCAGATATCCTACTATATGTTTTATGTAGCTAAATGCAAATGTTATGTGTTAGTGCTTAGAAACTTGCTTGATATACTTTTTTACTAATATTTGTGTGTTTGATTGAGTTTGTGTAGCACTGAAAGAACTAGCTAGCTCGCTAAGGTATGAAAGAAAATTCTTTATTGCGATATATTTTTTATATATTATAATTGCGTGGTTACCGGTGTTGAGAGTTGCTCCACCGAAGGGGTCGGCGAACCCAGAGTGAAATTCTACGGAGGGTTGCTCCGGGTGTGTTTTATAAACTATTTTCGGAGCTGAAAAACAAAGGAGAATCTACCGAAATTTTCAATAATTTCGAGAGAGAACCATTTTTGGAATTTCGGAAAACTTGGTTGAACGTGTTTTAACCTAAACTTTAGGATTTGAAGTCAGTTTTCTAGATGCGAACTTTTCGATAACATAATAAAACATAGGGATCGTATCTCTTAGAATTTAAGGAACGTAGGACACCGACACTTGGAAACAGAAGCGCAACTAAATAAGTTAAAATTTTATTCATGTCTTCTTGCCGACAAGAATACTATCGTATGGTGTGTTGTCTTTGACATACGAGACGGCAGATAAGTCAGACCTGGATATTAGACACATGTATTAATAGATAGGTTGATTGTGATTGTAGTTGCATCATGGGGTGGGAGAGAACAGCTGGATCATGTCCATTGAAATCCCTACAATACATAATATCTCTAATAAAAGTTTTCGTCATCTGTAAGGCCTTACGATGCCGGGGTGATGCTTAGCTCACCAACAGTCCAGTAAATTCTTGGTATAAACCAGAATTTAAAATTAATTAAAACTTAAAATATACATACAACTTTTCATATTTATGTGGGGGTCGGGTCTAAAGTACCGTACCCATACAGACACAACTTGATCCCGGATAAATGAGATTATTGTCGAAAATTTTGATAATGATCGTGATCCATATATGTTCTCTAGATTGCATCATCATATAGAAATCTTGTTTGTGATTGTGATTGATTGTTGATTTCTTGTCGGGGGTGTGCCGCTTGCTAGTCAACTGATACGTAAGCTGTTCCGGTGCCGTAATTCATTCCCTTGTCCTTGTTTGGTGTAGGGGTGGATTACTACATTGATGACAGGTTACGAAATTCAGTTGACGATGCAAATATTAGTAGATTTAGGATAGATAGTATTCTAAACACTATATATATAAATCAAATGATTCATTATCTTTATTTCCTTTATTCACTCCAACTTATATACAGTTTAATGACTTCAAGTTTTTATTTTTTTTCTTACCGTTCTTAACCAATAACTTGCTTGTCGTTCTGACGACCTAGTATTGTTCACTAGTGGAAAAAGAAATGTCAGACGAGATATTTTCCCTATACACTGTAGACGAAGTCGAGGAATGATCGTCGGGTAGCATGTTGAGGATCCAACAAAGTTTATTCTGTAGCTGATATGTAAATTAAATATTTTGTAAGACTTGGAAAATGTTATGTAAATAAAGTAGCATGGTGAATATGTATAAATATATGAAGTTCTGGATGTATCATTAGATGTCCTGTACTTAACCTAGAATATTACAGACGACAATCGCTGATACGGGCACATGTGTATTCGTATACGGACACGTGTATTCGTATATTACAGGCGAAAATCGAACCAATTTTTTTCAAATTGAACCGAATCTCTTATTCGATTTGGTTCAATTCGATTTTCGGTCAAAAATCGAATAATGCTCACCCCTACTTCTTTAGGTGTAGAAACAGGATATTATGTTGTAAACCTTTACAATAGCAAACTGCAAACCACGGAAAGTGAGAGTTGAGATGCAAAGTAGTCACACGGGTAAACAAATACCCAAACCCGAACAGGATCCAATTCTCGAACCGGGCAGCAACAAACAAGCGGGTTCGGATCCTTCACTTTTACCCGTTCTTATTGGGGTCGATACCTGACCCGTCCCGTCCATTAAAAGAAGGAAAAAACGATGGGTGTTGTTGTCATTTCGTCGTCGTTCTCACACCTCACATAAAAATTTTACTCCGTTCGATTTAGAGAGCTTCAGGGGGAAAAAAAATTCACCAACCAAGGAGAAGAAGAAGGAAGGAGGAAAAAAATAGGGTTTTATTTCGAAGCATTCTATCTCATCAATCTCTCCATCACTGGTAAAATCCCTAATTTTCTGATCTCATTTTTTCTTACGATCGCTCTACTTCGTTGTTCTTTCATCAGTGCGATCGGATCTGCAGATGTTTCCGAGTCGATTCGAATGCTAGGGTTTCTGATTCGTGGTGTTCTTATGATCGCGTTTATAATTGTGTTTGTTGGAATTTATTACATATTTGTGCTCGGAGAATCCGTCAATGCCGTAAAAATTGTACTTTTAGATGATTTTGTAGTTTTTTTTTTCTATTAAAATGTTCGATTAGGTGAAATTGATTAGCTTGTTAATTGAAGTTTGCGTCATCGCGAGGTCAGTTTGGAATGGTTTGCTCTGTCGTGCCAGTTCATTTTGTCCGTCGCTGCAATCCATGAAATTTTATTTGTCAGATAGACTGGCTTTTGTTGCAGTGGAGCTTCCGGAATTGTTAGCAGATGTTCACCAATCTTACGTGGCACTTACTTTTAGCGTGTCCTAGTGGATTTGGATTGTCCCATACTATATTGCACATTGTGGGTACGTCACAGATTTTTCCTAGTATGTATCCAATAAAAGTCTATATCCTCCACCCCGGCTTAAGATCGGGACTTTATATTACATCAATCATCCCTCACACGTTGTACTTGGGCTGACCATCGCTACCACGATCCTCTAATCTTGGCAGACCTCTCCTCCAGGTCCGGCCCAATTAGCTGTTACCTGAATATATTGATTCATCCCCCTTTAGTGTTTATGCACATAGTGCACCCATGGAGATTTGAACCTCCGATCTTTTCCCCAATAGGAGTTTTCCCCAATGGGGTAATACTTGGATTAGCCGACCGATCTTAATGATACTCGAAGTTTTCAAATAGTCGATTGGTGGAAACTGAAAACCTAGGATGCCTGATACTTCAAATGTCGATGTTGTATCCGTGTTTCGTCGTGTTATCTACATATACGCAAACAGACTATAAAATATAAATACACTCAGGACATGTAAAATTGGCATTTTTCGTATCTTTCTGTGTCGTATTCGTCTCCATACAACATTGGTGAAAACAGAAAGTAGAAGTTTGTTATTTCTCGCTAATATATTTGGACTCAATTATACTAAGGTAATGCCGAAAAAGCTATCCCATCTGTTATAACCAGACAACATTATGAATATACAATTTTTTTTTTCTCATTATGAATAGTTCGACATAATGCGTATATTCTGCATTTTCTAATGAGTAATATTTAATTTATATTCCTCAATTTTGTTTTTGTATGCTTATGTGCAGGTCCAGGAAGTTGGAAAACCGAATGGCGATGATTGATGAGCCACTGTATCCTATTGCAATTTTGATAGATGAATTGAAAAACGAAGACATTCAGCTGCGGCTGAATTCCATTCGCAGGCTTTCTACAATAGCTCGGGCCCTTGGAGAGGAAAGGACCAGAAAGGAATTGATTCCTTTTCTTAGTGAAAACAATGACGACGATGATGAGGTACTTCTTGCAATGGCAGAAGAGTTGGGGGTATTCATTCCATATGTTGGGGGAGTGGAATATGCTCATGTCTTGCTTCCACCTCTAGAAACTCTTTGCAGTGTAGAGGAAACCTGTGTCAGAGACAAGGCTGTTGAATCGTTGTGCAGAATTGGAACTCAGATGAAGGAAAGTGATTTGGTGGATTGGTTTGTTCCTCTTGTAAAGGTACAACAAGAATGACTGATTTTCCAATGGAGCACAAGATTAAGTTTCCTATAATTTAGTTGATATGTGGTTGAATTTTTTCTTCTTCAATTCTTCCACTAGATATGGATTAAGATTTCATGTGCATAACTGTCTATATGTTGGTGGATTGGTTTGTTCCTCTTGTAAAGGTACAACAAGAATGAATGATTTTCCAATGGAGCACAAGATTAAGTTTCCTATAATTTAGTTGATATGTGGTTGAATTTCTTCTTCTTCAATTCTTCCACTAGATATGGATTAAGATTTCATGTGCATAACTGTCTATATGTTGGCAATATATTTTGTCTAACACCCAACATGCGTAGAAGTTTCTCGCAGTTAATGGGTATGTGCGATAAGTGCCCCACTAACTGACCAAATAACCGATTAATCTGATTAACCGTCCGATCAATCGCTCTGCTGGCTGAGTAAGCGGGCCGCCGATCACGCGGCCAGTTTTCTTAAATATCCTGCAGTATTGGGCCGATTTTGAGTACTCGTATATATATATATATATATATATATATATATATATATATATATATATATTATGTATGCAAGTACCAGCTTTTCTGCTTCAATTTTTAAGGTTTAGAGATTTATTTGTTAACTAGTGTTTTGTGCTATCATCTCTTACTTCCAGAGGTTAGCAGCAGGTGAGTGGTTCACTGCAAGAGTTTCGTCATGTGGACTGTTTCATATTGCCTATCCAAGTGCTTCTGAACTGTTAAAGGCGGAATTGAGGTCGATATATGGCCAATTATGCCAAGATGATATGCCAATGGTGAGAAGATCTGCTGCGTCAAACCTTGGAAAGTTTGCTGCCACAGTTGAAGCAAACCATCTAAAGGCAGACATCATGTCTATATTCGAGGAACTAACACAGGATGGTATGCTAATATATATTGTAATTGCTATTTGTATGTTATAGCTTTATAGGTTGTCTGATTTATATCACTATAGTTCACGACGGGCTTGTTTATCAATTGTTCTCACTGTTATTTTTCTCACCTGCCATTATATCTTGTCTGACTTGAAAGATAGTGTGTGTTTAACAATAAGACAATATGACACCCAATATGGCCTGATCCAACCATGAAATTAGCGGTTTCATGGGGTTGCATTAAACCAATGACACCTGTCCGTAAGTGTCGTAAAACTTTGCAATATGAAACCTTGGCGTAACCTGTGCTGCTGACTCATTAAAATTGAAAATGTACCAACATCTACATTTTAGTGGTCTTTGATACTTGAACTTGTCCATTGAAACATCGTGTGACAATATAATAATATTTTAGAGTTGAAAGAGGTTCAAATATGTTAAAGTTCAATATTGAAACCCATTGTTGCAAAATACTGATGTGGTAAGGTCGTATCCTTCTGGAATCTCATGAAATCCATGTCTCTTTGAATGTCATGTTGCAAAATGGCTCAAATCTTAACAATTTGGGCTTCATGAGGTTTCTAGGTTTCATGTTGCGTGAAACACATCCATAAGTGGCGATTATTCACTCCATTAGTTCTGGTAACTTTTGAATCATATTTTCAGCTGTTGTTACGTTATTTCACATTAACTATTTTGCCAGAATTTACCATTAATATGATAGTTGGTTATCATGTCAGTTTATACTTTGAATGCTTCAAAGTTGGAATCTGACCATTCTTGTTCAAGACAGACGTACTAAGTGGGGGCTGGGATTGAGATCTAACCAGTTAGCAATCTTCCATACCTTTCTATTTAACAAATATTCACATGGACAGTTTTCCCATTGAGAAGTTCTCTGAGCACGTCTAAGTTTTTTTTTTATAGATTGGTATTCCCTTATAAGACCTTAACCATCTGGGCTTCATGAGGTTTCTAGGTTTCATGTTGGACTTGGACTGAGATCTAACCACTTATCTGTCTTCCATAGCTTCCTATTTAACAAATATTCACGCGGACAGTTTTCCATTGAGAAGTTCTCCGAGCATGTCTAGGTTTTCTATAGATTGATATTCCCTTATAAGACTTCTATAAAGCAAAGAGAGGAGGCCATAATCACTTTTGGAATCTAATGAAATCCATGTCCCTTCGAATTTCATGTTGCAAAATGGCTCAACCTTAACCATCTGGGCTTCATGAGGTTTCTAGGTTTCATGTTGGGCTGGGACTGAGATCTAACCACTTAGCTATCTTCCATAGCTTCCTATTTAACAAATATTCACACGGACAGTTTTTCCATTGAGAAGTTCTCAGAGCATGTCTAGGTATTTATAGTTTGGTATTTCCTTATAAGACTTCTATAAAGCAAAGAGAGGAGGCCACAATCACTTTTGGAATCTCATGAAATCCATGTCTCGTTGAATTTCATGATGGCTCAAACCTTAACCATTTGGCTTCATGAGGTTTTTAGGTTTCATGTTGGGCTGGGACTGAGACCTAAGCAGTTAGCTATCTTCCATAGTTTCCTATTTAACAAATATTCACATGGACAGTTCTCCGAGCATGTCTAGGTTTTTTATAATTGGTATTCCCTTAAAAGTGATGCACGTGAAAAAGATTCCATATCTATAAGACTTCTATAAAGCAAAGAGAGTAGGTCACAATCACATCTGGAATCTCATGAAATCCACGTCTCACTGAATTTCATGTTGCAAAATGGCTCAATTATTAACCATTTGGGCTTCATGAGGTTTCTAGGTTTCATGTTGTGTGAAAGACATCCATAAGGGGGGATTATTCATTCCATAAGTTCTGGTAACTTCTGTATCATATTTTCAGCTGTTGTTACTTTATTTCACATAAACTATCTTGCCAGAATTAACCATTAATATGATACTTGGTTATCATGTGGTTTAGACTTTGAATGCTCCAAAATTGGAATCTAGTCATTCTTGTCCAAAACATATGCACTAAATGGGGGCTGGGACTGAGATCTAACCAGTTAGCTATCTTCCATCGTTTCCTATTTAACAAATGTTCATTGCACACAAGACAGTTTTTCCTTTGAGAAGTTAGAGCATGTCTAAGTTTTTTATAGATTGGTCTTCTCTTAAAAGTAATGCACGTAAAAAGATTCCATATCTATAGGACTTGTATAAAGCAAAGAGAGGAGGCAACAATCACTTTTTTTTCCATCAAAAGTACCTTGGTTCTAGGTTTGCACCTCCCTTCATTAGCTAGCGTACTTTCTCCTTAAAATTGATGAAGAAATAGGATGGCGTAAGAAAATTGGGTCTTCTTAATATTATACTTTCTACAAACAATCTTTTTCTTTTTTAACTCAACTTCTACTTGTAGAAAATGCGCATGCAGATACACGGACATACACACATATCGACCTGTGGGTTCCATGAGGTTTCAAGGTTCTTTGTTGTCAAACACACCCATAACCTTTTTCTAGAGCGTACTTTCTCCTTAAATTTGATGAAGAAGTAGGATGACGTGAGAAAATTGGGCCTTCTTAATATTATACTTTCTACAAACAGTCTTTTTCCTTTTTAACTCAACTTCTACTAGTAGAAAACGCGCATGCAGATACACGGACATACACACATATCGACGTATGGGTTTCATGAGGTTTCAAGGTTCTTTGTTGTCAAACACACCCATAACCTTTTTCTAGTGTGCGAGTTATTCATTTTATTAATTCTGGTAGCTCGTGAAGTGTTTTTTCACTTTGTTATCACTTAATTTCTCATGAAGTTGTCTCACACTGATTTACCACTGTTTTTATGTCAAATACTTTGAATGCTCCGAAATTGGAATCTAGTCCATTATCGTAAAAAACAAGCATAAAACATACATATACTGAGACGAACCAAGTTAGGTATCTCCAGGAGCTTCCTAGTTAACAAGTATTGATTACATACAAATAATTTTCTTGGCGAAGTTCTTAGAGCATGTCTGAGATGTATAGCTGGTTATTCCTTTAAAGATGCATATAAAAGGAATGTATATCTATAGGACGCCATAAAGGAAATGAGTGTAGTCCTTAATTACTTTCTTTGTCAACCGTGGTGCTTTCACATCCCCGTTCCTTGCACCCAAGTAGTTTGTAAGGGCTCCATTGCGGATTTTGATCATTCCAAGGAGACATAATTCAAACTTTTGGTGCTCTGTACTGAAAACAGATGCGCTGCCAGACTTTTTTCTGCAGTTCTCACATGGAGAGCAGCTCCTTGTCCAGGGTCGTCTTCGATTATGAGGATTTGGTCAAGCAAAGTGGAAGACTACCCTTGCCACAATCCCACCTCTCTTTGTTACCTTAACTGCAAGGAGGGATGTCGAAGGCGGGGCTAGTGACAATTCGTTACAAGATAGCTGTGCTGAAAGGTGTTGCTTGATCACCTACATCATTTACTTCCTCCTTATAGTTTTATCGGAAAATGGATGCATTAGAAAGTAGCGTCTGTATAATTGTAATCCTTTTCACAAGTAATCTCTATTCATCTTAACTTCTAGTTTTAGAAAGCACATGGGTTTCCTCTCACAAATACAAACACGTGTGCGTCAGTGGAGGGCTTAGCAATATTGCTAAGTAGTCTTAACAATGCCTTAGTACTTGAGTTTATAAGTCCAGCAGGGGATGAGCCTTTTTGTTGGTCATTATTACTTGATTATTTTATTCCTGAGGTTTTCCAAGGAACCTCGGGCTTGTTAAGGCTAATGCTCGTGATGAATTTTCCCGTCAGATGCAACCATAACATGTTGGTTATACATATGGAAAGATTGAGGGCTGTTCTCGTAGGGGATCCAGGTGACCACCGGTTGCGATTATTATTATTATTATTATTATCTTGCAATAGGAAAAAGATTTACATGTTAAATATCTTGCCGCACACACAGACACACATATGGTTGGGCTACTACAGTACTGCTTTATGTAGTAGACTAAGTTAATTACACCTAGCATATATCTCCGCTGGATCATATCGATTATTTTATATAACAAATTTGGTACTAAATCCCATGGACAGATACCAGGACCATAACAGTCTTATTTGTAACCCAGCAATCTCTTTGTGTGTGTGTGTGTGTGTGTGTGTGTGTGTGTGTGTGTGTGTGTGTGTGTGTGATGTTTAATGTTCTCTCTATATACTCCTACATTTGAAATTCAACTTTGTTCTTTTGAAATAAACCTGAAAAGTTAGAATATATGGCTTTATCTAAATGCTATTTCTTACGTTGGCTGTCTACTAATTACTTAATAAGGAAGATTAGATAAGAAGAGCTTCAAAGTAATCAACAAATAGAGTTTAGTTGCATCTTTTTTGTGAGAATTTTTATGTGATTTTTCATAATTGATGTATTTGCTTGATTGGTTTTTATGGGTGGTTAGTTATATCTCTCTCCGCGATGTTAGACTAGGAGCAGAAATATTATTTGTTATATACTTTCACTTTATATAGTCTATGCTCTACTACCAAGCATATCAAGGGAAAAGTATCATGGACTGATTGGTAGAAGTTATACTTATCATAATTGACCTACAGTAACAATTTAATTTTTGATGGGCATTTCAGCCTATATATTTCTAGTTAAGGGAAAATTATCACACTTGAAAATCATTTCCTTCATATCCCCTTTTGTAACTCATTCTGTCACATGGGGGCATCCAATTAACAAGTTATTCTAGCATTGCTGGTCATTGAATATGGATTTTTTTAACTGTACGGACTTTTCTCCTTTCATAAACTAATTCACATTTATACTAGATTGCATGAGATCATTGCGTAGTATAAATGCAAAGGATAAACCAATTCATAGATCTTTCATGTGCATGGGGTGCACTTTCCTTGTAATTCACTCTTATACTAGATTGCCATGAGATTAGTGTATAGTATAAATGTAAAGGCTAAACTATTTCATAGATCTTTCATGTGCAAGGGATGTGCATTTTTGTAGTAATTCTCTCCTATGTTAGGTTGCTGTGAGAATAATGTGTAGTATTATAAATGCAAAGGCTAAGTCATTTCATAGATCTTTCATGTGCTCGGGATTGTGCGTTTTTGTAGCAGCTCACACTATACTAGGTTGCTGTGATATAAAATTTGTAGTATAAATGCAAAGGCTAAATCAATTCTTATGTTTCATGTGCATAGGATGTGCATTTTCCGAGTAAATCCTATTTAGTATATCAAGCTTAAGCCTGACATCTTTTTTCTCCTTCACCTATGAGAAGACATATGAGGGCATAAGAAAGCTATTTGATAGCCTCGGTTTTAACACCTAAAATTTATTATCTAAGCGAAACGTTGGCTTTGCTTGTAGCTATTCTACTTAGCAATAATATGTATACACTGAAAATTTGATTGTATTTGAAACATCCTTTTGTTTATTGCTTACTGGCATCTGTTCTCTAGTTGCCTTTTGTTTTATTCTTGTATAATTTTGCTTTATCTTTTGGACTCCTTTGATTGCTTTTCCTTGTATTAATATATATTTTTATAACGTATTCCAACTTACTACTAATTGGTTCATCTGTATTCTCACTCCAATTCAGATCAAGATTCTGTGCGGTTGTTGGCTGTTGAGGGTTGCGCAGCACTTGGGAAATTATTGGAACCCCAGGATTGTGTAGCTCATATCCTTCCGGTCATTGTTAGTTTCTCACAGGTAAGCTTGAGTTACTTGAAAATGCTGTTCCTTGCTGATTGATTCGTCTTTGCTACTTTCTGCTTTCTGGAAACTATTCCTAGAAATACACTTTCTTATATGTCAAAAAAGTTCCTTGATTGACTTATTTTCTTTTGCTATCATGTGTATGCAAACTATGAACTACTTCACATTTGGTAGGTGTTATAAATCTACTGTGAATCTCTCTTTTCTCAGGATAAGTCTTGGCGAGTCCGCTACATGGTTGCAAATCAGTTGTATGAGTTATGTGAAGCTGTTGGCCCTGAGCCTACCAGGTAATATTCTTTCAGTAAGCATCTTTAATCCCTATTAATTTTTCCCATCTCACCTTTGTGGTTTATCTTTTATTGTTCATATTGATGTTGATTATACAAAAAATGAGTGTCTTTTGCTAGCGTTGTCTTCCAAGTCCTTCATGTATTTTGAGCGACACCATATATATTTGTAGGGCGGATTTGGTGCCTGCTTATGTTCGTCTTCTTCATGATAATGAGGCTGAGGTACGCATAGCAGCTGCAGGAAAAGTGACAAAATTCTGCCGAATCTTGAACCCACAGCTTGCTGTTCAGCACATCTTGCCCTGTGTAAAGGTATCTATAAGATTTATTTGATTAGAGTGTTAGGCCGAGTAATATATTCATCCATAAACATGCCTGGATGTTAGGATAGTACTTGTGTTACTGCCTTTCTCAATCCTTGCTGTAAATTTCAACTGAATAAAATACTGCAATTTCAGGAGTTGTCAACAGATTCTTCGCAGCATGTTCGCTCTGCCTTGGCATCAGTAATAATGGGCATGGCACCTGTCTTGGGGAAGGTATGATATTTAGATGGTGTCTATGGTTAAACATTAATAAGAAGATAGTCATGTACATAGCATGTGTTGTGCTTCTTCCTTATTCGTTGACATTCTTGTTGAAATCATGTTATTCAGACTATTTATTTCTTTGGGTGTAAAAATTGCTATGTCACATAATTGTAAGTCCGATAGTCATTGAAAAATCTGTTTCCTAGTTTTTCCTGCTTATCACCGTCTCTAAAAAAGATTTCCAATGGACAAAATGACAATCCTTCCTGTCAATTATATAAATGCTTTTATGTGTTTATGTTTCCTTTGAACTCTGTGTGCTTCTTTCTTCATGATGTCTCTCATTCATTAGTTTGACCAAGCTGAGCCAAATATTCCAGCGCAATGACTGGGCGATTGTCACTTCTCTTGAAACATAATGATATCCACCAGGGTTCTTGCAGTCTGTGGCATCAATTTCAACATTAAAAACATTAAACTTGAGTTAGTGCCTATTGGATGCTTGAAAGTGAGCTGGTGCTAATGCATTACATATGCATCTCCTTTGAGTTTCATAAACTTGTTTGGATCTCTTGAGTTTCATAAACTTGTTTGGATGCTTGCAAATATGAAGCTTGGAAGTTGAGAAATTCAAAGTTTGGTTATTTGGATGCTTGTTGAACTCAACTTGGAAGTGTAAAGTAGAGTACTTCATTTTTTTTGGATGTTGCAATGAAGTGAAAGTGAAGAAATGATATGGTGACCAAATTTAAAATGGGTAAGCTTATCCCTATCCCTAATCCTAATTTATCTTCTTTTAATATTATTATTACCAAAAGTCGCGCATGTGTGTTCCACGTATCTTTTATGTTTTTTTTTTAATCACTTTTTAAATGTACACTTGCATGACGATTTTTTTAATAGTATAAAATATTTTGAAGTAAATTTATTTTTGAGAATGTGAACATTTATTGTAGTTGGCACAGTGTAATTATTAGTAGTTAATAATTATGTGTGTGTGCCTCTTGGCTCCAGTGGTCAGCATGTAGAGACAAAGTGCATCGGGTGGGTTCCATTCCACGGGAAAGCATATTATTCTTTCCAATTATAGTGAGAGTTTATATATATATATATATATATAAAGGGTGGAAAAAGAGACTTTTGGAACATGAAAATTCCACGGTGAAACTTTGAACTTTTTCTATTATATATAAGGTTATCATTCTTATTATCGTTGTTATTATTATTATTCTTTTCTCTATATACTCCCTGCTTCGAGAACAAACACCCCCTCCCCCCAAATCGCAAATCTCTCTCTCTCTCTCTCTCTCCTGGAATGGAAGCAGCCGCCTGAACCCACTCCTTCACTCCCCTCATCGATAGCCGTTGCCACCTCATTTCTTCTCTCCCTCCTTGGAACCGCCGCCACCGCCAGCTTCGTGAGTGCACCACCTCTCCCCATCTCTCTCCTTTTCCTGACATCGATCCAAAGCCGCCACCACCCTCACTTCCTCTCTCGGCTGGTCAACGAGACCCACCACCACAATCATCATTTCCTTATTCTTCTCCAATGCCTCCACCACCACCATCCGCATAATTTCTCTTTCTTTCCTTGCTACGGAACCGAGTCCCCACCACTAGATCCACCACTTCTACTGTTCTTCTCTTTCCTCTTAACTTCCAATCGAACCATCCCATCTTTCTCCTGCTCTCCCGCTCCAATTCTCCGGACCTCCACTTGAGCCACCACCAACTCTGCTTCTTCTTCCCGGAGGAGCACCGCAGCCCAAAACTAAGCCGAGACTACCACCATCACCATTGCCACCGCTTCTCTCCTCCTTGTGCGATGTTGCCGCCAACTCTAGCAGCCAGAGCCGCCTCTGCCCCCGCCCCCGCCCCCGCATTGTTTCTCCAGGTTGGGAAGTAGAGGTTTCGGTTAGCCATGGCTTATAAAGGATATAAATGGCGGGACATCAGACATGGGTGACCGTAGCGGAAGAGAAGTTCCAAGCAGTTCCGCTCAGGACCCAGAGATAAGAGAATGGAAGAGTTCAAGCTCACATCCGTACAAATTTGGGTAAAGTGAAAGTGAAGGAAAGGGAGGGGAACATGAACTGTTGTAGATGTCTAATCTACAAAAACCTACTTCACTTATTCCAGCATCCAAACAAGGGAAGTGAACTTTAATACTATGCATATGCAAAAAGCAGCACTTCCAACTCACTTTCAAGCGTTCAAACAGCCTCTTATATGAGGTCTGAAAAGCAGTTGGCCATCCCCTTACTAGCTTTTCTGCAACCATCGAGACCTTCTGGAAGCCATACTTTTGACTTTATTCCTGTGGTAGGTTTTCTTCTCATTCTCTATGCTGTTCTTTTTGATGGTTCACACACACACACATATATGGCCAATGATCCTCTAGCCTAGTGGTAGTGGTGAGGCATGCTGCCCAAGTGGCCATAAGATCGATTCCCAGTAGGAGAGCGTTCGCCACAATTACCAGTTTCATATATATATATATATATATATATATATATATATATATATATATATATATATATATGGGGCGGGATATTGCACCAAGCAATAATGCACCAAGTAATCTCAACCACACATTTTTTAAAATGTGTGGTCATAAATCATCACATAAAGTTACTGCCATGTCAGCATACTTTATAACCACACATTTCAAAAAAATGTGTGACTGAGATTGCTTGGTACAATAAATGATGCAATAAGTCTTGGTGCAATATCCTCTCTCTCTCTCTCTCTATATATATATATATATATATATATAGGTAAATGAGATATGAGCCATAGGCTTATATTCCTATATGAGCCATGCACATGTGGACCAATAGGAATTGATTCCTACATCCCATGTGCACCCATGTGCATTAGTACACTCCATTCCTATTGGTCCACATGTGCATTGGCTCATGTAGGAATATGAGCCAATGGCTCATATCCCTTTTATATATATATATATATATATATATATATATATATATATATATATGGTAAACGGAATATGAGCCATAGTGCTCATTTTCTTAAATGAGCCATGCACATGTGGACCAATAGGAATAGAGTGTACTAGTGCACATGAGATGTAGGAATCCATTTCTATTGGTCCACATGTGCTCCACATGTGTATGGTTCTTTTAGAAAAATAAGCACTATGGCTCATATCCCGTTTACCCATATATATATATATATATATATATATATATATATATATATGTGTGTGTGTGTGTGTGTGTGTGTGTGCTGTCTCTTTCTCTACAATCTTTTCTGGTTAAGTGTATATTTAGCTTAATTTGTTATTGCAGATCATTTTGTGGGCCCAAGTGTCCATTTACTAGAGTATATTAATTTTATCACAGTATTTTCACCATTTTGACCAATGAATGACACCTTTCCATATATTTGAGAATTCATTTACTTCTCGTGATTGTGCAGGATGCGACTATTGAGCAACTTCTTCCAATATTTCTGTCGCTGCTTAAAGATGAGTTTCCTGATGTTAGACTGAATATCATCAGCAAGCTTGATCAAGTTAATCAGGTAGGAATGAATTGACTTGTGTTCGTTTGAGTTTTTTTTTTTTTATATCATGAATGAGTAGATTGCATGGAGCCTCTTGACAAACTTAATATGGTGGCTTCCTGTACTCTCTTTATTTCACTATATTTGTTTATGAGATGGTTGTTTACAACGTAGATGTTGTAATCTATCCCTCTGAAGATGTCTTAAGTCTTTGAGTTTCAAAACTCCCCCTTCGTTCAGATCAATAGTAACTTACAATCTTCGCACTTAATGTCTGGACACCCATCTTTTTGGTTATTCCTGAGGTCCGGAATTTCAATGTCAAATGATTGTCCAAAAATCATGCATTCTATACTTGTGGCAATTACCACTGATGCTTGCTAGTTCTGTTAACCAAAATACTATGAATCACTTGCTAATTCTATGATTGTAATCTTATCATTTATTATTTCGTCCAATTAAAAGCTTCTTATTGATATATGCTCTGTATCACATCCCTTCCAAGGCCTTATTTTACAGGAATGTCAGCACAATGATTTAGTCGTGTCTAAGTATCAAAGGCCGATATGCTATCTTGAGTTGATAATTACCTACACACTGCAATCATTATCATTTGTCGATGTTGTATATTTACAAATTCACAATATTCATCCATCTTAAAATTATTCCTTTCAAAGCCATTTATTGCAGGTGTACTTTGTCTAGTAGCAAGTAAATGAAAAAACAGAATCTATTATGGGTGTTCAGAACTTATAGAAACCAACAAATAGTACGTAAAATTATTATTATTAACCAAGAACATTAAACTCTGATCCGAAGTTGTCGAAACTGTCAAATACCAATACTCATAAGAAGGGTTGGAAACCGATTCTGAAATTGCAAACCTTGGTGCAAACTGGTGATTGTTTAAAGGATTATGATCATCCCCTTTGACTTCTATATGATAAAATTAGTGCTGCTGCCATAGACTAGTGAATGCTCCCTAGGACAATGCACATGTAGAAACTGCAAAGTACGCTTAAAGTTCAAACATGCCTTTTCGTCCTTTATCTGCATATTAACAAGCACATGAATCTTTTTAGTCTTGAGTTTGATAAACATGTTTTGTGGCACATGAACCCTTGTAATCTTTACTCCATATATAATGTGAAACTAAATTTTTTTGTTCTCTGAGAACAGAATCAAGACTCAGTTCATTTTATATAAACACCAATACAAACTTAAAAAAAAATCTTTATACCAAGTATTTAGGGCCAGGCAGTTACTGTTATACAACAGTCACAAATTAAGATGTAATGAACTACCTGGTGCTTATTTTCTTATCAGTATTGGAGTGTACTTATAGTCTTATACCATAGGCGCTTAGGATATATTTATATTTTTTAAATTGTTGAGTGTACTTACACCATACGCGCTTTGGATATATTTACATTTTTTAATTTTCTGTAGGTGATTGGAATTGACTTACTGTCTCAGTCATTATTGCCGTCCATTGTTGAGCTTGCAGAAGATAGACATTGGCGGGTACGACTGGCTATAATTGAGTACATCCCGTTGCTGGCAAGTCAGTTAGGTGTAGGGTTCTTCGACGATAAACTTGGTGCTCTTTGCATGCAATGGCTGGAAGATAAGGTATGCCTTAACTCAGAGATATTTTGAGTGATAGATCTAATGAGCAAAGATCACGACGTTTTCCTGGTTTGATTCAGTTGTGCTATAAATTTCTTCAATGTTTCTGTTAAGAAAAAATTCTTGAATGTCAGAACTGTTTTGCATGTCCGAAACTGATAATTTGTTAGCCTAAAATGGAGAAGGAAGCACTTTTCCTTGACTTCTAAGTCCAGACCCCTTTCTATGCTTATAGGACCATAAGTTGATTGACCTGTATTCTTAACAACTTGAGTCCTCCACAACTTTAATTGATTCAATTATCATCCAGAGGTTTTTAATCTCGCTTTCTGTTTCGCAGCCCCACCAAGGCCAAGGATTCAGATAAGGCTATTTTGGTGGTGGTTTCTGGATTTTTTAATTTTTATATAAAAGGTTGTAAAGAAATGTAGGTCCAAACACTAGTACTAATCTTTGTAAGTAGAAATGCCTTGGACTTGTAAGTATTAACATTTACTATAGAGTACATTAGTTTTCATCACAAGTTTCTTAGGTGCAAAAGTAGAGGAAGATGGTCAATGACTAATTTGTGTTAGGGCATCACCTTTTTGTTTTGGATTAACCAGGAACATTATATTCAAATACTTATTCATATAGGATACAAACAAGATAACAATGTGAAGATATGCAGATAAGTCTAACATGTTGCGTGTGTCATATATAGTTTGCAGTATCGGCCAACACATATCCGATAAGGCTGATACCGATAAGGTTTGGCATAGCCTAATACGATATCGGCCGATACCCGATATTGGGGGTCTTTTTTTCGGTTAATTCGGCAAAGAATATTGAACGAAAAAGACCAACATGTAAAAGAAGAAAACTTTATCGCATGTAAACCAATCGACAAAGGTGACTACTATTTAATTCAATTTCAAAACTACTAAGAAACAACACTAAAAATACTTAAAATTATGCCTAAATGTATTAAATATATTTTCTAAAATGTTAACAATTTATTAATAATTATTTGCTTTCTGATACGAGATACTTTGATCCGAAACCGCTGATACTGCCAACACCGTCAATCCCGATATGAATGGTTCGATACTGAGTTCGATACCGATACTGCGAGCCTTGGTGTGTGTGTATTTTTGGAGGGTGGGGTGGGAATAAAACCAAGGTTCGCAATATGGGTATCAGAATCGGTATCAGGCCATTCCTCCAGGAATGACGGTATCGGCGGTATCAGTGGCTTCGAATCGGACTATCCGATTTTTTTGGTATCAGAAAACAAATAATTATTAATATTTTAGAAAGTATATTTTATACATTTAGGCATAATTTTACATATTTTCAGTGTTGTTTCTTAGCAGCTTCGAAATTGAATGAAATAGTAGTCACCCTTGCCAATTGGTTTATATGTGATAGATAAGTTATCTTCTTTTACAACCTTACTATAATTTTACACCATTGTTGATTGGTCTTTTTCGTTCAATCTTCTTTGTCGAATTGACTGAAAATGAGACTCCTAATATCGCTATCGGTCAGTATCGAATTTCGGTCGGTATTGGATCGGAACATGCCAAAATGTATCGGTCGTATCGGATCGGTATCAGCCCATACTGCAAACTATGAATAAAACACATGAATTATTAATGGGCTACATAAGCAAGTTTTTCTTTTTTATTTACTTTAGTATATGTTTAATAACTAAGGTTCTCTATCAGCAAAAGTCAAAGCATATTGATATGGATCCACGGTTTGCCCAAATTCAACTCTTTCTGCAACACTATATTTTAAAAAGCGCGTTTCAGCGGTTTTGGAGACCTGGGTGCTTCGGTTAATGAAATCTCATCCAAAAAAATGGACCCGCGCTTAGGCGGCACTTAACAGCGCCTCGCCTACCGCTTGGCGTAACAGCGCCTCGCCTACCACTTGGCGCTGGAAAAAACGCCAAACTTTAAAGAAAAGAAAAAAAAATCGCTTGACCATGGTATTTTGATGACTTTGTATTTTGATTATAGTATTTATATTGTCTTTGCTTGATTGATAATTGGTATTGTTATTCATGCATATACTAATAGGATTGTATGAAAAATATATTAAAATTTACAGGAATTTTTGTACAGAGAATAGAAATATTTAAAAATTAGGTATAGAGAAAAATGTTTAGCAAAATTAGCAGTAGAGGACAAAAACGTATGCGTTTTGAGGAATACGCACTTAGTAAGTGCGTTTTCAATATTTTATTAATTTTGTTTTTTGTTTACGTTAAGAAATAATTCTAAAAAAAGATAAAAATTGAAAACGCACTTACTATGTGCGTTTTCATTTTTTCCTATATTTTATTTTTTATTTTTTGAAAACGCACAGAGTAAGTTCGTTTTCAAATTTTTAATTTTTTAATATTTTTTTTTGCAATTTTTATAAATTAAAAAAATAAATTTTTTGAAATTATTATTATTATTAAATTTTTTTAATATTTTCTTTGAAAACGATTAGTGAGTTTCCTTTTTTTATTTAATTTTTTTAAAAAAATAAAAAATTTGTACAGAGAATAAAATAATTAATAAATTATATGTAGAAAAGAATGTTTGGAAAATTAGAACAAATACATACATACATACAAAGTGCGTTTTCACCAAAACTTATTTAGTACGTCCGTTTTGAATATTTTGAAATAAAATTCTATGCTAAAAAAAATTACGAAAAAATCAATGAAAAAATTACGTTTTGAATATTTTAAAAATTATGTTTGCACTTAGTAAGTGTGTTTTCAAATTTATTTTAATTTTGTTTTCGTAATTTTTTTTAAAAAATAAAAAATAAAAAATACACATTTGGAGGGACTTATAGGCAAAAATCAATGAAAAAAGTGAATACGCACTTACCAAGTGCGGCTTCATATATATATATATATATGTGTGTGTGTGTGTGTGTGTATTTTACTTTTTTATTTTTGTATATTAGTTTTTTTACTTTATAATGAGAACGTCATTAAAATTTTTGAAGGAAAAATAATTCAAAAGCTACAAAAGCAGTTCGGACAGGTGGAACAGGCGATTTTTAAAAAAAAAAAATTACTTTATTTTATTTTTTTGTTTTATTTTTTTTGCCTTTCTCTTTTCTGGGAAAAAATACTCGTCTCTTTTCCGTAAAAAAATATTGAAAAAATAAAAAAAAATTTGAAAATTAAAAATTTTAAAAAAATTTGAAAACGCACTTAGTAAGTGCATTTCCAGAAAACACTTAGTGTGTTTTCAAATTTATTTTATTTTTGTTTTCCTAATTTTTTTTTAAATAAAAAAAAATAAAAATTACACATTTGGACTTTGGAGTGACTTATAGGCAAAAATCAATGAAAAAAGTGAATATGCACTTACCATGTGCGGCTTCATATATATATATATATATATATATATATACTTTTTTATTTTTGTATATTAGTTTTTTTACTTTATAACGAGAACCTCCTTAAAATTTTTAAAGGAAAAATAATTTAAAAGCTACAAAAGCAGTTCGGTCAGGTGGAACAGGCGAAAAAAATTTACTTTATTTATTTTATTTTTTTACTTTATTTTTTTCGCCTCTCTTTTCTGGGAAAAATTACTTCTCTCTTTTATGTAAAAAAATTGAAAAAATAAAAAAATAATTGTAAATTAAAATTTTAAAAAAAATTGAAAACGCACTTAGTAAGTACATTTTCAAAAAAAAAAAAGTTTTAATTTAAAAAAAATGAAAACGCACTTACTATGTGCGTTTAAAAAAAATATAAATTAAAAATTAGGAAAAAATGAAAACGTACTTACTATGTGCTTTTTTGTTCTCTACAGCTAATTTTACTAAACATTTTTTTCTACACCTAATTTTTTAATATTTATATTCTCTGTACAAATTTTTTTGTAAAATTTATGTGTATATAGAGTATTTTGCATGTAGGTAGGTAAAAATGGGTGAAGCGCTAACTAAGCGCTTAGGCGACGCTTAAGCGAGACGCTAGCTTCATCGTCTCGCCTCGCCTCACCTCACGCTTAATATAACATAGCTGCAACATATTTACCAAGCTTTAAGTTAAACCAGGTAGGTAGTATGCAGAAATCATGCCTGGTAGCCCTTTAAGTTGTCTTTTCCATTTCCCTCCCCCTCAAGCCCTAACAGGACTTCTAAAAACTTTCATCATTCTGTAATTAGGATAAACTTGCACTGGTACTTGATTATATATTCAATTTCTGATGTTATATCACTAACTAAGGTTTTGCATATTTACAGGTTTTCTCAATTCGAGATGCAGCTGCTAATAACTTAAAGCGTCTTGCAGAAGAGTTTGGCCCAGATTGGGCAATGCAGCATATAATTCCACAGGTTAGAATTGATTATTATAGCATTATCTGTTCGCTCATCCTTGCTGTTAATTCCTATTTTAGCTGGTAGATTTCCCCTCGTGTAAAGTTAAGGAGACCTGTCAGTACCAACTATGCCCATTACAGATCAGATGCTTCTAGATATACGAATGTTTAGATGGTTCTAATGAAAAACTTGTTCACATTGATAAAGTTAGAACAGTTAGGCCCATTGGAGAAGCATATATTGATTTTATTGACATGAGTCACATGACATAGCTTTTTGTATAGCGAATCTGTGCCTTTTAAGAGTACTAATCCAAGTATTTGGTACAAGCAGCAGATCGTCCAGATTTCATTTAGTAGTTTTAGTAACAGTTATCAAGCAACCCTTATATACGCCCTTATATACAATTATTGCTTTGGTTTGACATTTCCTGTGGACACTCAAAGTGGGAGGTGCACAAGAAATTTAGTCGCATCATACAGTCTAGATCTACTTGATTGATTTTGGCCATTTTAACATGAATAAACTTCTGTTAGAGACCATTCAAGGCTTTCTTGTCCCACAACAGATTTTATAGAACCGTGTTTCCACAACAGTTGCCATTCCTTTATTCTGCTTAACGCAGATCTTACACGATACGGGCCTTGTTAACTATAATTTTGTAATAAAATTTTGTTACTCTAGTATGTAGGACGAATTAGTCTAGTGATTTCTGTAAGATTTACACTCTCTTATGGTTAGGAAAACAGTGATGTAAGAGCGTTATTTTCTTTCCAGGTGCTCGATAAGATTAATAACCCACATTACTTGTACCGAATGACCATCTTGCATGCAATCTCTCTTCTGGCCCCAGTCATGGGTGCGAGTATCACATGCCAGAAGTTATTACCTGTCGTCATCACTGCATCAAAAGACAGGTAAGCTATAAATCTAGTGGTGTCAATTCTTCCTTTTTTGTTTATTGTCTGGGTTTCAACATCTGACGAGTGAATCCACAACATCTTTCAGAGTACCCAACATCAAATTCAATGTGGCAAAGGTGCTACAGTCCCTTATACCCATAATTGAGCACTCGGTATGCAATGGAGACATCATCATGTCATATAATTTAATTAATACTTATTTATGCCCCCCCTTTTATACCTAACCCTCATGGATTATATTGGTGTATACTGGTGATTTCAGGTAGTAGAACAGACTATTCAGCCATGTCTGGCCGATCTTAGTGAGGACCCAGATGTCGACGTTAGGTACTATGCGGGTCAAGCTCTTCAGGCATGCAACTCTACAGCAATGTCGAGCTAGGTATTGATCTAGTGCCGGAATCTCACATTTCAAAGATTCAGTTTTTCCTTGGGTTCTCAACAGTCCGCCAGCCCCACCCTCTTGAGAAGTCTTTCCGAGTGGCTACCTGATCGTGATGCTGACTGACTGGTGCCCATTATTTTGTAATATGCCATTTTCTGCTTGTCTATTGTAGTCTGTGTAGTATCTTGAAAGCAAAAAAGAAGAACATTTCATGTTAGCTTGTGGAATTAACAGCGAATACTCTAGCATGATAATGGGTGTTTTCTTTTCATGTTGCAACATCTTCTATTTGTCTGCTGCAATCATGGTACTTAATTGTTGTGTTGCTAATTATCGCTTCCAAAGACTGAGGAGCTAATTTGTTGTCGGTCGGTCCACCATCTTCAGGTGATTTGTGAGCATGATAAACGAATCCATAGGATGATTCGATGAAGTAGCCTTCCCTGAAGGGTGCATCTTACTTTGTCATAACTTTTGTCATCAACAATTAGTACGTTGGGAATTTGAAGTGTTGTCCGAAGTCCAAACTTTAGTATAGCGTCATGGGGATATTTGGCCTTGAATGAGACCCAAACTGTTGGTAGGACCGTCTTCCCAACTGTTGGTAGGATAAAACCCAAAAAAGCTCTTGGCCGATTCCAAAATTGTCTGCCAAGACTAGATTCGGACTGTTAAAATTTTTGATAGTTCGAACTTGATTTACAATAAGTTTTCATTTGGATTTGACAGTTCTAATATACTATAATATTTTTAATTTTTACAGTCCTTGGTTTTTTTTTTAGATTTGTATATTAAATTTTTTTTTTTAGATTCACTAGGAATACAAATTTTTTAGATTTGTATATTTCTTTAAATCTACAGCAATCGAAAATTAAATCTTTCTGATTACGATTACTAAATTATTATTAATAGATAATTTTGTTATCATAAAAAAGTAAAAAAAAAAAAATTTGTCCTAGTTTTAGACTTCTTCATACTGATGTATTATATAATAACGTTTGAATGTCCGGAGTTACTGATTTTTACTCGTTAACAACGAAATACTGGAAAAAGAAAATTAATCAAAATCAAATTTGGAGACCGAAATGTCGTTATTTTGTGATTATGAAGTTACGAAAAGTTCGTCAAACAGTGAAGTCGTTTATCCCAAACTACTTTTCGATACATTTGTTTTGGCACCGGCTGAACCTTGTTTCGATCTCTCAGTCAAAAGTTATCATCATTTAAAGTTTTAAATTTCATACTTTTGGTTGTAGCATGCGCGTCTGATCTCGGACGTGAATTCTTTCTACACGAATTGTGTTACCCTTGTCGAGGGCATACAAATCGACCTATTGTTTGATAAATTTTTTTTTTGAGCAGATATTTATGGTCATTCGAAGCCTGCTCTACGACATACGTTAATTTCTTACGGTAGCACCAAGGGAACAACATCACAATAACTTTTTATTAGGACTGTCAAAATTTTTGACAGTTCTAACAATAGTTTGATAGTCCTGACGTTAGACAAGACTGTCAAAATTTTTGACAGTTCTAATTTAAACCTGACTATTATTAGGACTGCCAAATTGACAGTCTTAAGTATATACCTACTGTAAAAAATTGTGACAGTCCATCATCGTCCCCATCGAGACTGTACGCGAATTTTCGAATGTCAAAAATCCTAAAATAGAAATCACTTTCTAAATGAATCATAAACCATATTTTGGTTCCTAGAAATCTATGCATGAAGATATAACCCTAACATATTTAGAATTTAGGGAGAACAAAGAAAAAAGAAGACAACAAAAGAAAAAAATATATAAAAAGTTATCTTTTATACTCTTTAGTGGGTTAGTCCAAAATAACCTTTTTTTGTGACAAACTTTTAATTATGATAAATATTTTTTAATTAGTCACGAATAAGTTTTCTTGTTCCTCGATAAATACTCAAAACCAAACTGAGGCAATGATTCCCTTGTCATATTCCAATTTTACCACTTCATTAAGAAAAATTACATTTGTTTGTTTACCATCCTTTGTACAGACTAGTCAAATGTGTTCATTGTACTTGCTCACATTTTATGTGGACGCCGTTGAGGAAGAGAACCAAAAGATGGCACAATGCACCGTTATGCTAGCGGGTCATTAACATTTAAGTAAATTTTGTTGGTGTTTAAAGAAGCCCTTGAATATATATATATATATATATATATATATATATATATATATATATATTTTGAAGAAGGTAAATATTATGATACCACCAAAAATTACAGACCTATAATCTCGTCCAGACACAAAATTTGATCATCTCGGGTCAAGGATATTGTGAGACTCGTCTCACTGTTCTAGTATACATACCCGATGTACGCGTATTATATATGTATAGCTTGCTTATTGTTTAATTACGTACATCTTGTTTTATGCTATTCATGCATTGTTTAGGTTATTTTTATAAAATTTTCTTAGTTACATGCTTTGGACCGTTGGTTCCTTGGTCTTCTTGGTGGGTGGCTGTGATGAACCCGGGTGAGAGGCATGGATTATGATCCAATTGTCTATAATCAATCTCTTGGCTATATAAGCAATCTCATTCTCTTTCCTTCACTTCACTTTTCTTTCCTTTCTTTTCTCCTTCCTTCTTCGTTTCTTCCCCAGCAGAGAGCAGCAACTGAGCTTGACCTTGGCCGTTGGTGACCTTGGTAGAATTATGCTAGAACATGACCGTAGGCAAGTACATCTTGCCAACCGAAGGAACAACTATGAATCTTGTTTTGATTCTTAGTATAACTTGTTTAATTACTTGATAGATTTTATCTGCTTAATACTTAGAACTTGTCTTCATGATGATTTTGATTTTCTTGTATTGTTGCTCATGGAGTCTGAGAACAGTAAGTCGGAGAATGCAAAGTTGGCCTGAGAATGTATACAAAAAGTACGCAGGAAACCCTTGTCGCAAAAGCGAAGTTTCAGTGAACGCACTTGTGTGTGTTTCACAAATTTTTTAGAAAGCGCGCCAAGATATGTTGAGTACTTTGGGCGCACTTCTCTACTCCTACGTACGTTTTGTACTATGACAATTCTTTCAAAAGTACGTCAATCCTACTTGGCGCACTTTTGAAATGGATATGCAAGTCATCAAGAATATGCACTACTACTTAAAAGTCAAGTGGGCGCACTTTGCAGATATATCAGAGTTGGCGCACTTTGGTAAAATTTTCTTACCGGCACAATTTGTCGCTTCTGAAAAATGACGCACTTTGCTATGTGGCGCACTATGTGGCATTTTCTAGAGACGACACACTCTGTAGCCTTTCGTATTACCTAATGACTAAGCAAAGATTTCTGATCATTTTGAGAATTGTGTTCTTGACTACATAGTCGTCTCGACTGCTATGACATATCTCAGAACTTGGGTTTGTCTTTTAGTAGACCTTCCTGCACCCATTTGTGCGCCAATATCCGTTTGTGCGCCAATGGTAGTTTTTGACCCATTGTGCGCGAATGTTACTTCTTGCCTGAGTTTATGCGCCAACCCTGAATTGTTAATTTATGCGCCTGTATACCAGTATTCTCTTTAGCATGCTTAACTCTTAATGATTCTCTACTTCTCTTTTATCCTATTATTTTAGTTAATTCTGGTTATTTTCTGAACCTGACATTCTTGATATTGATCTTGATTTCTTACATAATCTAGTGATTCTGCATTATAAATAAACTCCTGAATTTTGATATAAAACTGATCCTGTATTGATAATCCTGATACTGTACTGAAAATCCTGATCCTGTATTCATAATTTCTCCTGATCCTGATACTCCTGATAGTGGCTCAACGTAGCGCACTCCTGACTTGGGAATTCCTGTAACTGTCCTGATCAAGGCTATTAGTAGCACATGTATTGCATGACCTGTACCCCCGTGATTGATTTTGATTGAACTCGTCAAGTTATTGTCCTGTCTTGCATCATATCTAAGGCAGATTCCTAAGCACCACGGCCCAAAATCCTTGATAATTGTCCAGACTAATAACTGGAATATTAATCTAGAAAGCATCTAGAGATATTTCCTGGCTACGTGCAATCCCGGTATCCCAGCGACACTTGATTGATTTGGAGCTCTCCGTCATGAGGGGCACACTTCCAGCACACTATCGAGTGATTCACTACCAGAAAAGATAAAAAATAATTATACCTGATAAATCTATACTATGTACCTGTTCGTCTGGATAACCCAGATAGTCTGTAGGGCAGTGGCTGTAAGGAATCTCAAACTGCATATGATAGTAACTAGGACTGTGATAACCCTAGTTAGTTAATGATAGCAACCCGTAGGGCATGCTTGGGCGTGATTGCTTGATTTTTAGTCTAGTCTAGTCCCATCCTGTTTTATTTTTAACAACTGAGCTTGGAAACAATAATTGAAGCCTGACTCCAGATATCCCTGTTTTATACTCCAGAGCATGTTTAATTGTTATTTTTACCTGGTGCACTTATTTAAATATTCTTTATACTATTTCTTATTGATTTATCTGTATGCTGGTTTTAGTTCCTAAGTTTGGCTCCCTTGTGGTACTTGCTATTTTGGGGTCTGACCCCACTGGTTTTGTATGGCCAGATTTTGGAGCAGGACCACAGGATCTTCCGTATTTTCTGCCTCTAGATGGTGAACACCAGGAGCACCCGAGGACATGAGTGAATTTCTTCTTCCTCACCTACTTGATCTTGTACATTATTCTTTTGAGGCATTTAGCCACCGAACACGTATTTAGCTCGTATTTTGGAACTTGACATTCTAGCATACGGGCCTACATGTAAAGCATATTCTAGACTATAACTAGAGCTGATCATGTAACATGATACTCTTGCTAGTTCTTCATTTTGTAACTAGCTTCATGACCATCTGTGTATGTATAGTTTGGGATGCCTTACTATTATATGTTTGGTGATCATACATCTTGTAACTTGTTGCTTGCTTGAGATTGAGACACCTAGGATTCTTGACCCAGGATTGCCTGATGGATTGTAGAGTAAACCCTCACATGTCTAGACAGCCGTGACCGTATCTCGGGATATAGAATACTCTGGTATACGTAGCTGACTTTGTCTGCCCCTGCTCTCCAGTATTCTGGTTCTGGGGCATGCTGGTTTTGTATGCTGGTTTTAGTTCCTAAGTTGGCATGCTGGTTTAATATCTTATGCTTGTTTTGTATGCTTGTTTTAGTTCCTAAGTTGGCCTTCTTTGTGGTACTTTACTATTTGGGTGTTTTGACCCCACTGGTTTAATATCTTATGCTTGTTTTGCATGCTGGTTTTAGTTCCTATGTTGGCATTCTTTGTGGTACTTTGCTGTTTGTGGTTTTTGACCCCACTGGTTTTGTATGACCAGATTTCGGAGCAGAACCGCAAGATCTTCCGTACCCTCCACCTCAAGATGGTAACAACCCGGAGCACCCGAGATCATGGGTGGATTTCTTCTTCATTCGTTCGCTTATTATTGTAAATTATTCTTTTGAGGCGTTTAGCCACCGAGCACGTGTTTAGCTCATGTTCTTTTGAACTTGTTATCTAGCCTAAAGGGCAGGACATGATTGACATATTCTAGACTATAGCTAGAGTTAATCATGTATAACTTTACTCTTGCTAATTTTTCTCTTTTGTATAACTAGCTTCATGATCATTTGTGTATGGTAGTTTGTGATGCCTTACTATTATATGTGTGATGATGATAAATCTTGTATCATGTTGCTTTTTTGTGATTGAGACACCTAGGATTGTCATGACTTGAGATTGCCTGATGGATTGTAGAGTAAACCCCACATGTCTTAGACAGCCGTGATCATATTCTTGGGGTATTATGTACTATGGTATACGTAGCTGGCTTTGTCTCCCCCTACTCTCCAGTATTCTAATTTTGGGATATGACACAAGCTATGGCACTCACCGTGGAGGAGCAGCTAGCTTCAGGTGAGGTGGTGACAGGTACAATTCTCCTCAACTCTCATTCGTCTTAAGTATTGTTTGATTCTGGTGCATCATATTCCTTTATGTATGCAGATCTGCGATATGAGTTGAATTAGAATCTGAATCCTTATAAGTAGTATTCAATATACTTACTGGTAACGGTATCGTGACAGTCGATAGAGTTTATACCTCGTGTCAGGTCGTAGTGTGCGGGCGAGAGTTTTCCGCTAGACTGATAAAATTTTCTATGGGAGATTATGACGTCGTCCTGGGAATGGATTTATTGAGTGTCCGATATGCGACGATAGATTTTCATGATGGCAATGTTATCTTTCCTATTCCCCGAGAAGAAGAATTCTAATTTTCTTGAGGAGAGACGGAGTCTTCGTCAACAATCATGAGAATGGCAGTAGCAAAAGGAGTACAATTTCCCAGAGTGATCAGTGAGTTTCTAAATGTGTTTTCAGAAGAATTTTCAGGTATGCTATTAGAAAGAGAGATTGAGTTTACCATTGATCTACTTTCAGAAACAACACCAGTGTCAGAGAGAGTCTACATGATGGCACCATCAGAATTGAAAGTCTTCTACCAAATGATTGAAGAATTGAGAACCAATTGATTCATTCGTGCTGGTGGATCACCTTGGAGAGCCCCAATGCTACTAGTAAAAAAGAAGGATGACACATCATGATTGTGTGTTGATTATCGTACCCTCAATGTGGTAACCATCAAGAACAAGTATCCCTTGCCAAGGATCGATGTCTTGTGTAGTGCCCCACTCTGCATTGGCACTATGTATAAGAGATATCGGTTTGCTAACTCAAAAAAGAAACCTTCTTGAAGAGCTCATTGTTGAACCAGAAGATGACTAATCTAGGTGAGTGGGCAGAACTTCGTTCTCTGATTCTTGCACGCCTTAATAATGAATCTGAATTTTTGCAATGCTTGTTTGCTTAATAAGATAATGTTCGCATTGAGAATGATAGAACGAGAACCTGCTTGCCTAAAAGAGATAGAACCATTGCCATTGTAAGTATAGAATAAAATGTTGCATGCTAGTTACACTGACACCGCTATCGAATGAACCTTTCCATGCTAAGGAAAGAGTAGAACTGCATGCTTAACTTGAAGAGATAAATAGACCCATGTCATGCTAGCTTAAATTAAAGATCGTTCATATGTTTGCTTGTCGTCGTGTATATAATTGCTTGTCTTGGATGCAAAAGCTGGATTGAATGTATGCTTGTTTTGTTATAAGAGTAAATGGCTTGTCTTGTTAGAGAAGAGATTAGTAGCCCGCCTTGATATTTCGGTCCTACGGGATCTAGGGGGGGTGCGGCTATTAGATAAGAGATAGATGGATTGGAAGCTTGTATTGTCACGTTGTGTTATAATTGTGATATGCTTGTTATCGAGGATCTTGCGGGGGATGGAGGCTAAATAACAAATTGGAGACTAATAGCGCGTCCCGATGTTCTGGTCCTATGGGATCTAGGGCACGTGGCTATTAGAATGGGGGATGGAGATTGATGGGGAGAGACTAATAGTGCATCCTGATGTTCCGGTCCTACGGGATCTTGGGGGACGTGGCTATTAGATGGGAGGCAGTGCTTCTGTTGGAAAGAGTTTGAGTTTGTGTTAGAGAAGTTTGCTTGTTCATGGAGATAGCTGCATTCAGGTAGTTAGGACGCATGCTAGCCTAGCCTTCTTGTATACCTAACTATTTGATGCAGAGACGGACAGAGAAATAGAACCATATATATATATATATATATATATAGCTTGCTTGTTCAGATCATATGCATCAAAGAGTTTATCTGATAGTGTTTCATGCATTCGCATCGGTCAGACAATGGCTATTAGTGCAGAGCTGAACCTTGGTCTTTTGAGCGTATTTTAGTGAAGAGCAACCATGAGTCATAGGTGCTAATAGCATCAGATAAAGAGTCATTAGTTAGCTGGATTACCGCTACTGATCTTGAGTTTCTCGGGGACCGACATCTTATAAATAGTTCATCTTGTTTGCTTGATACAATGATAGTCCGCTAAATGCTGCATTGTCCCTAGAGTCTTTGAGTATAGCTCACGAGACACGTTGCGTACACCCTGATTGGTACATCATGCTTGAACTATTTTCCTTGTATGCTTGGTTGTATTGAACTGAATTCTGATTTCAAAGATGCTTCCAAAAGAAGTAATATGAATCCATTCCTGTACTACATGTAACAAATCTAGGTAAAACTAGAAAGATCACAAGTAATATAATATTTTATAACATAATTACTTAGTGTTGGTTTTGGTGAATGTTGCTTCTGTTCATTGATTTTAGACTCACCATTACTTTCTCCAAAGTGCTGACCCACCAACAGTTTGCTTGTTCGCAAGTGCTGGATCATCCGAGGAAGCGATAGCCGTGCCTCATCCCCAGGACCCAAAAATCTGGTGTCGATGCCTTGAGCCGTATCGATGTTTTGAGCTGATTTTGTATAGAGGAACATAATGTATGAAACGATGACATTGTATTCAGAGAACCTCGTGCCTTGTGATTTGTCCCGTATACTCAGATGGATTATTGTTTGCAACACTGTCCCTCCACTGCGTACTCGATCGATTCGATGATAGCCAAAACTTTAACGATGTTGCCTTGTGCGAGCGCAATCCCAGGCTGACACGAAATCATGTCTCGATGGAAAATGACATATGCCCCGCGGGAGCGCCTGGGCGTGGTGATTCGCGCCCGGCGGGGGCGTTGTCTGGACCTTCGGGATTGGGGCGTGACAACTTGTTCGATCAATTTAGTGGAGCAGCGGTGTTTTTCAAGATTGATTTATGGTCGAGATATCATCAGATCAGAGTCAGAGAGCACGATATACCCAAGATGACGTTCAAATCAAGATATGACCATTGAGAGTTTCTAGTGATGCCCTTTGGAGCAACCAATGCGCCAACAGTGTTTATGGATCTCATGAATCGTATTTTTATGCCATACTTGGATAAGTTCGTGATAGTGTTCCTTGAAGACATTTTGGTGTATAATTATCATGTCCCGCTCCCAGAATACTGGATAAATAAGAGGACTGACATGGCCAACTGCACATTGCAGAATACCGAAGTAAGCCGTAATGTGTTAAGGTTGTCTAGAAGACAGATGAGTGAACTCTAACATGCTATGATGTCAGTCCTAAGGCCGACAAATCCTATCATCTTAATCAAGTAACACAAGTATAAGAGTATATCATACATGAAAGTAAAAAGATATCCCAAATTATATGTCACATATGATCATGAAGTTAGTGAATACAAAATGCTACACTAGCAGAGTTTAATAATACATGATCAAAATATACCAGTCATGGTCTAATATATACATCATGTTGAACAAAATCTTAAAAATATAAGGATCTAACTCTGCCTCTTGCTAAACACCACAAAAGAAGTAATCAAGACGATGGGTGGAAGAAGAAAACCTACTCGCGAGCTTCGGCCGCACTTCTACGAGTGTGAGCCATCTTGCTGGAAGTGCGGTGGATCCTAGTTCTCTTCGGGGTAACCTGGCCATGTAAAGCCAGTGGGGTCAGAACCCCAAGCAACAAGTACCACAAAGGAGCTCGAGATGATAGACCAAACACATCACATCATAAGTAGAAAGAGACATATCAGAAATAAATGCATATCGAGACTTTTACGGTACCAACGTACTTGTCTCAAGAATAATACTGAAAGAACTTATAATAAGTGCATAAAAGAAGGTAAGGCAACGAGCGGCAAGAGAGCATAGGAACTACTCTGGATCGGGACCATAACCCTTAAACAAAACAAGGACCGGGATTGCAAACCTTCACCCGAGCAGAACTTAGCGCCCTAACCACGCGTCGGAAGAAAATAAAACTAGAAGGAAGAACTATACAAATAACAAACATCCAATTCATGGCAAAATATGCCTATGACTTGCTATAATTAACTAACTAGGGTTATCACAAGCCCTAATTACTAAAAAATGCATTGCTAAGAATATTGCTACCATCGGCACTGTAGTCAACCCGGATGGCCAAGGGTACGCTTGTCTAGTAAATTAAATGCACATTCAACCATACAACAACATAACTTGTTACTAGTCACAAACATAAATTTAACTCAAAAGCATAAACTTGAACTTGTAATCATAAACTTGTTTTACCAACATAAACTTGTAAATAAACTTGTCTTGTAAGTGTTATAGCACGCGTAAACTTGGTCAGTCATGGAGCCCTTGCCTAGCAGGGTTGTCCATGCCGCATGAGGCCCTTAGGGATCAGGGTAGCCGGTAGCGCAATATTCTTTTCTCCCAAAATATTCTAGGTAAATCTTATCTTGTTTAATCATTAATAAATTATTTCAAGTTCTCGAGTCATGGACACTTGAGAACTCCCTAAGATGACGAATCGCGAGTATGAACTTTTTATGAGTTATCGTATTCACGACACGCGATACATTGGGCAATTCTCATACTTGATTACCCGATGCCAAATGCAATGGATTTTTATGCACAAACATTTCCACGGTGTCGTGAGAATTGTGAACTTGTACATAAACTGATCTTGTGAACTCATATGCAAAACTTGTCTAGTATCATAAACTTGTATTGACATAAGGAAACATGCAACGATAATCACTTAAAGGAATTACAGAGAGAACATAACAACATGGAACCCAAAAATGCACACAAAAATTCTTGGCCGCATACGTCCACTGGCCGCATGGACTCTCTGGCCGCATGCACCCACTGGCCGCATGGACTCTCTGGCCGTATGCACCCAACATGGACTTTCTGGCCGTATGCACCCACTGGCCGCATGGACTCTCTTGCCGCATGCACCCACTAGCCGTATGGACTCTCTTTTGGACTTAGCAAATTTTGTATTCATTCAGCGAGTGAAAGCACAAGGTGTTCAAGGACACTTGTGGAAATAGGCAGTCATGCGTCCAACAAGATGGACGCATGCTATCAGCATGCGGCAAGAGTTCAGGCCGCATAATCCACTCGGACCGCATGACACTCTCGACCGCATGGCTTGCTGGCCGCATGAAGACTTCGTTTCTTCAACTGCAAGTTCAGCCATAGCCAAAACTCCAAAAAACCAAAAAATTGTTTTTTTATAAAAACTCTATTTTAATTCCAAATTTAGTGAAACAAAAGCCAAATTGCACAAAATAAAATGCTCTAACATAAGGAACAACTAGTTTTCAAAAATACTAAGTTTTAATAGATTAAAACCAAAAAAGCTCATAGAACACATAAAAATCCTAAACTTTAAACTCAGATCTACAAAAATCTATACATCAAAATCCAAAACTCCAAGAACTAAACATGATCAAAAATTCAAAGGGAACATTTTCTATTAAATATATTTTTTAAAACAATAATATATGAAAATTTAAAAATCTATGATTTTACCATTGAGCAAGATGTACTTGCCTTGGGTGGCTCATAGCCTCTACCTATCACGGTCCAAGTCGCAACAACCTTCCCTTAGGTTTAGGGTTAGGGGGACTTGAGGGAGAGGAGGAAAGAGGGAAATAAAATCAAGGAGAAGAAAGAGAGGAGAGAGAAAAGCCATATATATACTAAGAGAGGAGAAAAGAAGGTTTAGTCATGGGTTCATCCAAAATGAACCGAACTAAGTATCCATTCTACAAGCGGGTCATAAACCGAGTATATGTGAATGCCAATATGTATTCTACTAGTCTCGGGTAGTCTCTCTCAACAACATAAACAATAATAAAATGACATGAACCAACATATGAAATAGAGCAGAAATACATTATCAAGAAAAATTAAATTCTAGAAATTTAAAAAATACCAAATCTGGGATCGGGTGTGACATCTCACTCTCCTTAGAAAATTTTTGTCCTCGAAATTTCACCAAGGCTTGTCGAGCTGGAACACACGAGAAAGCTTAAGAAATCAAATCATAATTCAAATGATTACACTAAGCAAGTAACTAAAAATAGAAAAGATAGCTACAGAAGTAACTATTGAATAAATACACAAAAGTAACACACAGGAATGGAGGCATATGTACACATATACTCCTGAGTCAGTCGAATAGGAACTCATCCTCGCTTGCCTATGCTGACTCACACAAATAAACAAGAGCCAAGCCTGGAGGTAAGTCGGTACCAACGACTATATCGAGGACATGACTCTAATCCAGGATATACCTTCGCAGTCGGGACACATGATAGATACCACGTACCACGAGTCACGAAGATAGAAGAGCGGGGGTGATGAGCTCACCCTTTTTCTCAACGAAAGGATCGAAACGACCATCGTATTTCGAACGCGTCGGAACATGAGATCGTTCAACAAAAACCCAAGAATGAGACAAGCTAAAGAGAGCTCGCAAATCTTACCTATAATTGTAGCGCCTTCGGCTAACAACTGCTCTAGGTTGCCAAATATTTCGTCAGGCCATCGTCCAGGGGCCGTGGCTCTGACTTGCTGCTGGTTCTGTCTTGCTGGTTGGGCTTGCTGAACTTGCGCATACTGCACCGGATGTTGCTGTTGGAACTGTTGAGTCTACATCAGGAGAGGATGCTAGACTGGTGGTTGAATTTCTAATGCTGGTTCTCGCGGGCCTTCACTCGCTGCCCAAGGCTGAGCTAAAATATGTCGGATAGAAGAAGCTTCTGGATACAGGATTGGGCATGAACCAATCATGTGGTCGGATGCCCCACATCAGAGACTAGCCACTGGTCCTCCTACACTGTTCTTTGGTGTGCCCTGGCTTGCCGCAGTGGGTGCAGCCTGCAGATACAGACTGCCTAGTAGATTGTACTGAGGTTACTGTGGGGGTTGGAGGTGATGGTGGGCGAGGTATTTTTACTACTGGTGCTGGAGGTGATGACTGAATACTGGCGCTTCTCAGGAATGAGTGTGACCTCTTCTGGCCTCCGGTCCTTGCTACTAATCTTTGGCCAGTAAGTTCTTGTGACCTAACGATCCTGAGTACTGCATCGTAGGTGGTATAATTATGACCCACCATAAATTGCTGAAGCTCTAGATGTAACCCTTGCTCAAATCTTTTGGCTCGGTCTTCCTCGAAAGCTACCATATGAGGAGCAAATCGGCTAAGTCTGCAAAGTTCGGCTGCATACTGGTCGACCGATCTTGTGTTCTGGCGGAGGTTGATGAACTACTACTGGAGCTAGAACTTGGCGGTGGTATAAAAATACTTTTCTTGGAAGCGCTCCTTGAATGTCTGCCAATCAATGGATTTCGGAAGTGCCATTTCTTGTACTGCCCACCAATCTTGGGCAAGATATAATAATTGTAGCTTTATGACTGCTACATTCTCATCGTTTGGGGTCTTGGTTGCATCCAAGATGGCCTCAAAGTACTGGATCCAAGAATACGCTGAAACTGTATCTTCTGTGCCGAGGAACTTGGCTGGGCGCATGCGACTAACATTGGTCGTCGTATTGTGGGCATAATGCCCACTATTATCGAGTACTACTCTAACTCACTGGCAAAGAGTAACGTTGGTCTGTTATTGTCCTTGCTGAAACTGCTAGCAGAGTTGGACCACTTGTTGCTGAAGCTTGAGTTGTTGTTGTTGTTATTGTTGTACCATCATCATGGCTTGGATCATCTCTAACATAGCCTGCGAGTCTGCCTGCCCTGATTGTACTGGTAGAACTGGTGGTATTGTCTGGGCTGGTATGAATGACGGAGCGAGTTGAACTGGCCGTTCCGACAAGACTAGTGGGGTTGATTATGCTGGTCGGGCATACGGGACTTGCGTACCCGGCTGATGAAAAGCTACTGATGCTTGCCCTTGGTTCAATATCGGGATCTGGCCCTGGCCCACTGGATCTGCTGGAGTTATTGGTGCAATGGAGCCCTTGAAAGGAGGAGCATATGGGGTATCATTGAAGGATAAGGACACAAGGATATCAACAAGGGACGAGAATGGAACAATCATGTCAAGCAACTCTGAAGTTCAAGAAAAATGAGAGGTGCATGTTGCAAGTGGAGTTTAATCAAAGATTATAGAGGATTGAGATTCTAACAAGATGTGTCCTCCCACAAGTCTAAAGAACAGACCTGCATGGACCACCAATAAAAACTTGTCACGTCTCGCTCCCAGAATACGAAATAAATACGAGGACTGACATGGCCAACCGCACCTTGCAGAATATCGAAGTAAGCTGCAATGCATTAAGGTTGTCTAGAAGATAGATTGGTGAACTCTAGCATGCTATGACGTCAGTCCTAAGGCCGACAAATCCTATCATCTCAATCCAGCAACACAAGTACAAGAGTATATCATACATGAAAGTAAAAAAGCGTCCCAAATTACATGTCACATATGATCATAAAGATAGTAAATATAAAATGCTGCACTAGCAGAGTTTAATAATACATGATTAAAATATACCAGTCATGGTCTAATATATACATCATGTTGATCGAAGTCTCAAAAATATAAGGAGCTAACTCTGCCCCTTGCTAAATACCACAAAAGAAGTAATCAAGACGAGGGGTGGAAGAAGGAAACCCACTCGCGAGCTTCGGCCGCACTCCTACGAGTGCGAGCCATCTTGCTGGAAGCACGGTAGATCCTGGTTCTCTTCGAGGTAACCTGGCCATGCAAAGCCAGTGGGGTCAGAACCCCAAGCAACCAATACCACAAAGGATCTCGAGGTGATAGACCAAACACATCATATCATAAGCAGAAAGAAACATATCAAAAATAAATGCAGATCGAGACTTGTACGATACCAACGTACTTGTCTCAAGAATAATACTGAAAGAACTGATAATAAGTGCAAAAAAGAAGGTAAGGCGACGAGCGACAAGAGAGCGTATGAACTACTCTGGATCGGGACCACAACCCTTAAACCAAACAAGGACCGGGGTTGCAGACCTTCACCTATGCAGAACTTAGCGTCCTAACCACGCGCCAGGAGAAAATAAAATTAGAAGAGCGAGCTATACGAATAACAAACATCCAATTCACGGCCAAACATGCCTACGCCTTGCTATAATTAACTAACTAGGATTATCACAAGCCCTAATTACTAGAAAATGCATTGCTAAGAATATTGCTACCACCGGCACTATAGTCAACCCGGATGGCCAAGGGTACGCTTGTTTAGTAAATTAAATGCACATTCAACCATACAATAATATAACTTGTTACTAGTCACAAACATAAATTTAACTCAAAAGCATAAACTTGAACTTCTAATCATAAACTTGCTTTACCAAGATAAACTTGTATATAAACTTGTCTTCTAAGTGCCGTAGCACGCATAAACTTGGTCAGTCATAAGCCCTTGCCTAGCAAGGTTGTCCATGCCGCATAGGGCCATTGGGGATCGGGGTAGCCGGTAGCGCAGTATTCTTCCCTCCCAAAATGTTCTAGATAAATCTTATCTTGTTTAATCATTAATAAATTATTTCAAGTTCTCGAGTCATGGACACTTGAGAACTCCTTAAGATGATGAATCACGAGTACGAGCTTTTCATGAGTTATCGTATTTACGATACATGATGTATTGGACAATGCTCACACTTGATTGTCCGATGCCAAATATAATAGATTTTCATACACAAATATTTCTACGGTGTCATGGGGATTGTGAACTTGTACATAAACTGGTCTTGTGAACTCATATGCAAAACTTGTCTGGTATCATAAACTTGTATTGACATAAGGAAGCATGCAACAATAATTACTAGAAGGAATTACAGAGAGAATATGTCACGCCCCAGTTCCAAATATAAGGAACCGAGTCACGTGGCATTGTCAAGCGGGTACACCCCGATGGGCTTCTCAATCTAATGGACCCATTGGAGTGAACCTAAGCTATAAAGTACATATAATCCAACATTTAAACATAAGCAATGTTACTAATCTCATCCACAGACATAAGAATATGAAACACATAGAGAAAATACGTCTACTAATATGTAGAAAGAAAATAAGTCTGGAAATATATCATAATACAAACTAATAGAGACACGGGAACAAACCCGCTAATACAAGTACTAAATAAAAGGAAGCAATAAGATAACTAGGACCGATATCTGCTAACTAGATAACGATACCGGACCAAAGGTGAAGTCACTACCAGTGATCAAGCGAAGTCCTCGGGAAGGATCTTGTCCACTGCTACAAGTCCTGCTCCTGGATATACACCCAGTCCGTACTCCTCCGGGTTATCCTCCTCACCTATGCCTGGATGGGAACCATGTCCTAAGAGGGACGTAACAAGGTACAAAAATAGCATGACATAGTAAAACAGAAATAAAACATGTGATACGCCGGTATAATCTAGAATAACCACCTAAGTGAGACACAACTTAAAGACAAGATTGTCTTTCCAAATATAAATCCGTAGCTTCGAGACACAGAGACACACTGTGCGTACCCATAGCTCCGAGCACAGAGTCACACAGTAAGTACTACGACTCCGAATACAGGATCTCTACGTAAATAAGGATATATATATAGTGCATGCGAATTAGCACAAGCGTCTAGTAACTGTCTTTCCCTCCCAATTCGGTTAACGAGACGCATCCGCAGCTCGCTGAGCCTGAACCTCTATCTAACAGTCTCGTCATACTGAAGTAACTAGCACCAATCACGATCCTATAGTCATCACAGGTTCCGGTCATACTGACACTATCAGGATACAAAAAATATGGCATGATGATAGTGTCTGAATGTGTCCTAAGGTTCCGATGTAACCAAGTAGGTACATAAAGGTATCAAAAAATATCTAACAATCGACACTAGACGTTACCGACGAACGTCTGCACCCGGATATGACCTGGACGCTAAGTAACAATTTTAATCCAAAGACACATAATGTACAGATGAAATAAATAAGGAAAACTGAAACTGAGTTACAGAATGACAATGTACACTTGCCTGGATCAGGATGTTGAAGGAGGGGCTCCGGTACAACATCCAAGTCCGAGGATCCCAAAGTACCTAGAGATGATATACAAATTAATTAATAATCTAGCTCGAAACTATCCAAAATAAGAGATGACATCATGAACTAACATAGGTTTGTGTCTTAGTTACAAAACTCACGTCTAAGGTACTAACTAGAGGGTTGACCAAAGTTGACTAGGAAAATATTGCATTAAGTACGAAATCACCAAATCGTATAACGTCCTCAAATAATATCCTCAAACACTAGTATTCATCAAGTTTAATTTCGGTCATCTATAAATAATGTTCATCCTCGACCATACCATCATCACTACTAAATAAAATTATATTGGTACAATACCATCGAGTCTATAAATGCAAAAATACTCAGGTCTGAATTTATATTCTAATCATGTCATGATCCCAAACACTAAACCAATAACGTATATCATGTCTACATTCCTCAAATATGTATTTAATTAAACATGGGCTAATAATCAACCCAACTTTTCTAACTCACTATAATGCTTATTAATATAAGACCTATTATTCAAGAGTGGGGAAGAAGAAATAAATAATGAAGAAGGAGAAGATATTGCCAAGGGTGACTACGGGTGGTGGCAGTCGTGGTGTTGCGCCTGCTGTCGGTGGTGGTGTTGACCGTGGTGGTGGTGCTCGTGTCGACAGTGGTGGGGGTGGTGCTCAGTGGTTGTGATGGTAGTGGTGCTCGGTGGGGGTGAGAATGGTGATGGAGGTGGCAGCGACGGTTGATGGTTGTGGTGACGCTGTGGTGGTGGTGTCGATGGTGGTAACTAGGTGGTGGTGTCGACGGTGGGACTGGGGTGGTGGTCAGTGGTGGTGATGGTGGTGGTGATAAGAATGGTGAGAAGGTGATGGTGATGGTAGTGGTGAGAAGGTGGTGGTGATGGTGGTGATGCTCGGTGGTGGTGGTGTCGTGAGGTGGTGGCAGTAGTGGTGAGGTCGTGGTGGTGGTGCTGTTGGTGGCAGCTAATGGTGGTTGTGTCGATGTTGGTGGCGACTGGTAGTAGTGTCAATGGTGGTGAGAATGGTGATGGCAGTGGAGTCGAAGAGGTGGTGATGGCCGGAGGAGTCGAAGAGGTGGTGATGAAGAAGAAGAAGATAAAGAAAATAAAGGTGAAGAAGAAGAAGAATGGAGAGGAGGAGAAAAAGAAGAATGGAGTGGAAAAATGGAGTTCAACTGTGAGAGAGGGAGGGGAGGAGAGAGAGTAAGGTATATTTAATAAAGAGGGGAGTATTGGGATTAGGGCCGGCTAGGTTCCCCAGGTATGGTGTGTGTTTTCATGAAAGAATGGGTGGTGGTGATGTGTTGGAATTTGAATGGAGGGTGGAGATTGATTGTAGTTTATGATGAATAGTCACATGCAAACAAAGGAAGAAAAAGTGGGGCACATGACCAGTCAAGTATGCCATGGGGTTTCCTTCATTTGGTTTATAGGGGATTGCCACATAGCATTATATTTTTACATATGTCCCTAATGTTTGGGTGTTTGCAAATGAAAAAAAAAAGAGTGAGGATTTGATGTGAAAAATTTGTGTTTGGTATTTTGTAGAATGAAGAGGGTGTTGGATGTTTTATATGAGCCTCCTGATTGGGTGTAAGGGTTAAGTTGGGGTTAGGTTCAGTCGGTTTCACCAATTTAAATAAAAGTTGTGTCATAGGTATTCTTAAATAAAATGGGAGTACATGGGGTCTCAATTGTGAGTGACACAAATGTCATGGATGGTGTTGGCTTGGTGTTAGTATAGGGTCCTTTAATTGGTTAGGCAAAATGGGTTGAGTTTGTGTCCCCAAATCGATGGCAACGACATAAGTACAAGGCATAGGAGTAAAGAATTAATTTTTTTGACTGAAAAGTTGTGCAATTAAAATAGAGCACAAGTAGTATGTTTATGAGTGACAGAAATATCCAGTGCCTTGGTTGGCTTGTCAGGTCAAGAGTGCAAAGATTTGTTAGAAAGTAAAGGCTATTGTTATATTCCAATTATTATAGCAACGGTAAGGTGCACCAAGAGTTTAGAATTAAAGAACTAGTCTATATAATCCTTAATTTCTAATCCTTAATCAACCTAAAGCTAAACCAAATTTTTACCATATCCAGTCTACCTAAAAAAATGTTGAGAGGGTTTACATCCTTCACAACTTAGACGAATTTTGTCCCCGAAATTTAAAAGTAAAGCACGAATAAGAGTTGCGAGAATTAAAAAGTTAACATGTAATTGAAATACAGTACGTAAATTCATACCTTGGTCCTCAAATAAATAAGGGAAACGCTATCGAATAGAATCCTCGCACTCCCAGTTAGACTCGCCCGGCGAATGATGCTTCCATGCAACCCTGAACAGTCAAATAGTCTGTCCCCTCAAAACTTTTTTACTGCGATCGAGTATCCCTACTGGCTGCTCCACATATGATTGAATTAGATTATCAGACTTCATAGAGTGCCAGCTAGCATCGTATCAGATAGAGATTCCAGATTCATGCTTCACTTTTAACAGAGTCTACAGCAGAGTCTGGGTACCCGTCTGAAGTTTAGTACATTTATCATCCCCAGATGGATGGTCAATCAGAACGTACCATCCAGACTATAGAAGATATGCTTCGTTCATATACCCTTGACTTTGGTGGTTCGTGGAAGGATCATTTGTACTTTGTCAAATTCTCTTATAACAACAATTTCTAGGCAAATATCCAGATGGCACCCTTTGAGTCAGTGTATGACAGAAAGTGCAGATCCCCTATAGCTTGGGATGTGTAAACTCCCTCACCAAAAAATAGGTATTTTGTGTGTATTTTATATTTCGTGTATTTGTTTAGATTATTTATTTAAATCAATTAAAACCCAATAATTTTATTAGGATACTTCACCATGGTTTGGACATTAATAATATAGGATGGCCCCAAAATCTGTATCGTCCTTCATAGAAAGTAGCCTACACAGGAGACACTACCCGTATGATCCTTTCGTGGCAAAGAAATTCGATCCCTTGGTGTTAGTATGACATTAGTGTAATGACCATAGATTTTGTGCTAAATATTAGATATTTTATAGATAATTTAATTTTGGTTATTTTCTAATTCCAACTCTCCTACAATTAGAATCCCATAGTTCTCCAGGCAAATTTTCTTTTATAGATGTGCACATTATTTACTATTATGCTATTTTGTGGATAACCATTGAATTAATTTCTTAGTTAATTAGATAATATAATTATTTGACTTATATAACTAGATAAATATTTAATTATTAATTATAGAATATTATATTAAAATATTTTTAGCGTGGTATTTTATTAGAGCTTTCCAAAGTAAATTTTTTAGAATTTATTTGGTGTGCAATATTATTTTTGGATTTTCCTCATTTATATATGTGAATATATAACTAAATAAATATATGGCTATTAATAATAATAATATTTCTGATAATAATAATAGTAATAATAATAATAATAATAATAATAATAATAATAATAATAGTAATAATAATAGTAATAATAATAATGTTAATAAAGGAAAAAAAAAAAGAGATGAAAAAGATAACTCTAAAACCTAACTAATAACTACCTAAAACCTATTCCAAATATACTAACCTAACCACCTAAACTACTTCCTAATCACATACCCAGAGCAACACCACAAACCCCTCATCCGCGGCCACAGAACCCCCTCCCAATATCTCTTCCTCTCCCTCTCTATAATATATATATACACATACATATATATCTCCTAAACCCTAACCCTAACTTAACCCCTCCGGCGACCGCCCCACCCCCGGCGACATCAGCCCCACGGCCGGCGCCCCCGCCCCCGCAGCCCAGCGCCGCCGCAGCCCCCTGGCCGGCCGCCGTCCGTCCGCGAGTGCGCACAGTTTTGGCCCATCTTCAAGGTGATGTATCTCCCTCAATTTTGATTATTTTTGCGTGCGATTTATTCGTGTACATTCACAACCTAACCCTCTAGGATTTTCATTCAAGTGGGACGAGTTTTTGTTCCTAGATTGGTCAAAAAATCGACCAAAAAATGACCAAAAAACTGACCAAAACAGTTTAGAATTTCGAATCCAAAATCTCATGTTCACACCCAATTTGCCATCAACCTGTTTAATATTTTCGAAAATAAATAAAAGGGTTTTTCTTCTCCATATAACCAAAAATTTTTCTGTTCTTTTAGTTTTTGTTAATTTGTTCTATGTACAAAATTATTCAACCTCCAAATTGACCAAAAACTTGACTTTTTAAATTGAAAAAAATTGTGATACGGAGCGCGCCCAGCCAAACGGGACCGCCTCGTCGCGTACCAATTGCATCAAATGGCGCATATGGTATATCCTGACGTGTGGGCTTTCACAGAAGCTGATTCGGACGTGTGTGTGCGTCGGAATCAACCCGTATCCGTAAAAAGTCCCCGTATCGCAATTTTTGTAAAATACCGCACCATTTTGTGTACGCTCGTCAGAATGCGACAAAACTTATGCCATTAGATTCATGGTATCACGTTGGTCCTGTGACCCAAGTTTTACGCAATTATGAGATAGTTGACCAAGCCGCCTATTTGCGGGCCCAACGGTTGACTTTTAAAGGCGAATTTGTGATCGGCTCAATAAAATCCAAAACTGGATATACCGTTGAGTTCGTATTGACGTTTATAATTTGTTTGACCTATAATTTGTCCTATTTAGAGACCTTTACCTCTGGCACGCATTTCGGTGCAAGGTGGCCCACATGTGGACCCACTTTGACCCAAAATTACCGTTTTGCCCTTGTGTCCAAATTGGACGAAAGGGTAGTATTTTCTAGCTATCTCGCTTATTCTGGGAACATTGGTGATGTTTATTTCAGCATTCGAAGATGTTCATTCGGAGGCCATAGTTTCTGATCCTGTGTACTTGACACCTAGACGTTTATATTACGCAGCTTTCTTGTCAGACAAGTATATCTTGCCATTGTACTATAATTTATATTCCATATGGTGCATGTATTTTATTTCTGTCATTTAGTTCATATATTTTAACTATTATATAAACTGCGCGTCCAAGAATAACTTGGGTGCAACGACGGTTGCGTCGTATTTTATCTTTATTATATATTATGCATATCAACCTAGTTTTACGAGGCTGCCATATGATTTGGAGGCATCATTAGGTTTCATTGGCCATGACACATCTGTTACACGAGTGTGAGTCTTATGTAGGACACAGACTTGTGTGACAGGCTGGCCTCCTGTACGTATGGGACGTGCGGTAGGGAATAACTGTTGATAGAATTTGCATGCTAGAAGACTTGACAGTTATTAGAGGTATCATCGTGTCATGGATATGACATGCTTAGATAATGGGGTGGAGAGAACAACAAGTAAGGCGTTTGGGCTCCTTTATACTTTTCTTATGTAACCCGTATGCTCTACCGGAGATGCGCGGTCATGATGACCCCTATATATTATCAGACGGCCTCTGGCGTTCAAAAGACGACATGCTTTGTAGGCCCCTGATTCTCTGAGAGAATTATGCCAATCCCATTTTAGCCAGATAGCCCACTTGTCGGAAAGTTGTTCTCAAAATGCATTCACATAGACGGTTAGGTGACCCATTGGATGTTTATTTTCAGTACTTTATTGGCATGCTTCTATGTATCTTATTACGTCCCTTTGAGGACCTGGTCCCTTTTCAGGTATAGACGATCATGACTATTTGCAGGAGCATGGATCATGACTTGCTACTTCATTATCTTTCGAGAAGGTCTTCCCTTCGAGCCTCATTGTTCATTAGATGTACTTATTTTGTTTCTTTTATATTCTAGTTTGGTAGTAGATTTGTCTCCACCCAACTACTCGTTCTTATCAAGCACCTTACACTTGATTTGGTTATATAGTTGATTGGTTATTCATTTATATTTGATTATGTGGATGAGATTTAGTTATGCCCTGTGACTTGTGATAATTATATACCACTTATGAATTATTGTTCATAATACAACATATGTATGTGTTATGGTTTCCATATTTTGGAGTTGCCATATACATACGGCTGGCATACTTACGTATTCCTAGTCCTACGTATTGTGGGACTGGAGCGTGACATATTTTTAGTGGTGGCCCATGCAGGTCGAGAGTATATTGTCTCGGTTACGTTACGGTACCGAGCAAGTGTCACGACCCGCACCCGGAAATTCGGGCACGAGTGCGTGGGTACGTCCAGCCTACGCCGCAGAATCGGCGGTAGTACGCTGTCTAGGGCATGATTACAGGTAATAAATCTATCTCATCCACAAATAAAGTAAATAGACAAGGAAATTAACAAGAAATAGGAATGCTGATTTATAAAACAGATTGTGATAACAGATCCATAGTTTATACATGAACAGAAGATAAATCGGGGACAAACCCGATTACTGAGCTGAAAAGGGAAAAACTAGCTAACTGGCTACTACTCCTCGGAGGTAATCTCCTGAGTGGGAACCTGCTTCTCAACTGTGTCACCTGCTATGCCATAGGGATCATAATAGGTAGGGCAAAGTCCTCATCATCGCCTAAACAACAGATCCAGTCAGGAAAGGAGCAAAGTACACAATGCACAACAAGATTAAACTAAATATTGGTGACAAGTAGGAAAGACAGATTAAGTATCATGATTAGAGTATGCTTAATAAGTAATATAAATAATTGAGAAATAATACTATAATCAGGACTATAAGTAAAACAGGATTAATCGCTATAAACCAGGGCATGAGTAAATCAGAAAAAAATGTAACTGTGACAAGGCAACAGGAACTGCAACAAGACAAGAAACTATGTGTGTGAACTTGTGTATTTAGAATACCTAGTTGGCATACAGGGGTTTATAAGGCTAATCCGGCCGTCATAGACGGCTATTATTCACGAACAATCGAGATCCGGCTGATGGACAGTCGTGTACCAACAGCTATTATTCACGAAAAGGGGAAGGGTAAACTACATGCCTTTCAGTATTCTCCCACCCGACACGAAAACAAGACATGAAATCCAATATTCAAGACATGAAATACAGTATTCTAACACTACGTGTAATCAGCAAGGGTACTGGTAGAGCAGGAAAACTAATTATCACAATATAAAGATTAAACTTGAAGTGCAGGTACTTGCCTGTTGTTTGGATCTGATTAATTTAGTTCTTGGGGGAAAAGTCCAGAGATGAGTCCAAAAGCTGAAATAGACAATACCATCATGCTCAGAAGATATCAAATAGCTAGAAACGCCTGTCCTTGGGTCCAATTTGGAGACAAGGGCAAAAACGGCAGTTTTGGGTCAAAACGGGGTCCGCCGGTGGGCCCGCTTTGCACCGAAAAATGCGTCCAGGTCAACGGTCTCCAAATTCACCAAACTTAGTGTCAACAGGTCAGGAACGATGATACGAACCCAACGGAACTTCCAGATTTGGATTCCGATGGGCCGAACACAAAATCGCCCGTCGAGCGGGGCCTGTGGGGCCCACGACACGCGATTTCGTCAACGTTCTCAGAATCGAACCAAACTTGACCCACAGGACCAGCGTATCGCTACGAGTCCGATGGTGCAAGTTTCGTCTCGATCTGACGAGTGTGCACGAAGTTAGGGTGAATTGCAGAAAAGGCGGATACGGGGCGATGTCCGCGGATACACGTTGATTCCGGTGTGCACGCACACCCGAATCAGCTTCCGCGAAAACTCACACGTCCGTATCGACGCTGCGCACGTATCTGTGAAGACCGCGCGCGACCAAGTCGTCCCGTTTGGCGGGGCGTACTCAGTTCCGGGGGTGAAACAGGGTCTGGTTTTTCCTGTTTTTGGATCGCGGTGTGCGATCACCACAGGACGCGATGCCGCGAACAGTTTGTCCGGACACCGAGAGGGTCATACAGGCTTCACAACGCAATTTGCGGAATCGAAAACGGAGCTACGAGCGAAAAGTTACACGCACCTGAAGGGGACCCGAAAAACCGGGCAAAAATAGTGTCCGACACGACACAGGACTCGTGTCCTGTGTCGGACACGGGGGAGAGAAATAGGGCTAGGTTAGGGTTTTCCGGCGGATCTCCGGCGGAGGGGCGGCCGGTCGGAGGCGCTGGGGGCTCGGGGGCGCGGGGCGGCGAGCCAGGGACGGCTCAGGCGGCTGAGCGACGGAGGCGGGGCAGGCTGGAGCCGGAGGCGGCGGCTCGGGGCTGCTGGGAGGTGGCTGCGGCGGCTTCGCGGGGGGTGGCGCCGGTGGCTGACGGCGCTGGCGAGGGCGGGCACGGCGCGGCGGAGCACGGCAAGGCGGTGGCGGGAGATTCCGGTGGGCAGCGGGGAGAGGAGACGGCGGCGGGGGAGGGGTTAATATAGGGGAACGGCGGTTGCAGAGGCCGGGACGGGCGGAGAGGTGGCCGGGTCGTGGAGGAGCGGTCGAGGCGGGCGGCGGCGTCCGCGGGCGGGGCGGCAGCCGCGGGAGACGGCGGTAGACTCGAGCAGAGGGGAGGAATGGCGAGCGGGTTAGCGGGCGGCTCGCGGGTCGGGTCTGACCCGACCCGACCCGGATAGGCAGCGGGCTGGGTCGTTTGGGACTGGGCCGGGCCGAAAATAATATTTAAAATAATAATAATAATAATAATAATAAAACAGTTAATTAATTAATAATTAAATAATTAATTAGTTTTAGGTGTTTTAAAAATAGGTCCGGGGTCCAATAAATTCCAGAAAAATTGCCCTAAGTCCAGTTTTCCATTTTACACCCAAAATATTATTTTCATAATATTTTAATATTATTTATTATCAATTAAAAATCATTTAATAATTAGAAACCCTGATTTTAATTACAGAAAATTCCCAGAAAATTCCAGAAAATTGTGAAAAATCCCAATTTGAAATTCTTACAAAATCTGGGGGTTTACAATCTACCCAACTTATAAAAATTTCGTCCTCGAAATTTAAAACTTAAGCCATACTCTGTTAACCCTTCATGTACATAAGGCAAGTCCATCGCAACCTCCTCGCGATAATTAAAATCCGAATCATGTCCACTGCAATCACTTCATGTTTAAGGTGACTATTTGTTCTAATCAAAATTCAACCTATGGTTATCACTTCTTACTTCCTCAAATTATCCACAGGCAGATTTTAGATTAAGTTCATATAGCATTTTCAAGATTGCACATGACTATGATTTTGCCTCACTGTTCTGACTATCATAATTCCTCTAGAAATGATTCGAGTCTACTAGTATTCACACTGTATGCTTTAACTTATTAAATTTCATTCACATCCTCAGTAATCCAACTAGGTAGTCCAACCACCAATTTTAATTTGTAATTCGAATCATCAAATTGAAAAAGTAAAATGTAGTCCACCAATGTTCACGTCTGAATCATAATACCCTCTAAATTCAAATTGACGATTTTACCCTCATTATTTCAAGATTTAAATCATGTACTTGAGATATAACTATTGATATCAATTCATTAATCATCTTAGTCACTCATCTAAATTTTCAAAATTGAATGGCTTGCTTCTTCCAATCTAACCTTACTCGGTCACAATCCAAAAGACATTCCTCTCGAGTTGACAAATGCACTGCTACCCAACTTAGAGTTTACCCCTTCATCACAAAAGACTATATACCTTAAGAAAAATGTTCCTTAATATGTTTACTTATGTCATTCAATCCTCGAACTTCAACGCCGATCATATCACATATGATATGTCCTCAATTACGAAAGGTTAATCCTCAAGTATGTGATCGGCCTATGTGGCATATCTAGTACTTATCTATGTATTAAACTTATACCAAGCACGAGATTTCGTCTTTCCGAAATAAGGGAAGACGAAGATCAATAATACGGAGTTCAAGGGTGGGGTGATAGAATAGAAATATCGGGGTCAAGGCGTTTTTAAAGTATTCAGGTGGAAATTGTCAAGCGATTGTGGATTGAATCCTATCGTGGTAGTTCCTACTCGCATGCTCGTATTAATACAGTTATGCTCAGACATGTCTAGGGCAGGTATACTAGTCAACTGTATATCTCAATCCACACAAAGTAGTGCGAAGGGCGAATCAAAATACACTAAGGTTGATCAGACCGTAATACACTAATTCTGAATAGACAATTGTATTAGTGTGTCGACCCACTAATACATATGTCATGAACAAGCTCGATAAAGAGTAAGCTTGCAAAACTAGGCTATAAAATAGCAGCATAAATTGCGTACATCAAAATTAAGTGCGCTAGATGATGATGAAAAGAAGGCACCAATTATTTAAGTTCACAAAACAACCTACAATAAGCACAATAACAAAAGATTCAACAAACTCTACAGTTATCAGTTATAAAAGCATAGCAGGTTATTAGCAAGTTTAAAATTTCTAGGTTGGGGCTGAGGTCACGAACCAATAGGCGTGAGCTAAACAACAATAGAAAGGCAGCTAAAAGAAATCACTTACGCGCATTAGCTGCTCCAGGAGTCTGCGCGTTCTCTACGGTTATGCTGGTAGAGCATCTCGTGGTGATCTTGTAGGAACCTCGTCGCTTGCTGGTAGATCCTTCACTCTGCATTCAAAATAAACGATAAAGGCGCACAGGAATCAAGGCAGGATGCAAGTCAATAAAAATGATTCGAAGGCGATATGAATATCAAGAACGATTTAATCAAGTGGATGAGCTTTTCCTAAATCCTCAATCTTATTGCAGGCCTGTTCGGTCCCTAAGTTAAAACCGAACAATTTAGTCATTGACTTGCATGGGCCACCACAAAAATGTGTCACGATCCACACCCGGAAATTCGGGCACGAGTGCGTGGGTACGTCCAGCCTACGCCGCAGAATCGGCGGTAGTACACTGTCTAGGGCATGATTACAGGTAATAAATCTATCTCATCCACAAATAAAGTAAATAGACAAGGAAATTAACAGGAAATAGGAATGTTGATTTATAAAACAGATTATGATAACAGATCCATAGTTTATACATGAACAGAAGATAAATCGGGGACAAACCCGATTATTGAGCTGAAAAGGGAAAAACTAGCTAACTGGCTACTACTCCTCGGAGGTAATCTCCTGAGTGGGAACCTACTTCTCAACTGTGTCACCTGCTATGCCATAGGGATCATAATAGGTAGGGCAAAGTCCTCATCATCGCCTAAACAACAGATCCAGTCAGGAAAGGAGCAAAGTACACAATGCACAACAAGATTAAACTAAATATTGGTGACAAGTAGGAAAGACAGATTAAGTATCATGATTAGAGTATGCTTAATAAGTAATATAAATAATTGAGAAATAATACTATAATCAGGACTATAAGTAAAACAGGATTAATCGCTATAAACCAGGGCATGAGTAAATTAGAAAAAAATGTAACTGTGACAAGGCAACAGGAACTGCAACAAGACAAGAAACTATGTGTGTGAACTTGTGTATTTAGAATACCTAGTTGGCATGCAGGGGTTTATAAGGCTAATTCGGCCGTCATAGACGGCTATTATTCACGAACAATCGAGATCCGGCTGATGGACAGTCGTGTACCAACAGCTATTATTCACGAAAAGGGGAAGGGTAAACTACATGCCTTTCAGTATTCTCCCATCCGACACGAAAACAAGACATGAAATCCAATATTCAAGACATGAAATACAGTATTCTAACACTATGTGTAATCAACAAGGGTACTGGTAGAGCAGGGAAACTAATTATCACAATATAAAGATTAAACTTGAAGTGCAGGTACTTGCCTGTTGTTTGGATCTGATTAATTTAGTTCTTGGGGGAAAAGTCCAGAGATGAGTCCAAAAGCTGAAATAGACAATACCATCATGCTCAGAAGATATCAAATAGCTAGAAACGCCTGTCCTTGGGTCCAATTTGGAGACAAGGACAAAAACGGCAGTTTCGGGTCAAAACGGGGTCCGCCGGTGGGCCCGCTTTGCACCGAAAAATGCGTCCAGGTCAACAGTCTCCAAATTCACCAAACTTAGTGTCAACAGGTCAGGAACGATGATACGAACCCAACGGAACTTCCAGATTTGGATTCCGATGGGCCGAACATAAAATCGCCCGTCGAGCGGGGCCTGTGGGGCCCACGACACGCGATTTCGTCAACGTTCTCAGAATCAAACCAAACTTGACCCACAGGACCAGCGTATCGCTACGAGTCCGATGGCGCAAGTTTCGTCTCGATCTGACGAGTGTGCACGAAGTTAGGGTAAATTACAGAAAAGGCGAATACGGGACGATGTCCGCGGATACGCGTTGATTCCGGTGTGCACGCACACCCGAATCAGCTTCCGCGAAAACTCACACATCCGTATCGACGCTGCGCACGTATCTGTGAAGACCGCGCGCGACCAAGTCGTCCCGTTTGGCGGGGCGTACTCAGTTCCGGGGGTGAAACAGGGTCTGGTTTTTCCTGTTTTTGGATCGCGGTGTGCGATCACCACAGGACGCGATGCCGCGAACAGTTTGTCCGGACACCGAGAGGGTCATACAGGCTTCACAACGCAATTTACAGAATCGAAAACGGAGCTACGAGCGAAAAGTTACACGCACCTGAAGGGGACCCGAAAAACCGGACAAAAATCGTGTCCGACACGACACAGGACTCGTGTCCTGTGTCGGACACGAGGGAGAGAAATAGGGCTAGGTTAGGGTTTTCCGGCGGATCTCTGGCGGAGGGGCGGCCGATCGGAGGCGCTGGGGGCTCGGGGGCGCGGGGCGGCGAGCCAGGGACGGCTCAGGCGGCTGAGCGACGGAGGCGGGGCAGGCTGGAGCCGGAGGCGGCGGCTCGGGGCTGCTGGGAGGTGGCTGCGGCGGCTTCGCGGGGGGTGGCGCCGGTGGCTGACGGCGCTGGCGAGGGCGGGCACGGCGCGGCGGGGCGGAGCACGGCAAGGCGGTGGCGGGGGATTCCGGTGGGCAGCGGGGAGAGGAGACGGCGGCGGGGGAGGGGTTAATATAGGGGAACGGCGGTTGCAGAGGCCGGGACGGGCGGAGAGGTGGCCGGGTCGTGGAGGAGCGGTCGAGGCGGGCGGCGGCGTCCGCGGGCGGGGCGGCAGCCGCGGGAGACGGCGGTAGACTCGGGCAGAGGGGAGGAATGGCGAGCGGGTTAGCGGGCGGCTCGCGGGTCGGGTCTGACCCGACCCGACCCGGATAGGCAGCGGGATGGGTCGTTTGGGACTGGGCCGGGCCGAAAATAATATTTAAAATAATAATAATAATAATAATAATAAAACAGTTAATTAATTAATAATTAAATAATTAATTAGTTTTAGGTGTTTTAAAAATAGGTCCGGGGTCCAATAAATTCCAGAAAAATTGTCCTAAGTCCAGTTTTCCATTTTACACCCAAAATATTATTTTCATAATATTTTAATATTATTTATTATCAATTAAAAATCATTTAATAATTAGAAACCCTGATTTTAATTACAGAAAATTTCCAGAAAATTCCAGAAAATTATGAAAAATCCCAATTTAAAATTCTTGCAAAATCTGGGGGTTTACAGCAAGCCTGCAAATAGGATTAGAGTATATGATCTCATCCACATTTGACTGTGACTCACCTTTCATTCCAGTCTGTTCTAATTAAATAATAGCATCCTGCTTGATTCATGTACTTTCCTAATAGTTCCTTGAGCATAACCTTCTGCTAGAATATAGGAATCCTTGTTATTAGGATAATAATTAGGATAATATTCCTACTAAGAATACAACTAGAATATTGACACATCACAAAGTTTAGAATACCTAATGAACCCTAGCATTCCTTACCTATAGATTAATTGACCATTATCCCTTAATATATTTATAAAGGACATGAGAGTAGTATAGACACTACTAGAGTTAGTTAGAAATTTGACCATATTGTTTGACCCTAGTATTGAGGAACCAATAGAAATCCAAGTTTGAAATTAGGACTACACCTAACTTTCATAGTGAGATAGTATTAGAGAACTATAAATTTAGTTTATTGTCTTGATATTAACAGAACAGTACCTTAGGAAGCCAAGAGGAATGAATAGAATATTTTCCTTGATCATACCTCGAACACAGAGATTAGCATACCACCTTCCCCTTAGGAAATCATGATATTATCAAGAGTCTCTCTATTTAATTTTATCTCTTGTTCCTCTGAAACCTTAGCGCTCGCTATTTGTGCGATGACTAAATTTTTTTTCATCTTTCAATTCGTGCCACCTAACCCTTCTGATTGTGGGCCAAGTAATTTTCTTTTATGATAGGATATATGGTTTACTAGGATTATAGTTGTTAATCTTAAATTTTGAAATTCTGTGCTTGGTAGTTAGAACTTGATAGTTTGAGTTGTTCATTTAGATTATGATTTTTAGGGTTATCCTTTAGTTTTAAATCACGTAATTTGTACCCACATCTCAACACAGGTTATATCCTTTTTCACTTAAGGGCCAGTAACTTTTCCATTCTTAAAGTTAACACTTTGTTCTATAAGCACTATGGTTAAGACCTAAGATGACCATTACCTATGGAGTTTTATAATGCAATAGGATACCCTAATAAGTACCAAGATCTTTCCTTCGTATACCCTAACAAGAGTTTCTATTTTATCGCCACAAGAGAATTAAGGTATTAGTTTATTCTTTTAAGTTTGGTAGTGTGCCTCACAATATAGTATCACATAGTCTTTTTGACCCATTGATGAAGAGTAATTGAATGACACCAACTATAGACTTGCATAAGAAGATAGTGTTTATCCAGACTGTAGAACTTAGAGGTCCATACCCCCATTTGGTCGACTAGAGACTTAGACAAGGAGTTAGTATGGCAACCTCAGAGGCACAACACCGAACGAGTCTTATCTTCTTGATAAAATTAAATTATTTTGTACCTTTTTTCATCATAATACATTGTACTTATATTTTCTGGACTACCTCGACTTATGCCGCTATTATAGCCTAGTTTTGTAAGCTTATTCTTTTATCAAGCTTGTTCATGACATATGTGTTATTGGGGACGCCTACTAATACATTGTCTAAATCAGAATCAGTGTATTATGGTCTAGCTAACCTTAGTGCGCTTGGTTCGCTCTTCGCATAACTACTTTACGTGGATTGAGATAAAATTGACTCAGCTTGTTAGATGAATATACTTGCCCTCTAGACATGTCAGAGCATATCGTATCAGGTACATAAGTTTTCTGATATGATCATGGGAATAGAAACTTACCAAAATAGGATTCCAATCCACAATTGCCTTGATAACTCCTTTTTGAATTCTTTAATCGCCTTGAACCCCGTACTTGTATTCTAGCACCTCCTCCTTGAATTCTTTATTGTTATTTTCCGTCTTCCCCTATTTTGGAAAGACGAACGCTCGTGCTTGGTATAAGTTTGATACACGGAGAGTACTAGATATACCCCAAGGCCAATCACATTACTTGGTGACTATCTTTCATAATTAAGGGCACACCACATGTGAGATATTTTGTGTGTTATTTTTTTTTTGAGGATTGAATAACATGATTAAATAATTTGAGGAAGTTCTCCTTAAAAGTATAGTCTTGTATGATAGATGGGTAATTCTAAGTTAGGTAGAAGTCGCATTATCAACTTGAGGTGATTTTTTTTGATTGTGATCAAGTGATCAAGTAAGATTAGATTGAGAGATTAAAGTTATTTTAATTTTTGAGATAATTTTTAGAAGAATGATTAAGATGATGAGGATTTAATAAATTTTAAAATTTTGATAGTGCGGACCAAATATTTATACTTTGAGCACATGATTTAAATTTAAATATTGAAGGTCGAATCATCAATTTAAAGTTTGAGGATAAATATAGAAATTTAGACTTGAACAATTGGTGAATTAGAATTAAATTTTTATAATTTGATGATTGAATTAAAAGTTGAAAATTTGATTGTTGGATCACCTATTTGAAATGTTGAAGATGAAAATTAAATTTAAAATTTGAATAGTACGGAATTCATAAGTTGAAAATAGGAATACTATTTGATTAGAATTGTATTGTTCAAAGTCTAGAGAAGATTATGATAGTTGAAAATGGTGATATAAATTTTGATGTGGGATGTCATATAGATTTGAATTAGATTGGATGTTGATGATTTAAAAATCGAGAAGATAGTACGGTATGTTGAATTTTGATTTAAACAATGGTTAATTTAATTTTAAAAGGGATTGCGATGGATTTGAGTAGATTTTAAATTTTTGGAAGAGATTACGGTTGACTTGCCTGATATACGAATGCGAAGGATTTAGCAAATCATGCCTTATTTTTAATTTTGAGGACGAAATTATTTTAAGTTGGGTAGATTGTAAACTCCCTCACCCAAAAATAGGTATTTTGTATTTCGTATATTTGTTTAGATTATTTATTTAAATCAATTAAAACCCAATAATTTTATTAGGATACTTCACCATGGTTTGGACATTAATAATATAGGATGGCCCAAAATCTGTATCGCCCTTCATAGAAAGTAGCCTACACAGGAGACACTACCCGTAGGATCCTTTCGTGGCACAGAAATTCAATCTCTTGGTGTTAGTATGACATTAGTGTAACGACCATAGATTTTGTGCTAAATATTAGTTATTTTATAGATAATTTAATTTTGTTATTTTCTAATTCTAACTCCCTTACAATTAGCATCCCATAGTTCTCCAGGCAAATTTTCTTTTATAGATGTGCACATTATTTACTATTATGCTATTTTGTGGATAACCATTGAATTAATTTCTTAGTTAATTAGATAATATAATTATTTGACTTATATAACTAGATAAATATTTAATTATTAATTATAGAATATTACATAAAATATTTTGAGTGTGGTATTTTATTAGAGCTTTACAAAGTAAATTTTTTAGAATTTATTTGGTGTGCAAATATTATTTTTGGATTTTCCTCATTTATATATGTGAATATATAAGTAAATAAATATATGGTTATTAATAATAATAATAATAATATTACTGATACTGATAATAATAATAATAATAATAATAATAATAATAATAATAATAATAATAATAATAATAATAATAATATTATTATTATTATTATTAATAATTATGATAGTAATAGTAATAATAATAATGTTAATAAAGGAAAAGAAAAGAAAAGAAAAGAAAAAGAAAAGAAAAAGATAACTCTAAAACCTAACTAATAACTACCTAAAACCTATTCCAAATATACTAACCTAACCACCTAAACTACTTCCTAATCACCTACCCAGAGCAACACCACAAACCCCTCACCCGCGGCCACAGAACCCCCTCCCAATATCTCTTCTTCTCCCTCTCTATAATACACACACACACACACACACACACACACACACACACACACACACATATATATATATATATATATATATATATATATATATATATATATATATATATATATCTCCTAAACCCTAACCCTAATCGAACCCCTCCGGCTACCGCCCGATCCTCGGCGACATCAGCCCCAAGACCGGCGCCGCCTCCCCCGCAGCCGCGCGCCGCCGCAGCCCGATGGGCCGGCCGCCGTCCGTCCGCCAGTGCGCACCGCGCGTGCTCATGCGCACAGTTTTGACCTATCTTCAAGGTGATGTATCTCCCTCAATTTTGATTATTTTTGTATGCGGTTTGTTCGTATACGTTCACAACCTAACCCTCCAGGATTTTCATTCAAGCGGGACGAGTTTTCGTTCCCTAGATTGGTCAAAAAATATACCGGAAAATGACCGAAAAACTGACCAAAACAGTTCAAAATTTCGAATCCAAAATCCCATGTTCACACCCAATTTGCCATCAACCTGTTTAATATTTTTAAAAACTAATAAAAGGGTTTTTCTTTTCCATATACCGAATTTTTTTTGTTCTTTTAGTTTTTGGTAATTTGTTCTATGTACAAAATTATTCAACCTCCAAATTGACCAAAGACTTGACTTTTTAAATTGGAAAAAATTATGATACGGAGCGCGCACCGCCAAACGGGATCGTCTCGTCATGTACCAATTACACTGAAAGGCGCGTATGGTATATCCTGACTTGTGAACTTTTGCGGAAGCTGATTCGGACGTGTGTGCGCGTCGGAATCAACCCATATCCGTAAAATATCCCCGTATAGCGACTTTTGTAAAATACCGCACCATTTTGTGTACGCTTGTCAGAATGCGACAAAACTTGCGCCATTGGATTCGTGATATCACGCTGGTCCTGTGACCCAAGTTTTACGCAATTCTGAGATAGTTGACAAAGTCGCCTATTTGTGGGCCCAACGGTTGACTTTAAAGGCGAATTTGTGATCGGCTCACTGGAATTCAAAACTGGACATACCGTTGAGTTCATATTGACGTTTAAAATTTGTTTGACCTATAATTTGTCCCATTTAGAGACCTTTATCTCTGACACAGATTTTGGTACAAGGTGGCCCACATGTGGACCCACTTTGATCCAAAATTACCGTTTTGCCCCTGTGTCCAAATTGGACGAAAGGGTAATATTTTTTAGCTATCTCGCTTATTCTGGAAACGTTGTCATATTTATTTCAGCATCCAAAAATGTTCATTCGGAGGCCATAGTTTCTGATTCTGTGTACTTGACACCTAGACGTTTATATTACGCAGCTTTCTTGCCAGGCAAGTATACCTTGCCATTGTACTATGATTTACATTCCATATGTTGCATGTATTTTATTTCTATCATTTAGTTCATATATTTTAACTACTATATAAACTGTGCGTCCAAGAATAACTTGGGTGCAACGACGGTGGCGTCGTATTTTATCTTTATTATATATTATGCATATCGACCTAGTTTTACGAGACCACCACATAATTTGGAGGCATCATTAGGTTTCATTGGCTGTGACACATCTGTTACACGAGTGTGAGTCTCATGTAGGATACGGACTTGCGTGACAGGCTGGCCTCCTGTACGTATGTGACATACGATAGAGAATAACTGCTGATAGAATTTGCATGCTAGAAGACTTGACAGTTATTAGAGGTATCATCGTGTCGTGGATATGACATGCTTAGAGCATGGGGTGTAGAGAATAACAAGTAAGGCGTTTGGGCTCTTTTGCACTTTCCTTGTGTAACCCGTACGTTCCGCCGGAGATGCGCGGTCATGATGACCCCTATATATTATCAGGCGGCCTCTGGCGTTCAAAAGACGACATGCTTTGTAGGCCCCTGATTCTCCGAGAGAATCATGCGACATGCTTTGTAGGCCCCTGATTCTCCGAGAGAATTATGCCAATCCCATTTTATCCAGATAGCCCACTTGTCGGAAAGTTGTTCTCAAAATGCATTCACATAGACGGTTAGGCGACCCATTGGATGTTTATTTTCAGTACTTTATTGGCATGCTTCTATATATCTTGTTACGTCCCTCGGAGGACCTGGTTTATTTCTAGGTGTAGATAATCATGACTATTTACAGAAGTATGGATCAGGACTTGCTACTTCATTATCTTTCGAGGAGGTCTTTCCTTCGAGCCTCATTGTTCATTAGATGTACTTATTTTGTTTCTTTTATATTCTAGTTTGGTAGTGGATTTGTCTCTGTAAACCCCCTCACCCAAAATTAGGTCTAATTTGCTTAGATAGTAAAATAAGGGCTAGCTTGAACCAATTAGAATTAGAACACGGCTTTTATTTAATTATGCAATAATTAAATATCGTGTAGCGCACCTTACCGTTGCTTCGGTAATTGGAGTACCTCACTAGCCATTGCCTGTCTACAAACTTTACGATCTTATCCTAGACATGTCCGCCTACTATTCTGACCCTTGTACAACTTATAATATTGCTCTCTGATGCTATATTTTAGCCGCACAATAAACGTCACGGGCGTTATTTCTTAATTCGATATAAATTCTAATTTTGTACCCTTGTGCGTCCCAATCGAAATTGGGGACACAATCTTGACCGATTTATGCAAACCAAATTTTATTAATATTTTATACTGTACCCCCTATGCCCCTGACACTTATGGCCCGCCTAAATTTAATCCCAGGTACTCCTAATTAATTCTAGAACATCGTACGCGTTCGATTTAATTAATTAAATCAAATTTTCGCCTTTGTGTAATTTTCCAATTGATGGGGGGCTTTTATGCAAAAATGCATTTAGGTATCACCACCATTGGATAATTCATGAAGAAATCTATTTTTTTCTCTGCGCATGAATTTTTCCGTAATTTATCGGCATGTGCAAACGCACAGCATCGATCCCTCAGTTTAAACCCATCCTTGTATTTTAACCATGTAAGTTATGGCCTCCGAACATCGCCAAGCGAGCCCAAGGCCCACTCCAAGGAGAGTTGACCAAGCCCACATTGTCCTAGGTCAAACCCCCAAACCCTAGTTCACAGGTATTTATATACAATTTTCCTTCCCTTTTTCTATTGGAAACCCAAACCTAAATACCTAACCCCACTCCTAGCCGACCTCTTCTCCTCTTCCTGTTCTTCTTCTTTCTCCCCTTCTCGGCGCCGGAGCCGGAACAACTTGCCGGAGCAGCACCGAAAATAGCTCGCCGGAGCCCGACGAGCCACCTCCCCTTCCCAATACCTACACCTCCTTCCTCGACTTCCTTTCCCCTTCCCGGCCGGATCCCTGAACCACCCAGCCACCTACTCCACCCGCCGATCCCCTCGACAGGCCGGACATCTCCTCCTCCGCCGACTGCACAGCATGAACAGTCGATCCCGACCTCGACATGCTGCTGAACTCCTCTCCCGCAGCGCCAAGCAGCGACCACGATGCCCAGCCAAGCGCCGCTGCACTCGCCTCCTCCGTCCCCTCGACTCCCCGTGACCCGGCCAGACCTTCCCTTGCCGGAGTCATCGATTCCGGTCGTTCCCGAGCGCCTGGAGCTCGACCCTGCTGTCCGCCACACGTCGACGAACACCCCTCTCCACTCCCTGACTCCCTCCTTCGCCTTGGCCGGAGCTTACCTGGCCGGAGAGCCACCACCAGCATCGTCATCATCAGCAGGCCGCCATCATCATCATCATCATCATCATATCAACACCACCACCATCAATATAAACACCTCCATCAACATCTCATTAGCACCTCTTCGTCATCATCATCCCATCATCCATGTTATCACCATCCTCTTCGCCACGACTCGCCGAAAAAGCCCTGGCCGAACTCCGGCAATCCACCACTCACCACCATCATCATCATCATCTCAATTCATCATCATCTCATCATCGTCATAATCATCACCCTAACCATCATTGTAGCCATCGACGTCGTAGTCATCGCCCTCACAAATACCCTTACCATTATCAACACCATCGTCCTCGTCATCATCATCGGCAATGTATCATCGTCATCTCACCATCATCCTCATCTTAATTCATCATCATCATCATCCCATCACCCTTATCATCATCATCCCATCACCCTTATCATCATCATCACTTCATCGTCATCGCATCATCGATATCTTATTACCGTCATTGTCGTCATCTCATCATCATCCCATCATCATCACCACCTCATCGTCACCCCACCATTATCATCATCAGCATTGTCATCCTCACCATCTTAGTCGTCACCCTCGTCATCATCGTCGTCAACCTCACTGTCATACCCGTGCACGTACTTCGGGGTATGAGCCTGTCTGCCTGCTCTATTTATGTGTGTTTGTGTGTGTTCCAGTAGGACAGTAGTATTTCGTTACCACTATTAGCGGATATCGGACCCTGATTCGGTGAACCCAGTGCTGCGTACACAAACTCGTACTCGCACGCATATAGTATTCAGTTTGATATATCTATAAATATATTTAGTATATGCATACCATTCAACTTAGTATACGTATAATTATTGGATGATATATATATATATATATATATATATATATATATATATATATATATATATATATATATATGTATATATATATATGGTATATATGTATATTATAATTAATTATATGCTAATAATAATTAGGAGTATGTGTATTCAGACTGTACGACCCTAGGACACCGTGGACTGTCCCGTACTTACCTTGACCATGTTGACCCTAAGAACTTATGAATTTCTTGCCTTGCGTACCTTAACGTACTGGCTTAGACACCTGTCAATCGACTGTCTGATTGTGTACAACACTTGAAGATGTGACCCTACATAATCTAACGCATAATTGACCGTGTTAGATGACTAGTGTTACCCCTAGTATACCCCCTGAGTCCCGTGTAAATATTGTTGTGTGTGCACTAGTGTAATGACTAATGATTTTATTGTATTATATCATATGTACATAGGATATTGGATTTGTTCTGCGTGACTTCTGGAGCAGGTTATTGGTACATTGCAGCTTCCTTGCCAGGCAAGTATACCTTGCCATTGTACTGTTATTCTTATTCCATATGATTGTATGCATCTTTATTTTCTGTCTTTAGTTCATATATTTTAACTGTTATATAAAATGCGCGCGATGGTGACGTCGCGATATGTTTTTATTTATGTATTTGTATTGACCTTGTTTATGAGACTACCCCATTATCATGTAGCATCATTAGGTTCATTGGCCGTGACACAGTTGATACACGAGTTGTGAGTCTCATGTAGATCACGGACTTGCGTGCAGGGTTTGGCCTCCTGTACGTGTGGGCCGTGCGTTAGGAATAACTGCTGTTAAAAACTTTGCATGCTAGTAGACTTGGCAGTTATTAGAGGTATTATCGTGTCATGGATGTGACATGCTTAGAGCATGGGGTGGGGAGAACAACAAGTAAGGCGTGTGGGCTCCGTTGCACTTTCCTTATGTAACCCGTACGCTCAGCCGGAGATGCGCGGTCATTATGACCACTATATATTATATATTATCATGCGGGCCTCCGCCGTTCAAAAGACGACGTGCCTTTGTAGGCCCCTGGATCTCCAAGAGAACCATGCCAATCCCATTTTAGCCAGATAGCCCACGCATTGGGAAAGTTGTTCTTAACTGCATTCACTTAGACGGTTAGGCGACCCCTTTGGATATTTATTTCAGTACTTTATTGGCATGTGTTTAAGTATCTTGTTATGTCCCTCTGAGGACCTGGTCCCCTGTCAGGTATATCTGTTCTTAAGTATTCGCAGGAGCGCAGATCCAGATGGCTACATATGATTCGGGGATGTCATCTCTTCGAGCCCGTGATTGATAGCTGGTATACTTATATAGTATTATTGTGTTGTACTCATATTGTATTTGCTCTTATATTCGAGTTGGTAGTGGATTTTTTTCCATCCAACTATCATCCTTAGATGCTTCATATTGAGATCTAGTTTCATAGATACTGGTTATTTATTCATATTTGATTTTAGTCGATGAGATTTAGATTGTACCCTATGACTTGTGACACATGTTATACCACTTGTGGATTTGATATTCATATTACAGCGTACGTGTGGATTTGGTTTCCATATATTGGAGTTGCCATATCCATACGGTTGGCATGCTTACGTGTCATAGTCCTGCATATTTTGGGACTGGGGCGTGACAGTCTCCACCCAACTACTCGTTCTTATTAAGCACCTTACACTTGATTTGGTTATATAGTTGATTGGTTATTCATTTATATTTGATTCTGTGGATGAGATTTAGTTATGTCCTGTGACTTATGATAATTATATACCACTTGTGAATTATTGTTCATAATACAACGTACGTATGTGTTATGGTTTCCATATATTGGAGTTGCCATATACATACGGTTGGCATACTTACGTATTCCTAGTCCTACGTATTGTGGGACTGGGGCGTGACAGGATGATATTGGTGAGAGGCAATTGCTTGGTCCCGAGATGATAGCCCAGACAGTTGAGGTAGTCAATCAAGTCTGGAAGCATCTTAAGGTGGCTCAAGATTGTCAACTTTATTGGTACGATTTGTATCGACGACCTCTTGAGTTTTCTGTCAGCGACCATGTATTCCTTCGAATTTCTTCTACCCGATGAGTCATGAGATTTGGTATGCGGGAAAAGCTTAGTCCACGGTATATTGGTCCGTTCGATATCCTCGCACGAGTGGGAGATATTTTTTATCACCTTTCTCTTCCGCCGTTGTTTCGCGAAATACATAACATTTTCCATGTATCTCAGTTATGACGGTATATACCGAATTCAAGCCATGTCCTAGATCATTCAGAATTGGTCTTTGGTACCGACCTTTTGTATGAGGAAAGGCCTGTATCCATTTTGGACCGGATGGAGAAGATTCTCTAGAACCGGACTATTCGGTTAATCCGAGTTGCTTGGGGGCATCACGCATCGGACGAGTCAACTTGGGAGCGAGAGGGTGATATCCGTGCTCGATATCCTTATTTGTTTGACTCGTGAAGTATACTTGTTCATATATCTCGTACCCTGATCTTGTCTTGTGCATGCTTGTCCTGTTCTAGGATTGTACTTGATCCCCGTATGTCCTTGCTTGCATGTCCCCAGAGTTCTTGCTAAACCCCGTGCCTTATTAAAATTTTGAGGACAAAGTTTTCTAACGAGGAGAGAGTTGTGAGTCTCGTCTCACTATTCTAGTATATATACCTGATGTACACATATAGCTTGCTTATTGTTTAATTACTTACATCTTACTTTATGCTATTCATGCATTGTTTTGGTTTTTTGTGTAAATTTCTCTTAGTTGCATGCTTTGGACCGTTGGTCCCTTGGTCTTCTTGGTGGGTGGCTGTGACGAACCCGGGTGAGAGGCATATATTATGTATCAATGGCCTACAATAAATCCCTTGGCTATATAAGCAATCCCATTATCTTTTCTTCACTTTTCTTTCATTTTCTTTCTCCTTCCTTCTTCGTTTCTTCCCCAGCAGAGAGCAGCAGCCGAGATTGGCCTTGGCCGTGGGTGACCTTGGTAGAATTATGCTAGAACTTGACCGTAGGTGACCTTGGTAGAATTATGCTAGAACTTGACCGTAGGCAAGTACATCTTGCCAACCGAAGGAACAACCATGGATCTTGTTTTGATTCTTAGTATAACTTATTTAATTACTTGATAGATTTTATCTGCTTAATACTTAGAACTTGTCTTCATGATGATTTTGATTTTCTTGTATTGTTGCTCATGAAGCTCGAGAATAACAAGTCAGAGAATGCAAAGTTAGCCTGAGAATGTATACAAAAAGTACGCTGGGACCCTTGTCGCATAAGCGAAGTTTCAGTGAACGCACTTGTTTGTGTTTCACAAATTCCTTAGAAAGTGCTAAAAGATATGTTGAGTACTTTGTGCACACTTCTCTACTCCTACGTATGTTTTGTACTATAAAAATTCTTTCAAAAGTACGCCAATCCTACTTGACGCACTTTTGAAATAGATCCGCAAGTCATCAAGAATATGCGCCACTGCTTAAAAGTCAAGTGGGCACACTTTGCAGATATAGCAGAGTTGGCACACTTTGGTAAAATTTCCTTACCAGCGTACTTTGTCGCTTTTGGAAAATGGTGCACTTTGCTATGTGGCGCACTATGTGACATTTTCTAGAGACGACGCACTATGTAGCCTTTCGTATTACTTAATGACTAAGCAAAGACTTCTGACCATTCTCGAGAATTGTGTTCTCGACTGCAGAGTCGTCTCGACTGCTGTGCCATATCTTGAAACTTGTATTTGTCTTTTAGTAGACCTTCCTACACCCGTTTGTGCGCCAAATCTATTTTTGGCCATTTGTGCGCCAAGACCCGTTCGTGCGCCAATGGTGGTTTTTGAACCATTATGCACGGATGTTACTTCTTGTCTGAGTTTATGTGCCAATCTTGAATTATTAATTTATGCGCGTGTATGCCAGTATTCTCTTTAGCATGCTTAACTCTTAATGATTCTCTAGTTCTCTTTTATCTTGTTATTTTAGTTAATCTTGGTTATTTTCTGAACCTGACATTCTTGATATTGATCTTGATTTTCTGACATGATCTAGTGATTGTGCATTATAAATAAACTCCTGAATCTTGACATGAAACATACCTGTATTAATAATCCTAATACTGTACTGATAATCCTGATCCTGTATTACTAATTGCTCATGATCCTGATACTCCTGATAGTGGCTTGATGTAGCACATTCCTGACTTGAGAATTTTTGTAACTGTCCTGATCAAGGCTATTAGTAGTACCTGTATTGCATGACCTGTATCCTCGTGATTGATTTTGATTGAACTCATCAAGTTACTGTCCTGTCTTGCATCATGTCTAAGAAAGATTCCTGAGCACCAAGGTCGGGAATCCTTGATAATTGTCCAGGCTAATAACTAGAATATTAATCTAGAAAGCATATAGAGAATTTTTTTGGCTACATGTAATCCCGGTATCTCAGCGATACCTAATGGATTTGGAGCTCTCCATCGTGAGGGACACACTTCTAGCACACCGTCGAGTGTTGCACTACTAGAAAAGATAAGAAATGATTATACCTAATAAATCTATACTATGTACCTATTCTTTTGGATAACCTGGATAGTCTACATGGCATGTGGCTGTAAGAAATCTCAAACTACACGTGTTAGTAAATAGGACTGTGATAACCCTAGCTAGTTAATGATAGCAAGCCGTAGGGCATGATTGGTCATGATTGCTTGATTTCCAGTCTAGTCTAGTCCCCTTATGTTTTATTTTCAACAACTGATCCTGAGAACAATAATTGAAGCCTAACTCCAGATATCCTTGTTTTATATTCCAGAGCATGTTTAATTCTTATTTTTTACCTGCTGTACTTATTTAAATGTTCCTTATACTATTTTTTATTGATTTGTCTGTAAGCTGGTTTTAGTTCCTAAGTTTGGCTCCCTTGTGGTACTTGCTATTTTGGGGTCTGACTCCATTGGTTTTGTATGGCCAGATTTTGGAGCAGGACCTCAGGATCTTCCGTATTTTCTGCCTTTAGATGATGAACACCACGAGCACGCTAGGACATGAGTGAGTTTCTTCTTCCTTACCCACTTGATCTTGTATATTATTCTTTTGAGGCATTTAGCCACCGAGCACGTGTTTAACTCATATTTTGGAACTTAACATTCTAGCCTGCGGGCCTACATGTAAAGCATATTATAGACTATAGCTAGAGCTGATCATGTAACATGGTACTCTTGCTAGTTCTTCATTTTATAACTAGCTTCATGATCATCTGTGTATGTATAGTTTGGGACGCCTTACTATTATATGTTTGGTGATTATACATCTTGTAACTTGTTGCTTGCTTTAGATTGAGACACCTAGGATTCTTGACCCAGGATTGCCGGATGGATTGTAGAGTAAACCATCACATGTCTAGACAGCCGTGACCGTATCTCGGGGTATAGAGTACTCTGGTATACGTAGTTGACTTTGTCTGCCCCCGCTCTCCAGTATTCTGGTTCTGGGACATGACATATATCTATACCAGTAAGTATGTTTCTTTATATAACATATTTACTGGTGGCAATGCCCTCAAAGATACGTCTGTTTTGCTCCCTCCATACGTGCCAAACTATTGCTCCGAATATGAGGCGTATCCGCTTGTACTCTCCCTCCCATTTTCCTTTATGCGCTTGGACCTCATTCATGACCGACGAAAGTTGCCTACTATGTGTTGTAGGGAGTCCAAATTTGGTGCGCTGTTGGTTCCAAGTGTCCCAAACAAAATCATAACAGAAGAACAGGTTGGCCTTGGACTCATCAAAAATGTCACACAAGCAACACTTCTTATTAGTACAGTACACTCCAAACATAGCCAAGCGATCTCTAGTAAGCAGATGATTACGGATCATTTTTTATAGACATAAGAAAAACTTGACCGACGTTCCTTTAGTACAGGCCACTTTCGCCTAAGATACCTCCTCAGTTATGGGTCTGATTTGGTTAAGAGCCGTCAGGAAATTAAAAGTTCCTTTGTCCATGTCTTCCCATATCCAGTAATCTTCCGTGCCCACCTTATCATTTTCCACTGAGCGAATATCACCCACATAAGCCATCTCTATCAAACGATCCTGGAAATTCCATTCTCCCCCCCGAATAAGATAGTTGCCAAACTCAGTCGATCCCCTAAGCTCGTAAACATGCCAACTCTCTCTCTCAATCAGACTGTTGTGGTTAAACCAAGGGTCATGCCACAATCTAGTTTGATTTTCCAAGCTATATATATATATAGTTCGGCGTGTAGGAGCAGTCAGTGTCACTCCCCGGTCTCCCGCAAGCCTGATAGTCCCCGCTGAACGTGAATCACCACGTTGCAGCTCTCCCGCGGGACGATCGTTCTCATCAGGACGTGATGCCGTGCAAGCCTAAAGTGCGCTTGCACAAGGCCAAAGCTTTGATACAAGGGCAAGTAAGCTATTCGATACTGAAGCAGCGGCACATAACATTGCAGAAAAGTGAAGAACTCAATGGCATATGAAAACATGCTCTTTTATTGATAATCGAAAGTGTTACAAGTGGCACATGGCCGAGATTACAATTCGCTCAAGCACTCTTCTCTCGATTACAATAACACCGTTCCATACATTATGTCCCTCTATACAAAAGCAGCTCAAAGAAGGCACAAACTCGATGCGGCTCCAGGCATCGACTCCAGATTTTCGGCTCCTTGGGATGAGGCACGGCTATCGCTTCCTCAGACGAACGAGCACCTGAGAACAAGCAAACTGTTGGTGGGTCAGCACTTTATACAAGTACTGGTGAGATAAAACAACTGAACAGAAGCTACACCCCCTGAAACCCACACTAAGTAATCATGTGGCAAAACATTACATTACTAGTGATCTTGCTACTTTTACTTATGTTCATTTCATGCAGTTTGCTAGCGGAGTCATATTTCTGTGTGTTTGGAAACATCTCTTTGAAAACATAATCAAACAACCAATCAATCGAGGCAACCAATTCAAGCACGAGGAATCCTGTTCGGGTGTGCGCAGCGTGTTTGGTGCACTATATGCAAGGATTCTAGGGACAGACAGCATTTAGGGTTCATCAATCAAGCACACAAGTTAACTATCAATCAGAGGTCGGTCCCCGAGTAACTCAGGATCGGTAGCGGTAATCCAGCTAACCAATGACTCACATTCTGATCCTATTAGCAGCTGTGACTCATGGTTGCACATTACTGCTGAAGCAGCCGTAGCCAAGGTTCAGCTCTGCACTAATAGTCATTGTCCGACCGATGCAATGCATGAAGCGCTAACGGGAGGTCTCTACGATGCAGACAAAATGAATAAGCAGGCATAAGCATAAACTCATATTTTTTACCCCATGGCCGAACGGTTATCCCTGCAGTAGACATACAAGTTAGCAACAATTTGCATAAACGTATATGTTTACCGTTCTTTAGTTTTCTTTCCGTCTCTGCATCAAACAGTTAGGTATGCAAGAAGGCTAGCCTAGCATGCTCCCTAACTACCTGAATGCAGCTATCTCCATGAACTTCTCTAGTGCAGACTCAACTCTTCTCTACAGAAGCACCGCCTCCCTCTAATAGCCACGCCCCCTGGATCCCGAAGGACCGGAACATCAGGGCGCACTATTAGTCTTACCCCATCGCATCACCATCCTCCATCCAATATCCACGCCCCGAGCTCAGGGCGCGTTATTAGTCTCCCACATTTCGTTTGTCCCCCATCCACCGCAAGCACCCACATATCACTAGCACATCTCTTTCACAATAGCACACAACATGACAAAGTCATAATCGAATCATCTTATCACATTCCTAATAGCCGCACCCCCAAGATCCCGTAGGACCGGACGTCAGGCGGGCTACTAGTCTAGCACACACAAGACAAGCATTTACTCTCGCATTCGAAACAAGCATTCAAGACAAGCCATATGAACACGATGACAATCAAACATATGAACGATCTTTCAGTTAAGACTAGCATGGCACGGGTCTATTATCACATCAAGTAAAACATGCAGTTCTATCTTCTTAGCATAGCAATGGTTCTATCTCATTTCGGACAAGCATACATATTCTCTTAGTTAGGAAACATATTCGTTTCAATGACAAGCTATGTGAGTTCTCTTATTAGCATGCTGAGTCGGTTCTATCATTTTCTTATGAAAACATTCTTCTTAAGCAAACAAGCATTCAAAAACTCAGATTCATTATTAAGGCATGCGAGAATCAGAGAATACAGTTCTGCCCACTCACATTGATTAATCGGTCAGGAACTCTCCGAGAAGACTTCCGGTCGAGCAAGCAAGGCGATCTCACTTGTACGTAGCGTCGACGCGGAGCGGGGCGCTACAGTCAGGCCCCTTCGCAAGGCTACAACTCAGCTCGAAGGCTTACAACCAATCCCGCCCTTTGGCCTATATATACAATCCCTAGCACGAAGGACCCACCCATCCCGAAGGCTTACATCCCGGCTCGAAGGCACCACCATCCCAACCCGAAGATACCGTCCGAAGGCTCCATCCGGCCCGAAGATCTCACGCAGCCGCAGCCGCACCGCACCGCACCGTAGCCAACCACCACTCCACCATTTAATTCTCCCAAAGAGAAATTAATGGCGCCGGGAGATCTCGATCTCATGACCTCTCCATCCAGATGTATCGGTCTTAACCGTTATATATATATATATATATATATATATATATATATATATAGCAGGGGACTTTAGATCCGAAGAACGTACGTCTACATCTGCACACTTTGAATCCCCGTGGACACCTTCAACAATCATCATCAACATTTGAGTGACCTTTACTGGACAGTGCAGGAATGAAATATTCAACATTTATTTAGTCCCACAAAGGAAACGCTAGTAGCCTGGTAAGGTTTGTGATGGTACAAATGGAGATGGTTGAACTTCTTTAGAACATACTTACCTGGACGTGCTCTTTGGGTGATCAAGAAGGCCTAGGTCAGTGACCTCCATTTGCTGAGGGGATCCGCGTTGGTGCGGTTTCTGCCAATCTTTAATATTCAAATCTTGTTTCCATTTTTAGATGGCTAAATTTCAACTTTTTACTCTCACTTATTCTTTGACTTTTTTACTCTATAATTTGATCCAATCAATTATTGAATATTTTTAACTTCATACAACAAAAATAATTTTTTTTTTGAAACTACCCCGCCCTCCCTCCTCTCTCCTCGGCTGCCCCACTCATGCGACCCCATGGCCCCCCTCCCTCTTTCTCCGCTCCTGCGGCGACGACAACAGTGCCGCCTGCGGCAACTTTGTTTTCGTGCCTGCGGCGGCGACAACATCAGCGGGAGGAGGTGGGGGCAGACGAGGGGACCGACGGCGGGAGGAGGGGTGGGGGTGGGTTTGGCAGAGGGAGGTAGGGGTGGGGGGAGGGGGGCGGAGAGGGAGGATGGGTATTTTTGGATTTTTTTTGCTCGTTAAAATAATTTAGGGTATCAAGTTGAAAAATTGTGATCATAATTGTCAATTGTACTGATGTAATGTTTGGCGCACGGACCTGAAGCTCACATATACGAAACGTAATGTATGAGAACATCATCATCCAGAGTCCTTGATTCAGTTATAAGCCTAAGGGCATACTCTATAAAATACTTTAGGGTATCAAGTTGAAAAATAGTTATAGTGATTCTCAAGTAGCAAATTTGGTCATAATTGTCAATCGTACCAACGTAAATTGGTAGTGAAATAATTACAGTCGAATAAAGCCAAACAAATTTGGTTCGGTTTTGAAATAAACTGACTTGGGTGCTGATCGGTTTTGATCGCTGACAAAAATGTCGGCAGATTGTGATCATAACCAAATTGTAGGACATCACAGCCATATGGATCGCAGAACAATTCACAGGCAAATTTTGATCACAGGCAAACATCAAAACAATGAAGAAATCAAACTCTTCGACGTAGAAACTTGCAGCTAATGGAAACAGCTATAGTGTGTAACCAATTGCCACTCCAAATAGATTCAAGTACTTTTAGTCCACTATTCTCTGTTGCAATGCTTTCATCAATTTAGTAAGTATGAACTTATCGAGATTTGCTCGGACTGCGGCTATGTAAGTGTAGTTGTGGTTTCCGGTGATGGGATCACCGGAGCAATAACCGTTTGCGAGAAGCAAGGAAGTGTAGTAGTAAAAAAAAAAAAAAAACTGATAATTTCTGCGGATGTGCTTTGGTATCTAATGATGACAAAATAATAATAATAATTTCTTCGAGTTTAACTAAACGGTAATTTTTGTCCAATTGTTAGGATCTCTTTTCCTTGCAGAAAATTTATTCGAAGAAGATAGCGTACATGTCGGCGACAGTTGCAGAGAGATGAAGAAGAGGGAGAGAGAAAAGAGAGCGAGACAAAGGAGGAAGCAGAGTCTGCTTCAGGGGGAGGCAGGTTAGGCAGCCGTCTAGGACCGCCTCCTCAAGGGGACTTCTATTTTTTTTTTTCTTCCTGAAATTTTAGTTTTTGTTTTGAAGCAGCAGCTTAGACTAGTCCAGAACCAAAAAAAAAAGTATGGAGGATTCTTAGATAAGAATCAAATAAAACTTGAAAAAAAAAATGTCTAGAGTATCATTTTTGGATTTGCTGGATTATGGATTTATAAAACATTATATATAGGGATGAGGGTCTTATTTTTTAGACTTGTCTGGAGCTTCCAAAATGCTGGAGCCGACCCTGAAGGAGGGTCTCGACTCTCGAGGCTTAGCCTGTGGTAGAGTCACTCGGCAAAACAGAAGAGTCTTCAGCAAAGAGGTAGTCTCAAGGGAGAGAAAAAAAATGGAGAGATTTAGATTTAGGGTTAGCCGTCCCCTCCCTCTCCCTCTTCCTCTCCCTAGCTACTTAACAGAACGCTACCGGTTTGGTTCATTTTAATCGATTTTTGGAATGATCAAATCATTAATCGAATCAAACCGGTCGGTTATCAATAAAACGTTACAAAATCAATCTGACCAGTCCATCGGTTCGATTAAAAACAAATCGATTCCTTTTGGTCCGGGTCAATTTTGTAGGTTCAGTCCAAAAGTGCACAATTCTACTTCTAGCTAACACTCAAAACGGACCATTGGAGCCACTAAATGATTGAAGAAATATGGCGCTAGATAAAACAACCATCTACAATTCTAAGAAAGAGAATGATTGAAAAAATGTAGCTCTTGATGAAACAACCATCTACAATTCTAAGAAAGAGAATTAGATATGAGAGAGAGAGAGAGAGAGAGAGAGATTATAACATCAAATTTTATTTGGAAGGATAAATTATAGTGGATTTGCATGAGAGAGGAGGATTTTCAAATTTTGCATATAAGGGGATGGAGTGTCAGTGCAACTGACGTCCAAAACAAATTTAGACTTTGGCGCCAGTGCAACTGGCGTCCCACTAATTTTTGTGTGTGGTGCCAGTATGACTGGCGCCCAACTTAATTTTTTTAACGGTCGTTTTTGACGGTTTTATTTACAACGGTCTGATTTTTAACCATTGTAGTTCTTATATAAACGAAGAGTTGGAAGAGCTTTTCATTTACACTTCTAAATCATATTCTTCCTCAATCAGATCCTACTCCCACCGCCATAAAAAATGAACATGACAATAATGGAGAAGAATGACGTAACAATGGAGAAGGAAGATGTCGTCTCCGAAGATTTTATCGTCCGATGAATCCGTCGATTGAATGGACACACTTTAGTATAATTTATAACGAAAAAGGCGAAAGAAGACTCTCAAACGCAACTCATGTTCGATGCATCCATTGTGAGGAAAGATTGGCCTAGAAGTCTTGCACCGGAATCCTACATAGACATTTAGAAAATTTTATTATCTTTTATTAATTTTTGCTACTTGTATTGTCATCTAAAAAAAATTATATTGTCTTTTATTAATTTCTGCTACTTGTAATGCCATGTAGAAAAATTGCAAGATAAGAATGTCTACTTTACAAGAATGTTTATTTTATTATAGTTAAGTTTAGAGATAGAGAGGAGAAGAGGAAGTAGGGGAAGAGAGAATATGAGAAAGGAGATTGCAAGGGCCTTAAACCTTAGGTTGCATCTCATGTCTATTTATATTGATATGCAATACACCCACAATTACTATTATACCCTCATATGATAAATAACAAAATAAAATAACTCTAACACCCTCCCTCAAGCAGGAGCATATAGATCAGACATGCCCAGCTTGCTACATAAATCAGAAAATGGACCGCGAGCAAGTGGTTTGGTGAGGATATCACCTAATTGATCCTCTGACCGAACATAAGGAGTGACAAATATCTGTTTCTTCAGCAACAAATCACGAACAAAATGACAATCCACCTCGATATGCTTCGTGCGCTCATGAAACACCGGATTACTTGCGATAAACATTGCCGACTGATTATCACAATACATCTCCATCGGAATAGGAATCATAATTCCCATTTCATGAAGAAGAGACTGCACCCACATCATCTCAGAAGCTGTATGAGCCATCGCACGGTACTCGGCCTCTGCACTAGAACGAGCCACAACATTCTGCTTCTTACTACGCCACGTGACAAGATTGTCACCCACAAACATACAATAGCCAGAAGTAGACCTCCTATCACTGCGACTGCCTGCCCAATCAGCATCACTGAACCCAGTCACCGTAAGCAACTGGGAAGGTTTGTACAACAAACCCTTTCCAGGTGCACCCTTCAAGTATAGAAGAATGCGAGAGATAGCCTCCCAATGTGGTTGCCGAGGGGCATGCATAAACTAACTAACTACTCCAACTGCATATGTGATGTCTGGTCGAGTAACAGTAAGATATATAAGTTTGCCAACCAAACGTCTATAATATCCAACATCCTCAAATAACTCTCCTCTGTCAACATCAAGCTTGTCATGATAATCCATAGGAGTCTCAACTGGCCGACACTCCAACATCCCAGTCTCGGAAAGTGTAAACCCCCTGATTTTTCAAAATTTTCAAAACTGGATTTTTCACAATTTTCTGGAATTTTCTGGGAATTTTCTGTAATTTAAAAACAGGGCTTTAATATTTAAATAATTTTTAAATAATAATAAATAGTATTAAAATATTATAAAAATAATATTTTTGGGTGTAAAATGAAAAACTGGACTTAGGGTAATTTTTCTGGAATTTATTGGGCCCCGGACCTATTTTTAAATTACCAAAAACTATTTATTTATTTATTTGTTATTTCTGATTATTATTATTATTATTATTATTATTTGTTATTTCTGATTATTATTATTATTATCATTATTTAAATTATCTAAACCCTAGGCCCGCGGCACATTGGGCCGGCCCGGCCCAGTCCCAATCCGGCCCATCCCCTAGCGGGTCGGGTCGGATCCGCCAGACCCGACCCGAGACCCGCTAGCCCGCTCCCCTCGACCCAGTCTCCCCCTCCGCTCCGCTCCCGGCGCTCCGCCGCGTCCTCCGCTCCGCTCGACTCGCCGCGTCCCACGCCGCCACGACCACCGGCCCCTCCGCCTTGCCCGGCGCCACCCTCTCCCTCACTCTCCCTATATAACCCTAGCCTCCCGACGTCGACCTCCCCCTCCTGGCCGCCGCTCTACCGCACCCCTCCGCTCCTCGACACGCCGCGTCGCCTCCGCCACCGGACCGCCCCCAGCGCCGCCGTGCGGACCCCCAGCCTCTCCCCTGTAACGCCCCGCTCCGCGCCGGCGTTATGTATCAAGGTGAGTGGGCAGAACTTCGTTCTCTGATTCTTGCACGCCCTAAATAAATAACCTGAGTTTTTGCTTGCAATATTTTCTTAAGAGAATGATAGAACCTGCCTTGCATGTTAATGAACGAACTCACCTAGCATGTCTTTGAATCAATGTCTGCTAAACGAGAATCCTGAATCGCCTGCTTAGAGTGCATGAACATGTTCACTATCGTCTATGCTTCGAGAGAACCATACTGTGCCTGAATGTGTTCAAGTGATAAGTCGGATTGCCCCGCAACAAAGATTGTTTATAGATGGTTCGTCTCGTCTGCATACTAAAAGTTTATTTGATAGTGTTCCATGCATTCGCACGCGGTCGGACAATGGCTATTGGTGGAGAGCTGAACTGCATGTGTCACGGCTGCTACCATGATAGTGCAAAGCAACCATGAGTCACAGCTGCCTCTAGCATCAGATAAAAGAGTCATTGGTATGCTAGACTAACCGCTACCGATCCTGAGATACTCGGGGACCGCCCTGCATATAGCTAAGTCATTGTGTTGGCTTGGATAGTGACTGCCCCTAAGAATGTGCATCGTGTGTCTAGCTTTGCATCAGACCCTCGAGTCGCACGAGACACGCTGCGCACACCCTGAACATGAACGGTTTGCTTGCTTGCATATTCAATATGAAACTCTGTTTCCAAACATGTTTCTAAACAAGTAAATTGACTCTGCTAGAACTGCATGAAACGAACCTAGGTAAAACTAGAAAGATCACTAGTAATGTAATATTTTATAACATGATTACTTAGTGCCTGTTTGAGTGAATGCTTGTTTCTGTTCAGTTGATTTATCTCACCAGTACTTGTATAAAGTGCTGACCCACCAACAGTTTACTTGCGTGCAGGTACTGGATCGTCCGAGGAAGCGATAGGCGTGCCACAGTCCCGAAGACCCGGAATCCTGGTTTCGATTGTTGCCCCGAGAATGCTATCGTATAAGGGGACATAATGTATGGAACGAACGTGTGCCTTTGCTAAAGGAAACCCAAGTTGCCTCGATTGTCCCGAACACTCAGTTGGCTAATGCATTGCATTGCAACAAGTCCCTTTCCGCTGCTTACTCGATTGATGCGATGATAGCCAACTATCAACTTAAACGATTGGCCTTGCACGGGCGCAACCCCAGGCCCGTGCGGCATCACGTCCCCCGAAAGCTCGAACGGGCCATTCGCTTGGCTCCCTTCCTCCCTCGCACCCGCGGGACGGGCGCGGTGATTCGCGTCCGGTGCGCCGAGGCACGGTGATACGTGTCCGGTTCGTTAATTCCCGACCGCACGGGGTGGGGCAGGGCGGAGCGGCGGCCCGGGCAGGGCCGGGGCGTGACAGAATGGTATCAGAGCGGAATCGATTCTCTGGCCCAAACCGTTGCTATGACTCTGAGATATTATCGATATGGTATTGCAAAGAGCGTTCCATACAATAAGTCCATAGATATCCTCAAAGTGCAAAATGTTTCCTGAACTTGAATTGCTTGATTGTTTCGATTGAGTACGGCGAGGGACGGCACTATCGCTACTCGGGATATCGAGAAGTTTATCCTTGAAGTTTCGAGGACGAAACTTTTTGTTGGTTGGTAAGTATGTAACGCCCCGCTCCGCGCCGGCGTTATGTATCAAGGTGAGTGGGCAGAACTTCGTTCTCTGATTCTTGCACGCCCTAAATAAATAACCTGAGTTTTTGCTTGCAATGTTTTCTTAAGAGAATGATAGAACCTGCCTTGCATGTTAATGAACGAACTCACCTAGCTTGTCTTTGAATCAATGTCTGCTAAACGAGAATCCTGAATCGCCTGCTTAGAGTGCATGAACATGTTCACTATCGTCTATGCTTCGAGAGAACCATACTGTGCCTGAATGTGTTCAAGTGATAAGTCGGATTGCCCCGCAACAAAGATTTTTTATAGATGGTTCGTCTCGTCTGCATACTAAGAGTTTATTTGATAGTGTTCCATGCATTCGCACGCGGTCGGACAATGGCTATTGGTGGAGAGCTGAACTGCATGTGTCACGGCTGCTACCATGATAGTGCAAAGCAACCATGAGTCACAGCTGCCTCTAGCATCAGATAAAAGAGTCATTGGTATGCTGGACTAACCGCTACCGATCCTGAGATACTCGGGGACCGCCCTGCATATAGCTAAGTCATTGTGTTGGCTTGGACAGTGACTGCCCCTAAGAATGTGCATCGTGTGTCTAGCTTTGCATCAGACCCTCGAGTCGCACGAGACACGCTGCGTACACCCTGAACATGAACGGTTTGCTTGCTTGCATATTCAATATGAAACTCTGTTTCCAAACATGTTTCTAAACAAGTAAATCGACTCTGCTAGAACTGCATGAAACGAACCTAGGTAAAACTAGAAAGATCACTAGTAATGTAATGTTTTATAACATGATTACTTAGTGCCTGTTTGAGTGAATGCTTGTTTCTGTTCAGTTGATTTATCTCACCAGTACTTGTATAAAGTGCTGACCCACCAACAGTTTACTTGCGTGCAGGTACTGGATCGTCCGAGGAAGCGATAGGCGTGCCACAGTCCCGAAGACCCGGAATCCTGGTTTCGATTGTTGCCCCGAGAATGCTATCGTATAAGGGGGCATAATGTATGGAACGAACGTGTGCCTTTGCTAAAGGAAACCCAAGTTGCCTCGATTGTCCCGAACACTCAGTTGGCTAATGCATTGCATTGCAACAAGTCCCTTTCCGCTGCTTACTCGATTGATGCGATGATAGCCAACTATCAACTTAAACGATTGGCCTTGCACGGGCGCAACCCCAGGCCCGTGCGACATCACGTCCCCCGAAAGCTCGAACGGGCCATTCGCTTGGCTCCCTTCCTCCCTCGCACCCGCGGGACGGGCGCGGTGATTCGCGTCCGGCGCGCCGAGGCACGGTGATACGTGTCCGGTTCGTTAATTCCCGGCCGCACGGGGCGGGGCAGGGCGGAGCGGCGGCCCGAGCGGGGCCGGGGCATGACATCCCCCGGCCTCCCTCCTCCTCTCCTCCGTCGAGCAACCGCGGCAACAACAGCAGCCAGCAGCAGCGCCGGCGCCTCCGCCCGGCCGGCCGCTCAGCACCGCCTCTGCGCCGCCGCGTCGCCTCCGTCCCCTCCACCGCAGTCCAGCCGCCGGAGCTCCGCCGTCCAGAATCCCCAATTCCCCTGAGCCCTAACCCTAATTCGATTTCCTGTGTCCGGACACGTGTCGGACACGTGTCGGACATGATTCGACCCCGGTTTTTCGGGTCCCCTTCAGGTACTTGTAACTTTCACCTCGTAGCTCCGATTCCAATTTCGTAAGTTGTGTTACGAAGCCTGTATGATCCTCTCGGTGTCCGGATAAACCGTTCGGGGCATCGCGTCCTGTGGTGATCGCGCACCGCGATCCAAAAACAGGAAAAACCAGACCCTGTTTCACCCCGGAACCGAGTACGCCCCGCCAAACGGGACGACTTGGTCGTGCGCGATCTTCACAGATGCGTGCGCGTCGTTGATACGGACGTGCGAGATTTCGCGAAAGCTGATTCGGGTGTGCGTGCACACCGGAATCAACGCGTATCCGCGGACATCGCCCCGTATCCGACTTTTCTGCAATTTACCCTAACTTCGTGCACACACGTCGGATTAAAACAAAACTTACGCCATCGGACTCATAGTGATACGCTGGTCCTGTGAGCCAAGTTTGGTTCGATTCTGAGAACGTTGACGAAATCGCGTGTCGTGGACCCCATAGGCCCCGCTCGACGGGCGATTTTGTGATCGGCTCATCGGAATCCAATTCTGAAAGTTCTGTTGGGTTCGTATCATCGTTCCTGACCTGTTGACACTAAGTTTGGTGAATTTGGAGACCTTTGACCCTGACACGTTTTTCGGTGCAAAGCGGGCCCACATGTGGATCCCGTTTTGACCCAAAACTGCCGTTTTTGTCCTTGTCTTCAAATTGGACTCAAGGATAGGCGTTTCTAGCTGATTGATATTTTCTGGATCTGATGGTGATGTTTATTTCAGCAACCGGAGTACCACCTGCAATTCTCACTGAAGTCAGAACCGCAAACAGAATCGGAACCACAGGCAAGTGTACCTTGCCAAACCCTGCAGCTTGCTACTTATTTTTCTTGACTTGTTTATACATCAGTGGGCAAGTAAAGCTTGATAAATATCAGTAATTCTTGTTATAGAACTTGCCTGAATTCTGGTTTAAATGCATATAAACCTGTTTAACTGTTAAAACCCAGGACCGAGTGGCTTACTTAGCGTCCGATTACCAGTCGGGTGCCAACTCCGTACGCGGAGTTGTGTAACGTCACATAAAGATGGATATCGAGACCCGATAATTCTCGTACTTGTCTTATCAAGTACTCCTAAACCCAGGACACTTGACACTATTCATGAGATAGAGTCTTCCTGAGACATTCATGGTGATTCTGTATAGGATACATGACTTGACAGAGATATTTTATATGACTTGTTGCATTAGCTATGATCCCGCTGACATGGACATAAGACGTTATGGTCATGATATGCGTGATTACATTGGGTGGGGAGAGTCACACAGACTACAGGTTGATGTTTATATATTATGCCGGCGTCTTAGTCTCACTACGAGATAGGCAACCACATGATATCACTGCTACCGGCTCCCCGACACAGAGCTTGTAGTAGTTTCAGCCTGAGTTCTAGTGCTGCTCTCATATTGCATATCACTTAGCTGGTTACATCGTTACCCTATTGTTTTATTTAATTTCTGCACTGCATTTATTTTGGCTTGTGTTATCTGTACCTTGTATGTCCCCTGAGGACCTGGAATGGACTATGTCCCCAGGTATAGCCGAAGAGATCCATCCAGAGATACACCGTACAGGAGCACTTCCAGGAGCTGTACCAGGACCTGAGGACGAGATCGTACCAGAGGACTTCTCTTGAGCATTGACTGTATATAGTTGGTTATTTCTGTTTCTCTTTCCAGTTGTTTATTTCCTGTCTATTTGCATTGTTGTACCAGACATATTCTCGGATTATTTCCCGAGAAATTTATTGAGATTTGACAGTTATTTCTATTTACATTACTCTGTCTTTTAATCTGTGATTATCTGTGGTGGATGAGAATAGAATAACCCGTGACTTGTAATAATTGCCCTAATTCCTGTTAGACTACAACTTAAGCATGCCCTGATGGATCCATTAAATTGGGTTGTCCATCGGTGCGTGCTGCTGGCCATTGCCACGTGCCCTGTCCCTCGTCATTTTGGGACTGGGGCGTGACAGAAAGCAAGTCTAGAACATACTTGCGTTGTGACAGATACACCCCCTTCTTAGATCGAGCAACCTCGATTCCAAGAAAATATCGAAGAAGACCCAAATCCTTAGTATGAAACTGACGACTAAGGTAGGCCTTCAAGTCCGCAATTTTAGCATGATCACTCCCAGATATAATGATATCATCAACATAAACAATCAATACGATAATACCTGCTGAGGAAGAATGGCAAAACACTGAATGATCTGATGTGGTACGCCGAAAGCCATACTGAATGAGAACTGAACTGAACTTGTCAAACCAAGCACGAGGTGACTGTTTTAGTCCATATAATGCTTTCTTCAATCGACATACGAGTCTTTTATTTTCTGCTACAACATATCCCGGTGGTTGATCCATATATACCTCCTCTTGTAAGTCACCATGTAAGAAAGCATTCTTTATGTCCAGCTGATATATAGGCCATTGGTGATTAACCACCACATAAATAAGAATCCGAACTGAATTCAGCCGAGCCACTGGAGAGAAAGTTTCCATATAATCCACGCCATATGTCTGAGTATACCCTTTTGCAACCAACCGTGCCTTGAGGCGCTCAACAGAACCATCAGGGTGATACTTAACAGTGTACAGCCATCTACAACCCACTGTTTATTTTCCAATATGAAGTGATGTAAGCTCCCAAGTCTGATTTTGATGTAAAGCATATATCTCCTCATCCATTGTACTTTTCCAACTAGAAGATGACATAGCCTGCTTGTAAGTTTTGGGAATAAAAGTAGAAGACAATGAAACAACAAATGCTTGAAAAGATGATGAAGCACGGTGTAATGAAACATAGTTAGAAATAGGATGCTTATTCTTTGTGGTACAAAGGCGTTATCTTTTTCTGAGAGCAATAGAAAGATCATATGGATCTGTGGTGATGGGAGCAGAAACCTTAGGCACGGAAGATGATTGGTTGAAGGCTGAATTTTGCAGAACCACTGGCCTGTCCTTGGATCTCTGATAAACCTGTAAATGGGGAATGGAGACAGAAATTGATTCAGGAATGACCGAAAGTGGTATGGAAGATATCAAATCTGTTGTAAAAGGAATACAACGGTCTCCTGAAGGAAAGAAAGGGGTAGACTCAAAGAATATAACATCCGCACTGACATAATATTTGTGTGACTATGGACTGTAACAACGATAACCTTTTTGAGTACGGGGATAACCAAGAAAGACACACTTAAGAGATCTAGGAGCCAACTTATCTCGATTAGGTTCCAAGTTATGAATAAAAGCGACACAGCCAAACACTCGAGGAGATAAGAAAAAGGGTGCGACATCTGTATGTAATATAGTAAATGGAACTTTGTTATTTAATACAGATGATGGCATGCGATTAATAAGATAACATGCAGTAAGAACGGCATCTGCCCAATACTGTTTGGGGATATGCATATTGAACATGAGAGTTCGAGCCATATCTAAAATGTGTCGATGTTTACGTTCGGCTATACCATTTTGTTGAGAGGTGTGGACACAACTGGTTTGATGAATAATACCACGATCAACACAGAAACTGTTCACAGAAGATTGAGTATACTCCAAAGCATTATCAGAACGCAGAATTTTGATACGTTTATTAAACTGAACATAGACTTCATTATAAAAGACAGATAACACATTTGGAAACTCAGATCTTTCTTTCATTAAATAACACCAAGTTATTCTGGAATAATCATCAATAAAAATAACAAAATACTGAAATCCTTTCGGACTTTTGACTCTAGACGGACCTCAAATATCAGAATGAACAAGATCAAAAGACTCTAATTGACGACTCTCACTACGACGAGGAAAGGAACTACGGTGATGCTTGCCTAACTGACAAGCCTCACATTCAAGACTAGAAACATGACTCAAACTAGGAACAACTTGACGCAACTTAGCCAAAGACGGATGTCCCAAACGATAATGCCACTGCAACGGAGAAGTAGAAACAGAAGTGAAGGCCTTTCCAGGTAGATCCAAGTAGTACAGTCCATCTTTTTCATGCCCCGAACCAATCGTCTTCTTCGTCCTGAGGTCCTGAAAAACACACGAATTGGGAGAAAATGCCACATAACATTGAAGAGATTTGGTTAACTGGCTCACAGATAACAAATTAAATGGAAAATTAGGCACATATTGTCACGACCCGCACCCGAAAATTCGGGCACGAGTGCGTGGGTACGTCCAGCCTACGCCGCAGTGTCGGCGGTAGTACGCTGTCTAGAGCATAATCACAGGTAATAAATCTAGCTCATTCACAATATTTTAAATAGGCAAGGAAAAATAGCTGGAAAAAGAACGCTAAGATTTTATAACCAGAATAGGATAATCAGATCCAGAGTTTATTACAGAACCATAGATTATATCGGGGACAAACCCGATTACTAAGATGAAAGGAAAACAAATAGCTAAATGCTAACTACTCTGCAGGAGTAGTCTCCTGGGGGGGAACCGGCTCTGCAACTGTATCACCTGCTGTCTCATAGGGGCCATAAAAGGTGAGGGCAAGGTTCTCATCATCACCTAAACAACGGATCCAGTCAGGAAAGGAGCAAAGTACACAATGCACAACAAGGTTTAAACTAAATATTCGTGACAGGTAGAAAATAACTGACTAAGCATTATGTTGAGAAATGCGTAAGTAAGTAGTGAAATTAACTGAGAAATAATGTTATAAAACAAGACTAGAAGTAAAATATGATTGATTGCTATAAACCAGAAATCTGAGTAAAACAGGAATAAAATGTGACAAGAAATAGAACTGTAACGAGACAGGAACTTATGTGCGTGAACTTGTATATTTAGAATACCTAGTTGGCATGTAGGGGTTTATAAGGCTATAAGGCCGTCATAGACGACTAGTACACAATGACTACGGGAATAATCAAGTATAAGGCTGATGGTACAATCGCGTACCAACAGCTGGCACACAGTGATTACAGGGGGAAAGGGTAAACTACATGCCTCCTAGTATTCTCCCGCCCGACACGAAAAGCAAGACATGAAATATATTATTCAAGACATGAAATCCAGTGTTCTAACTCTACATATGATCATCAATGGTACTATTAAGCAGGGAATTTATTTATCACAATATAAAGGTTAAACTTGAAGTGCAGGTACTTGCTTGTTGTTTGGATCTGATTAAATTGGTTCTTGGGGGAAAAGTCCAGAGATGAGTCAAAAAGCTGAAATAGACATTACCATCACGCTCAGAAGATATCAAATAGTTAGAAATGCCTGTCCTTGGGTCCAATTTGGAGACAAGGACAAAAACGGCAGTTTCGGGTCAAAACGGGGTCCGCCGTTGGGCCCGCTTTGCACCGAAAAACGCGTCCGGGTCAAAGGTCTCCAATTTCACCAAACTTAGTGTCAACAGGTCAGGAACGCTGATACGAACCCAACAGAACTTCCAGATTTGGATTCCGATGAGCCGAACACAAAATCGCCCGTCGAGCGGGGCCTGTGGGGCCCACGACACGCGATTTCGTCAACGTTCTCAGAATCGAACCAAACTTGACCCACAGGACCAGCGTATCGCTACGAGTCCGATAGCGTAAGTTTCGTCTCGATCCGACGTGTGTGCACGAAGTTAGGGTGAATTGCAAAAAAGGCGGATACGGGGCGATGTCCGCGGATACGCGTTGATTCCGGTGTGCACGCACATCCGAATCAGCTTCCGCGAAATCTCACACGTCCGTATCGACGCTGCGCACGTATCTGTGAAGACCGCGCGCGACCAAGTCGTCCCGTTTGGCGGGGCATACTCAGTTCCGGGGTGAAATAGGGTCTAATTTTTTCCTATTTTTGGATCGCGGTGTGCGATCACCACAGGACGGGATGCCCCGAACAGTTTGTCCGGACACCGAGAGGGTCATACAGGCTTCACAACGCAATTTGCGGAAATGAAAACGGAGCTACGAGGCGAAAGTTACACGTACCTGAAGGGGACCCGAAAATCAGGGTCGAGACGTGTCCGTGTCGTGTCCGACACGGAGTCCAAATTAGGGCTAGGGTTAGGGTTTACGAACGCTGTGGCGGCGGCCGGTGGTCGGCACGGCGGCGGGGAGCGTCGCTGCGGTGGGGGAGCTGGTCGGAGGGCTCGGGCGGCGCCGGCGAGCTTGGCGGAGGCGGCGCAGAGGCCGGAGGCGGCCGGGGCGGCTGGAGTTGGTGCCGCTGCTGCTGCTCGCCGTGGCCGGAGGCAGGCGGAGGAGAGGGGAGGAAGAAGGAGGAGTTGGCGGCGCTGGCGAGGAGGTCGGCCGGTGGCGGCGAGGTGGCACGGTGCGGCGGGGAGCCGGAGGGGAGGTTAGGGCAGTGGCCGGAGGGAAAGTGAGGGCGGAGGAGATGGGGGAGCCGGGGTTTTATAGGGCGGAGGGGCGCTGGGTCAGCCGGAGATGACGGGGGTCGTAGCGACCGGCCCGGGAGAGGCGGAGCGGCCAGGCGACGTGGCCGGAGCTCCGCCGGAAAACGCGCGGGGAGGAGGGAAGGTGGGGGAGCTGGTCGCCCGGGTCGGGCGGCACGCGGGTCGGGTCTGTCTGACCCGACCCGACCCGGTAGTGGGTTGGGCTGGGCCAGGAACTAACGGGCCGGTCCAATGGGCCGGGCCGGCCCAAGGAAAAAAAAAAGAAAATAAATAATAAAAATAAATAATAAATAAATAAATAAATAAATAATTAATTAATTAATAAAAATAGTTTTTAGGCATTTAAAAATAGGTCTGGGGCCCAGAAAAATCCAGAAAAATTACCCTAAGTCCAGTTTTCTATTTTACACCCAAAAATATTATTTTCATAATATTTTAATGTTGTTTAATATCAATTAAAAATCATGTAATAATTTAAAACTCTGATTTTAATTTCAGAAAATTTCCAGAAAATTCCAGAAAATTGTGAAAAGTCCCAATTTTAGTATTTTTGAAAAATCAGGGGCTTACAATCTACCCAACTTATAAAATTTCGTCCTCGAAATTTAAATTAGCAGGGTTCTCTCTGTCCAAACTCACTTGATTACAGTCTAACGGGTTTCTCTCAGGTGGACATTGCGGTCGCTACCCAACTTAGAATTCTACCCATATCCTCTAAGGCTGTACAACTAGTAAAGCTAGGTCTCAACTTAATAAATCATGGTATTGAATCTTTAAGTCTGCAACACAAATACACCACCTATGGTATTCCCTTAGTCATAGAGGTTATCGTCAATTCGACCGGTCTCAGGGGTACATCTAGCACTACAAATCAAACTTATACCAAACACAGGATTTTGTCTTTCCGAAATAAGGGAAGACGAGGATCAATAGTAAAGAGTTTAAGGGCGAGGTGGTAGAACAGAGGTATAGGGATCAAGGCGTTTAAAGAATTCTAATCGGGATTGTCAGGCGGTTATGGATTGAGATTCTATTCTGGTAATGCTGATACGATATGCTCGGACGTATTTAGGGGCAAGTACACTAGTCAACTATATATCTCAATCCACGTAAAGTAGTTGTGCGAAGTGCGAATCAAAATGCACTAAGGTTGATCAGACCGTAGTACACTGATTCTGAATAGACACTTGCATTAGTGGGGTTGATCAGGCCTCAATAATACATGTGTCATGAACAAGCCCGATAAAGGGTAAGCTTGCAAAACTAAGCTATAAAATAGCAGCATATGTCAAGTTCAGCAAAATTTAAGTGCGCTAGATGATGATGAAAAGGAGGTACAAATTATTGAAGTTCACAAAACACATATAAGCACAATAGCAAAAGCCTCTAAAAACTCTACAGTTATCAAAATTAAAAGCATACTAGGTATTTAGTAAGTTCAAAATTACTAGGTTGGGGCTGAGGTCACGAACCAATAGGCACGAGCTAAATAATACTAGAAAAATGATATCTACGAATCACTTACGCGCATTAGTTGCTTCCAGAGTCTGCGCGTTCTCCACGGTCATTACGTAAGCTTGTCCGCGTCCTGGAGCAGTGGGGCAGCTGCGGCGGCGGCGAGGTGGCGCGGGCGGTGGTGCTGTAGCTTGAGGGAGAGGACGCTGGGTTTGCTGCGGGGACCTCTGCTGTTGTTGTTGTTGAAAAGGGCGTTTGTTGGGTCCCGCATTTCCGATATCTCTTTCTCGCTTCAGTTTGTGCCCCATATCTCTCTCTACGCCTTGTGCCACGCTCAGGATTTCCTCATAGGTACGAGCTCGGCTGGTGGTTACAGCAAGGCGAATATCCGGAGATAGCCCCTTCTTGAATCTACGGGCTCTGTCCTCCGGGGTACGAACCATGTACTCCGCAAAGTGGCTTAACCTGCTAAATTCAGCAGTATACTCATCAACAGTCAGGTTACCTTGTTCCAGCTTCTCGAATTGACTTTCGAGAGCTTCCCGAGCTACTTCGGGGTAAAATTTCTCCTTGAATAGCCTCTTAAAATCTTCCCAGGTGAGGTCAGGAGCAGATAGTTGGGGTTCATCTCGGAACCAGGTCCGAGCTATGTCGAACAGTTGTAGGCTTGCGGACTCCACTTTGAGATCATCAGGAACCCGAGCAGTCTTCAGGAGTCTCTCTACGTTCTCTATCCATTCATCGTCATAGAGAATGCCTTCAGTTCCGTAGAATTCCAGGGGTCTTAGGTTCTTGAAATCTTTGGCACTTCCTGGCCTCTTTTGTGGCGACTCCTGGGACTTAATAGCTTCTGAGAGGCTGGTCCGCAGAAGTGCAGTCTGTTCTTTCTGGGATTCCATTAGTCCCTGGAACACTCCAAGTAGTTGTGCCCCATCTAAAGTAACTGCCGGAGTAGATGGAGGTGGAGGGAGTGCAAGAGTTTCGGGCACAGTCTGCTCAGCTGGTTCTGATGTGCCTCCTACTGTGTTCCTTGTCTGAACCATTCTGAAAGATGAAGGGATAGGGAGATCAGAATAGATTACTTGGAAATCAAGGGCGATAGAAAAAATTAATCAGAAGTGATATTAAGAATTGAAATAAGGACCCTATACTGTGAATGAGCTTTTCCTAGAATCCTCAATCTTATTGCAGGCCTGTTCGGTCCCTAAGTTGAAACCGAACAATTTAGTCGTTTGACCTGCATGGGCCACCACAAAAATGTGTCACGACCCGCACCCGGAAATTCGGGCACGAGTGCGTGGGTACGTCCAGCCTACGCCGCAGTGTCGGCGGTAGTACGCTGTCTAGGGCATAATCACAGGTAATAAATCTAGCTCATTCATAATATTTTAAATAGGCAAGGAAAAATAGCTGGAAAAAGAACGCTAAGATTTTATAACCAGAATAGGATAATCAGATCCAGAGTTTATTACAGAACCATAGATTATATCGGGGACAAACCCGATTACTAAGATGAAAGGAAAACAAATAGCTAAATGCTAACTACTCTGCAGGAGTAGTCTCCTGGGGGGGAACCGGCTCTGCAACTGTATCACCTGCTGTCTCATAGGGGCCATAAAAGGTGGGGGCAAGGTTCTCATCATCACCTAAACAACGGATCCAGTCAGGAAAGGAGCAAAGTACACAATGCACAACAAGGTTTAAACTAAATATTCGTGACAGGTAGAAAATAACTGACTAAGCATTATGTTGAGAAATGCGTAAGTAAGTAGTGAAATTAACTGAGAAATAATGTTATAAAACAAGACTAGAAGTAAAATTTGATTGATTGCTATAAACCAGAAATCCGAGTAAAACAGGAATAAAATGTGACAAGAAATAGAACTGTAACGAGACAGGAACTTATGTGCATGAACTTGTATATTTAGAATACCTAGTTGGCATGTAGGGGTTTATAAGGCTATAGGGCAGTCATAGACGACTAGTACACAATGACTACGGGAATAATCAAGTATAAGGCTGATGGTACAATCGCGTACCAACAGCTGGCACACAGTGATTACAGGGGGAAAGGGTAAACTACATGCCTCCTAGTATTCTCCCGCCCGACACGAAAAGCAAGACATGAAATATATTATTCAAGACATAAAATCCAGTGTTCTAACTCTACATATGATCATCAATGGTACTATTAAGCAGGGAATTTATTTATCACAATATAAAGGTTAAACTTGAAGTGCAGGTACTTGCCTGTTGTTTGGATCTGATTAAATTGGTTCTTGGGGGAAAAGTCCAGAGATGAGTCAAAAAGCTGAAATAGACATTACCATCACGCTCAGAAGATATCAAATAGCTAGAAACGCCTGTCCTTGGGTCCAATTTGGAGACAAGGACAAAAACGGCAGTTTCGGGTCAAAACGGGGTCCGCCGTTGGGCCCGCTTTGCACCGAAAAACGCGTCCGGGTCAAAGGTCTCCAATTTCACCAAACTTAGTGTCAACAGGTCAGAAACGCTGATACAAACCCAACGGAACTTCCAGATTTGGATTCCGATGAGCCGAACACAAAATCGCCCGTCAAGCGGGGCTTGTGGGGCCCACGACATGCGATTTTGTCAACGTTCTCAGAATCGAACCAAACTTGACCCACAGGACCAGCGTATCGCTACGAGTCTGATGGCGCAAGTTTCGTCTCGATCCGACGTGTGTGCACGAAGTTAGGGTGAATTGCAGAAAAGGCGGATACGGGGCGATGTCCGCGGATACGCGTTGATTCCGGTGTGCACGCACATCCGAATCAGCTTCCGCGAAATCTCACACGTCCGTATCGACGCTGCGCACGTATCTGTGAAGACCGCGCATGACCAAGTCGTCCCGTTTGGCGGGGCGTACTCAGTTCCGGGGTGAAACAGGGTCTGGTTTTTTCCTATTTTTGGATCGCGGTGTGCGATCACCACAGGACGCGATGCCCCGAACAGTTTATCCGGACACCGAGAGGGTCATACAGGCTTCACAACGCAATTTGCAGAAATGAAAACGGAGCTACGAGGCGAAAGTTACACGTACCTGAAGGGGACCCGAAAATCAGGGTCGAGACGTGTCCGTGTCGTGTCCGACACGGAGTCCAAATTAGGGCTAGGGTTAGGGTTTACGAACGCTGTGGCGGCGGCCGGTGGTCGGCACGGCGGCGGGGAGCGTCGCTGCGGTGGGGGAGCTGGTCGGAGGGCTCGGGCGGCGCCGGCGAGCTTGGCGGAGGCGGCGCAGAGGCCGGAGGCGGCCGGGGCGGCTGGAGTTGGTGCCGCTGCTGCTGCTCGCCGTGGCCGGAGGCAGGCGGAGGAGAGGGGAGGAAGAAGGAGGAGTTGGCGGCGCTGGCGAGGAGGTCGGCCGGTGGCGGCGAGGTGGCACGGTGCGGCGGGGAGCCGGAGGGGAGGTTAGGGCAGTGGCCGGAGGGAAAGTGAGGGCGGAGGAGATGGGGGAGCCGGGGTTTTATAGGGCGGAGGGGCGCTGGGTCAGCCGGAGATGACGGGGGTCGTGGCGACCGGCCCGGGAGAGGCGGAGCGGCCAGGCGACGTGGCCGGAGCTCCGCCGGAAAACGCGCGGGGAGGAGGGAAGGTGGGGGAGCTGGTCGCCCGGGTCGGACGGCACGCGGGTCGGGTCTATCTGACCCGACCCGACCCGGTAGTGGGTTGGGCTGGGCCAGGAACTAACGGACCGGTCCAATGGGCCGGGCCGGCCCAAGGAAAAAGAAAAGAAAATAAATAATAAAAATAAATAATAAATAAATAAATAAATAAATAATTAATTAATTAATAAAAATAGTTTTTAGGCATTTAAAAATAGGTCTGAGGCCCAGAAAAATCCAGGAAAATTACCCTAAGTCCAGTTTTCCATTTTACACCCAAAAATATTATTTTCATAATATTTTAATTTTGTTTAATATCAATTAAAAATCATGTAATAATTCAAAACTCTGATTTTAATTTCAGAAAATTCCCAGAAAATTCCAGAAAATTGTAAAAAGTCCCAATTTTAGTATTTTTGAAAAATCAGGGGCTTACACATATAATGCATCAAATAATGATAGTGAGTGAGTAGGGTGAATGACACCTTTCCCAAGCACAGGACGAGTAGACCCATCAGCCAAGATAATATTATGTTTCATGGAACTACGATTATGAAAGATAGATGTTATACCAGACATGTGAGAGCTTGCTCCTGAGTCGATGACCCAAGAGGTGGATGGTGACTGGGTTGCCACAAAAGCAGGATTACCTATATGTGCCATGGTTGCAGTAGGTTGGGAGGTGGTACTAGCAAACGCGTTCAACTTCTGGAGGATCTGTTGAAATGAAGATGAGGTATCGGACGTTGAAGTCTGATTGAAACCCGAAGTATCATCTCTGGGAGCAGAAGTGGTGTCCTGGGACTGCATATTTTTATCATGCACTTGATGTGCATATTCTGGTTTGTCCCATTTGTCCCAACAATAGTCTTCTACATGACCGAGCATTCCACAATAGTTACACTTTCGTGGTTGACCACGGTCACCACCACCACCACCACCACCACCGCGGCCACCACCACCACCGCGACCACGACCATTGTCTCTACCACCACGGCCTCCTCCTCGACCAAAACTACGACCACCATCTCTACCGCCACGTCCAATACCACGTCCACCACCACGACCAACAACACTAGAAACTAGGGCAGAAGAGTCAGTACTCGGCACCACAGAACTCTGTCCCAGAAAGGAACGATTGAGACGGGAGAAAGTATCTGCCACCGTAGGTAACTGCTCTCCAGCAAGGATTTGAGCTTTATAAGGTTCGAGCGCAGGATCCAAGCCGGCTAGGATGAGTGAAACATGAAACTCTTCCTTCTGTCTTCGAGCTTCCTTCAAATCAGTAGTAACAGGATGATATTGAAGCAGTTCCTCCCACAAAGCTTTCTTTGAAGCCAGATATTCATTCACAGGCTTTCCATTTTGCTTTGTATTGAACAATAACTCGTACAACTCATAGATACGGGCAACGTTTCGCTTCTGCGAATAAGATTCTTCCAGAGATGCCCAAATATGTTTGCTTGATTCACACCACTGAACATTAGCAGCGATATGTGGTTCCATACTATGCCATAACCACGATATAACGTATGCATCTTCACTCATCCAATCTTCATACTCAGCGGACGTTTCAGGCAGGGGTTCTTCGGTCAAAAACTTGAACTTCTTCTTCGCCTTTAACACCATTTTGATAGACTTGGACCAGGCAAGATAGTTCGCACCATTGAGTTTTACCGCTGTAATCGACTTTCCCAATTCATCATTATGAATAACAGTAAAAGGAGAATCACCTCCGCTACCACCACCACTATTAACCTCGCTAGAAGATTCGGTCCCCACCATACTTGCAGATGCAACAGAAAGACGAGATCTTTGAAACCCTAGATCTCACAACGAATCTCAACCGACGACGAATAACCAACGGAGATCTGTAGAAACCCTAGATCTCACAACGAACCTCAACCGACGACGAATAACTAACGGAGATCTGTAGAAACCCTAGATCTCATAAACGAATCATGAACGACCACGAACAACGAACGACCACGAACAACGAACGACGAACGGCGAATCATGAAAAGTAGACGAAAAACAGCCGAATTTTTTTTATATTGCTCTGATACCAAGTTAAGTTTAGAGATAGAGAGGAGAAGAGGAAGTAGGGGAAGAGAGAATATGAGAAAGGAGATTGCAAGGGCCTTAAACCCTAGGTTGCATCTCATGTCTATTTATATTGATATGCAATACACCCACAATTACTATTATACCCTCATATAATAAATAACAAAATAAAATAACTCTAACAATTATCAACTTGCGAATAACCGAAACATCACAAATATCCACTAATGATTATATTATTTTACTCTCTTGACTGACTAGTACATTTTTTTTTGTTCATACCACTAGCTGAACAATTAAAATTGTGTTCAATTGTTATGTCACTTATAAAATTCTAAATTTAGAATGACTATCAAAATGTTGTCCGACAAATAATTCATGACTGGCAGCATTATTGATATTATCTTCAAAATCATCATATAAAATTTTAATTAAATCGTCGCTATTTTTATTACTTTGAAAATCATCAGAATCATCATTATTAGCTAAAACTAGTGTATGTTCTTCTTCATGAGATGAAAGTTGTCGAGAAGAACTAGGGGCTTGTTGAGAAGAACTGGGACCCGCTTCGTAATTAGAAACATGTTGAGTATCAAGTTTTTGCGGTACTTGAGTACAAAAATACTCATAAATGGTGATTGCAAATTTACTTCAAGAATAAAATTCTAAGCTTGTTCACAATCTAATAAAAATAATGTGTAACATAAAGTGTCTTAACATAAATTCATATCCAATAGGAAAACTTTCATTAATTAGATTGCGTAAATTATCTAATATAATACTACGATCAGTTATAAAATTTTGAGTTAAACCTCCTTCGTAGGATAGCTTATTTACTGAACCTCCATGCTAGCACCATATTCTTAGACTTTGATCCATAGATATTTCAGATTGTTAAGCTTCTAAATGAAGAGTTTGTGAGTCCAAGAACTTGGAAGTTTATGATCTGGTTGAGCAATAATAGATTTAGAAGTGTGAATGAAAAAACTCTCCCACCTCATTTATATAGAACTACAATGATTAAAAAAATCAGACCATTGTAAATAAAACGGTCAAAAAAACGACCGTTACATTTTTTTAAAGTTGGACTGGCACCACAAACAAAAATTAGCGGAATGCCAGTTACATAATTACATTGACGCCAAAGTCTAAATTTGTTTTCCTTATACACAAAATTTTGAAATTTCTCTTATCTATCTCATGCAAATCCATTGTAAATGATCCATACATATGAAATTTGCTGGAGAGATAATATCAAGTGAAAATTCAAAGAGATCGTTAGTGAAAAATGGTGTGGTCAGTTTTGACGAAGTGGATTGCTCTACTTGATTTTGTTCTACGGTGATCATGTACTACTTTTTAATTATAATATTGTTCTCCTCAATTGTGTAGTTGAATATGTAGAACTGGGGGTGAGAAAATTAGATAGATAGTTTGAATTGGCACCTTTCAAACGAACGAACAACATAATCGTCATCAATATCCGACGTTTCTGATATTTGTAATTGGAATATCATATGGATACTCGGGCATCTCTGAGCACCAAGTTTCATTATTCGTGGGCCATTGGTCAGACCTTTTGGAAACGATAGTTGAGTTGTTTTAGTCAGACAAACCAGTAGTGCTGGGCAGGCGGCGGACTGGATCGAGACCGTATACCACGTGCAATTGGTCGAAATTTTTTATTCTGCCTACGTGGCGTTATTGGATTTGTTCCGGCCAATCGTAACGTGTCATGTGGCCACACGGTTTCGGTCTCAGTTCAGCCCTCGGACTGTCAAGTATTATTGCAAACAAACACAAAAAGTGAGAGGGTTAGTGATTCTATAAATTGAGATTTTCCATATTTTTTAGTTGTTTCTATTCGTTTTCATTTTTTTCGTAAAAGTATTTATATATTCACCAAATATGAAAATATAATTTTTCAGAAAATTTAATTGTAATAAATTTAATTTTCCTGAAATATAGAATTTCTGGTTATATACTATTTTGTGTAGCAGACGTCTCCTAAGAAATAGGATTATCATGTTTTGTAGACAAATTATTTACTCGAGTATTCATAATTTTTTTAAAAAAAAATTATAATATAAATTAAAGATGAGAATATGTTTTTTCACCTTAATTTTGCTCTAAATTTTTTTTTAAAATAAATTTCTCGGAACGAATTTGGTAGTGGAACCCTAGAGCATTAAGAATTTCTTGTTCTGCTGCTGACGAGCAATTCCTTGAGTTAATAAAGTGGCATTATTTCATTCAGAACAAACATCCCCAAAATCCCTCAAGATAAATATTTACTTAAGTTTCAATCCGTTTGATTCAATTCAAAATCGCTCGTACGATCCACTAAGTTTTCTTGACTCGATCAAACAATTCCAAGATCCATACACCACTCAGGGTTCGAGCTACTCGACAAATTCTCAAACTCCCTATATCTTCAAACCACTTATTCTTTCCTGAGCTATCACATACACCACTCTGGAATCGAGTCCTCCAAATACATCCTTAATTATGTTCGCATCACTTGCATGCCCATGCAATTCGTTCCTTAGAACTCCTATGCGTTCCCTATGCGTCGCCTCGGTAATCCTTGTCTCGTATATATAACTCTATCGATAGTCATCCAAGTAAACCATATTTTGATTCGTAACTTATTGACACAAGTATCCGTTCGACTATTCCTAAAAATGTAAGCACGATTCTATATATTCGCCTTAGTGATATACCGATAACGTCTCTATCGATTACCATGCTAAGTCTGACTTTATCTTCGTCCGAACGACACACAATTCTCGCTCGCACACTCGCTCGCACCAAAGGGTCTCGGCACACGATACTCAACACAACTTAGCTGAAAAGCTTTGTGCATAGCTATCCCGTTCGAACGATATTCTAGTCTTGCATGCTAATCCACTTGGTATTAGCGTATAGGTATTCAGGTTCACATATAGCTTGCAAATCCTAGCACGAGACTATTCTCATAATGTCTGACACAAGTCGGCACAAAGGCCATCATATTACTATCTCGTTCAAGCAATCATATTATTTGCATGCACTTTTCAAAAATATTTAAATTCATTGTATGGAATATCCCGTTGGGATATTGAGAGAGAGAGAGCATATGTACATAACCCACGAACGGGCTTTCAAAATTGAGAGAATCGATACAAAGTCCAAGGACATAAAGTCGTGCTCTGATACCAATATGTCACATCCCGGTCTCCCGCAGGATCATCCGTCCCCACTAGATGCGAATCACCGCACCAGCACTCCCGCAAGACGACCGTTCCCATCAGGACGTGTTGTCGCACGAGCAAAAGCTACGCCGCACAAGGCTAAGGTCCGAACATAAAGTGAAATGACTAAGTCACAGAGTCGCACAGATAGTCTCCAATGTAGCGGATAATTGAACGATACGAGTAAACGACTGTTCGATAACTAGTTTATGAGGTCTATATAGTAGAAGCATAGAATAAACACAAATATGATACAAAATCAAGCTCTTTATTGGTAATAAAATAAGATTACAAGCGGCGTTAGGCCGAGATTATAAGTCTCTCAAGGTCTCTCTATCGAAACAAAAAATGTGCCTAGCGACTAACAATATGGAATGATACATAGGCGATGTTCCAACATTATGTCCTATATATGTGCTTAAGCTCCAGACACAATGCTCCAAGGCTCCAGAGTTATCTCAATGCCTTAGCTCGCACGAAGGGGTTTCCGTACTGAACGAGGTTCTCCCGCACCCGACAAGCAATTTGGTAGGTTATCAGTACATTGAATGCACTGGTAGGGAGGCTTCCCGCCCACTCAATGAATCCAAATAGGTTCAATTAGTTCCGTACACCATCTCTTATGTTGTCTTTTTAGTCTTTCCTTAGGATCAGTTTTATGGCATAACGTAAAGCCTAACTCTTGTAGCAATACACCGTGTGGTATAAGAGTAACACGGCGAGACTTACCAACTTACCATCAGTCCTACCCTGGCCAAGCATAAACCAAGTTAACCAAGCACGAATATATATATATATATATATATATATATATATATATATATATATATATATATATATATATATATATATATATATATATATATATATATATATGTAATAAAATCTAGGAATCACATAAGCAAACATAAGTGTTACGAGCGTGTTTCTGACTCAGGTGGATGACGTTACTTGAAACTAAGGTGTGATACTCCGTTGTTCAAATATTTTCAAATATTTACAGATGTCTTATACTCATATTCGTTCAGGTATTCCAGATTACTAGATGCGATGCAATGACTCACACGCGGATTGTCGCTAAGCGAGGATGACTTAATCTATATGAACAGTTATCGCCGGCATAGCCATAAAGGACGAGTAATAGTCTCTAGGTGGTTAGATGCATGAGGTAAGAATCGCTACACGTCATCTTCGTCCATGACTGTATGGAGTGCAACGCCATGGGGCATTTCACTCCATCCCTCCCACTAACGTGCGACTATCATGAAGTTCCATCCGGATTGGATTGGCCCCGGTGCCCCGGTGACCATCCGCAGGAACCTGAACATGAATACCTTGTGCACAAGTTGTCCGTGATGATGCAAGTCTTTGGTATTCAGATTCACGACACGACATGTTAAATATTGATTCCTATTCTGAACGAGTATTGCTCTATGAGATGTGTTGATCATGTTCCTGCTTAACTTGACTTGATGCAGTCCCCTAATTTGGGAACCGCCTTGGCAACCAAACGGTCCCGTACACTTTCAGGTTCGTACTTGTACGGAATGATAATTCGATAGTCTTCCGGTTACACTAGATGAATACAAGACATGTATTACGTTACTTGATCGTGTCATAAAATTATGTGCCAAACATTGAAATGAGACGAGCATGTACTAGTTAGCATGTAAGCAGGCAAGCATTGAAACAGTGTTGAAACATAAACTTTAGAAATGTTCGATACAGTCTACTTTAGAATATAAGCCTTTACGCTAGCACGGGTCTAAGGGGTTGTGCGAGAAACCAACATTATATAAGTATCATTTTCATATTCTATGCAAGCAGTATAAGATGTGATTACTCCCTTAGCTAGGTGCGTTGATTTCTTTTTATTAGCATGCAAGGGGTTATCGCATAGAGATCTAGCATGTATCGTCCATGTATTATGTGTGCAGGCTAAGCGCAAAGACATGTTCATCGTAGCCACCCACCTTAACGATGAATCACATCGATCGAGTGAAACTCCGAGCGTGCCTTTGAAAGTCAAAGTCAGAACTCCTGAAGGGCCAACTCTGCAATCCTTTGCCTCAAGAGAGTCTTCTCGCCGAGAAAGGAGGGACGGGTTATCACACTTGCGCCATTTGAATCGGCTCTCCGTCTAAGCGGAACGGGTCATTACAATATACACCACTCAGAACAAGTCTCATCCTCGAGACTTCCTGAGCGCAACCATTCTATCACACACTATCGAATCTTACTCAAGCATATTACTCTAACTCAAGCATATTACTCAGTATTACTAAACACGTTCGAACACAACTTTCTACTCGTTTTCTCATTCCGTGTCACGTGTATGCTGGGTCTGTCTTATTGAATGACTATCATTCAATCCAAGCTCTGACCCGGTCTCTAGTGCACCTTAGCGTTGAACTTATATCTCTTAACGTGGGGCATGATCTACTTTGTACGATGATTTTGGGCTGAGGTTGACTTATCTAAATCGTTATACTCGTCCACGCGATTCTAACATATTCACTTGCACTAGCATTAGAGTTCAACATATTGCGTTGTCTGGATCGTGCACATATTCAAAGTATCCCTCAAACATATATATATTTCAACCAACTTAGCGATAGCAAAGTATTTGCACTCGAGTCAATATATCACTGAGTCTTGGATCGTGCACACATTTAAGGTGTCCCCCAAACTTATGCATTTCAACCAAACTTAGCGATAACAAAGTCAGACAAGCTACTCACAAAAATTTCAAGTGTTCTCGTCTTGTGAATCACAATGATACCTCCAATGGGGTCAATCAAAATTTAAGTTATTTCCAATTCAACTCAAAATCAAGCATTGTACTACCATCAAGCATGATCTATCCGATCTACTGACTAGAGTCCAAGTACTATCGTCCATTTCGTTCGCGTCAAACATAACTTCACTAGTGCACACTTACCGTTCCAAGCCCAACTCTAAATTTTTGTCCCAGTTCTATGGCTTGCCCAAGCAATACTCTAAAGTTGATCACACAAGTTCTTTCACTCGGCATAGGGTCATCTGCCTAATCACTAGGTCATCTCACAAGGTCATAGGTATAAGTTCAAGCACACGATTCTCATTATACAAATTCGTTGCGCGATGCTCGCCCCAATTCCTAAGGTCAAACCATTGTTCATTCGTACGGGTTATTCTACCCAAGCTCATTTTTACTCAAATTTCTAAACATCAAGCAGTGATTATCCTATCCACATCAACACGTTTGTTGCATAGAATCCGAGTCCGATTTAGCAAAGTCGTCATACGGTAAGTTCGTTCAACCGAATTCATGATATATCCTTGTCGCACGTCAAACTAGACTCAAGATCGTTCGAGGGCAGAAGCCTTCTTGTCTGAGGGTGGAGGTTCCTGACAACTGGCACTATCGCAGCGGCTGTTGATGCATAATGGTCGTTGGCGACAAGCGTCGTCATAATCGTTTGCAGGATATTCGTCTGCTTCTGTTGTGCCTCGGCTTGAGTCCGTTGTGCCTGAAATTGAGCCTTAATCTGGGACTCGAATTAAATTTGACATACATTTTCTTGTCTCTGTTGCGTTTCCATCAAGCGCATCATCAGCTCAAACGGATCAACAGAGGGTGCGACTGCTTGACTTCTAGAGCTACCCGAAGTGCCAAAACTGCTCTCTTGTACTTGCGCCACCACATGTGCTGGTCTATTTGGCCTGAGGCTGTTTCTTCAAATAAAAGTAACTTATATCAGTCTCAAAATATTTTATGGACTCACTGTATGGAATGCATCTTATTTTTGCCAAGCGAATTCAAGAGTTAGACTAGGAGGGAATGTTCGTTTCAAGAAAACTCTTCTAACACGAGGGTCAAAGGATCTGAATCCATGCTTTGATACCAATATATCACGTCCCAATTTTGCTAAAATTGATAATCGTCTCCCAACATGATGCCGTGCGAGCGTAAGGCGCGCCAGCACAAGGCCTAGGCATAATGATATACTTTCGAAACAGCTTGCAAAAGAGTACGCAAATTGAATAGCACATATTGAAATAAAAAAAGTTTTCTTTATTGATATTGAACATATTTGTTACAATCTCTTGACTCAAAGAAAAAGGGGGTGCCGCATGGGCTTACAAGATGGATGCAAAATGAGACAGCCAATCCATATATTACATCCCTTACAAAAATTTAAAAGATAAACCACCTTGGGTGTGAGTTGGCACCATCGCCTTGGAGCTTCAAAAATGGTTTGTACGAGCTCCTTGAGGATATGTACTTGTGCTCCAAAAGTCACGAACACGAATACGTCATATCAGTAAAAGGTTGCGCTCCAAAAGTCACGAACACTATCTCGCCACGCCGCCTTGGCTCGGGGAACCTGCTGCAACGAGGGTCAGTACTTCGAAAAGTACCAGTGAGGGCGAGCTAACCCAACATGTACACCAAATCGACACAGTATTCATGTGAACATGGAACATTATTATTATGTGATCTTTCTATCTTGTCTTAGTTCAATTTTACAAATATGCGATAGAATGGAATAACATAACAACAAATGTGCCATCGCTCGGTGACTTTTATCTGCGCCGTCTGAACCACCAGTACACAACTTACCATGACCTTCCCTGCCATGAAGACATAGTTAGTTTGCATAGTTTAAATATACAAACATAGGGTCACTAGAACCACGAGCTATTGTGAACGATAGTCAGGGCGGGCGACGATCCTTGCAGTGCGGGTAGCGAGCCCCGCTACAAGTTTCCGTCTCCCCCATGCTGATATCTGCTAGCACGACTATACGAGTTCCGCCTAGGTCGAATCGGACCCGGTGCCCCGGCGGCCGTTAAACCATACCAAAACGGGTGTGCACAAGTTGTCCACAACCTTACGACGTACACTAAGTTATCATACGTAACATTTCAAGACAATCAGGATGAACAAAAATACTTTAACACAGTGTAATAGCATAGTCTACCTGTTCAAGTGATCATATAATAATGTATGTTCTATTCATTTGCACAATTATAATGAATAAGTTCTAGCTACAACTGAACATAAAATAGATACATACCTAGCAGACAAGCATGCAACAATATGATCATGTAGTGATTTTGTGTGACAAGCATTAAGTGTTCCAAGTTTACTTTTTATTAGTTATTATTATGGTATCATTGATCGGAACAGGCAAACAAGTCAGATTATTGAGAGTGAAGACTTGGAAGGAAGAGCCAGCTAATCAAAATTAAGGCCACTCACAAGTTGGTGAATCATAAAAGAAAAATGAGAGATCTTTAGGACTCCGTTCACGCGTTGCCTACACTATCACCTGCACGCATCAACAAATGATTAATATCTTCTTGCCTTGGCCTCCCAGTGTTCGATACGAAATGTGAAGTTCAAAGAACGAAGACAACAAAATTCATCAAAACCGCTCAAGAAAATACAAGTCACAAAACTAACGAGGAAGCAACCAAGCGGCATCGAAAACGAGTAAAGAAACCAGCGCAACGAAAAGGCCCCTCGCGACTCTGCCGCCGAGACCTTCCTTGAGGCACGATTCGCTGAATGTGCGATTTGATTTCGAAGAGACCAATCCATAACGAGGAAAGGATATTGATTCAATCTGTCCCGATCGAACGATACCAAGTATTTCTTAGCCGCGCTCCCCGAAAAGGGGGAACGGAGCACTATATCTTAAACAACTAATAAAAAGTTTTGTCCTTGAAACTTAGGAATGGAACATATCCCTAAGAAAATAATGAGAAAAACTTTTTCTTCATGTCCGATTCGAGTTCCAAGGTTGACTCCTCGACCGGGTGGTTCCGCCAAAGAACGCGCAGAAGCGGGACTGCACGATTCCGGAGATGCTTCTCTTTCCGATCCAAGATCTGAACGGGCTCTTCGACGTACGACAAGTCTCCCTGCAGATCCAGCTGACAAAAATCTACCACGTGGCTCGGGTCATGCATGTATTTCCTAACCCGTGACACATGGAAGATATCATGCACGTCTGACAGGGCTTGTGGCAATGCAATTTGATAGGCAACTAGAACGACTCGTTTGAGGACTTCGAACGGGCCGACGATTAGATTTTCATACGTAGGATTGGATTTTCATATATGGACACATGACATGCTATATAAAGAGATTTTTTGAGATATCTCAATTGTGTTCGATGAAAGTTGTTGAATAAATTCAACACAAGTTTGAGTGAGAGAATTTTTTTCTTTTGGATTTTTTTTTTCTTTATCTTTGTGTTAGAGAGTTCTTGAAATCAATAAGAGAAGTGTGCGATGTGCTTCAACGCAAGATCTCCGTGAGCAAAGATGCTTCTTTTGACAAAGCTCCACACTCCATACATATATTCCATGCGTGAAGCCTGCTGTGGATTCCCTCCCAGCTTTTCTTTCTAACCATCTAATGGAAGGAATAGGACTCCTCCGGTTGTTGCGCCGTCACCTCCAGCTTCCTTTCTCCGGATGCTACGGGTTAGGACTGCATCGGACGCTGACCACCTGGCTTTACAACATGGGAAAATGATTGGCACTACTCAATATCTAATTTATGAAATGAAATCTAATTATCTAAACTATTAGAATATAAATGAGTAGAAAACTTAGTTTGAACGATGAAAGGAAGTGCAGAATCAGATGCTCTGCCTACCTTTTTGGTAGAGCTAGCGTATCAAGGATTGTAAGAACTGAAATTAGCACACTGAACTGGTTTTTACATATATATATTTTTTTTTTTCCGAAAAAGTTAAATTTTATTCAGGTCCCTCCGGGAGGCTACAACTCAGCTTGAATGCTTACAATAAATTCAGTCCGAAGACCTATATATACGATCCCTAGTCCGAAGGTTCCATCCCAGTCCGAAGGCACCATCTACAGTCGTATCCGCACCATACCAGCTCTGCACTAGCACCGCACCTGCACCCGCCAGGAGGGAGCCATAAAAAAAAATTGAGAAGAAGCTGTATGAAAAAAAATCATATGATAAATTCAAAAAATAAACAAAAATATGAAAAAAAAAAATATAAAAAATCCCACAACCTACTCAGGATTCAAATAAGGGATCTTTCATTCTATATCCTGCCACTTTAACAATTGAGCTGAGATTAATACTTGATGCCTAGCAAAAACATTTTATATTTGTTTAAGTCCGGACAACAGTCCGTGTGCACCCGCATCGTATTCGCATAACATTCAAATTGTACCGTACCATTTTCGTCTTCTACGGACCGTATTTGTACTGCACCCACGTCCACCACACTTATTTTCCGTAAAAGAAATTAAATGGCACCCCAGGATCATCGAATATATAGTTCGACACCTTTTCGTTTTATACTACCAATGATGAGGCCGTAATTGTGCTAGTTTGAACATGGCCAAATTTGCAAGTTCCAACCGAAAATCTTGAACTTTTTCCGACTTGCTATTAGCTACCTGCCTTACACCAATAGGGTAGGGTACCATTAAGCAATATGAAAAATACCAACAATATCACCATTGACTAGGGATGAGCATTATTTGGTTTTGGACTAAACCGAATAAGAAATTTGGTTCGATTTAAAAAAATTTGGTTTGATTTCGGTTTTGAAAATACAAATTTTTTTTATTCGGTTTCGATTTCGGTTTTGGATTTTGGTCCAAAACCAAAAACAGAATAAGATTTATACAATTGTACAAATATCCTAATTCTATGCATATTTTGTGATTAAAAATATGTATATTTTGAAAACAATAATTATATATATATATATTAATATAATTTATCTACGATATCAACTTTGGGTTCGATCCATTAAACAATAACAATAGTCCAACCGAATAGCTTATTCGGTTCGGTTCGGATTTGGTTTAGGATTTTTAGGATTTCGGTTTATTCGGTTTTGACTATTTCGGTTTGGTTGAAACCGAATAAACCGAATGCTCATCCCTACCATTGACGTCGTAGATAGTTTATAGTTCAAGACAGTAGTATAGTCAGAATTTTTATTTAGGAGCGCGACGCTTAGTATTAGAAAAAGTAAATTATAATAAACAATGAGAATAATGGCGATCCGTTTAACGGTCGTAGGACAAGTTCGATGTTGTGTATTCAACTGTGCAAGTCTTGTCCCAATTCGAAGAGCGCTCGAGAACAATTGCAAATTTCCGAAAAACATAGATACAATAAATTCGACGAATACGGATCAAATTTCTCGTGCACGGTCGACGAATTCGAATTCCGTAAATTTTTACACGTCGGCTATGACTGTGCGCGTCTTTCGGTACAATAAGTCTGTGGCAGATCGTTCGGATCAACGGGACGATATCCAATCCGCTATTTCTAATTAAAACATAAATGTTCGCTCACTTTGAGCCTCAGCACGACTAACCAAATGATGGACAGTAGCGGTTTTTATTTTATTAGTTGAATGAACATACATGAAAATGTTGCATCAGATTTAGATTGAGTATAATGCTTATTTGTAGTCTTTATTTTCATAGTTCCAAGGGGGCACAATTGCGGCGCCTCGGAACGAGCTGGCTACGTCCTTGGTTCCATGATAGCAACTTGCAAATCATGAAAAAAAAAATATGATTTTTCAGTTGCAAATTGCCCTTGAATATGGAAAAGGAGTTTAACTGTGCAATGAGGCTGGCTTAAATTGTTAAGCAAATCATAGGCAGACTGGAGTCAATGGACCAAGGCATGGAAAGTAAAATTTAAGGAAAAAAACGGCACTGAGTTACTTCAAACAAAGAGCCTCACGAAAGGCCCTCGCAGAAAGGATCATGTATTGATAATGGATGCATGGGCGAAACATGTCCAATGCTTTTGCTTCACCAACCCAGGTTCAAATGAGTGCATACAAGAATCTATCTTCATGTCACGATCGAAGCAAGAAGCAAAAGAAAGGTGCTATGCTCTTGCTTATTCTTTCTAATAAAAATAAAATAAAATAAAATAAAATTCCATCCAACTTTATGAATTTCACCTATGCTAATATGCTACGAGTCAGTGGTGGTGCTGTAATGACCAATGCACAAACCGAACATTCTAGCAGTTCTAAACCACTTTGGAGGTAACCCATTATAAACTGATGTTACAAAGATATTCCCATGCATAATGTGGTAGTATTATGATGATAAGCTATGCTAATGCACAATCTTGTCCCCTTGGCAATTTGGTCTAAGAATCGTATCCAAAAAAAAGTAACAAGTTCATGATACGCAGGTGAGTTGGGTGGTCTCCCTTGAACTGGAGGAGCAGGAAAGGCTAGTATCCTACAAATTATTCCCTACTAACTTTTAATTGCGGATCAAGAAGGCGAAGAATATACTTCCTGCTGGCTACATTTAGAGTATACGACAAGAATAGAAAACCCATCCTGGGTTGGTCCGGAGGTTGGGTTATCCTAACCGAAACTAAATTGGCTGCCCTTCCCAAGATATCAAAAAATTGATGACGAGTGAGGTTGGCAGCAACGTCAAAGTCTCCGGTTCTGATGACGACGTGGAGCTCGAATTTCGAGTTCCTCGCATTGAGCTACTCGAGGTATTTCCAGCGTGAACTCAAAATATGGGTCTGGTGGATTGCTAGTTCAACGGACAGAGAGGAGTTCAGGTTGACCGCGGATGATTAATTGGCTGAGAGATGGGGACTTAGGGACTTGGGAGGGGGGGGGGGGGGGAGTTGTTGTCCAAGTCCGATGACTTGTCAAGCTTATCCTAGGGCCGGCCCTGAACCCATCTTTCCATCCAATTGTCACGTCCGATTCCGTAGAATCGATAGTCGTCCTCCCGGACGTGATGTCGTACGTGTCTAGGTTGCACAACACACAATGCCAATGTATTTTTTATATAACGAGCACATATTCAGAGTACGCAGATAATTGAACACAATATGGAAACATGAAAAAGTTCTCTTGATTGATAATGAACATCTTTTACAAACTCTTGAACGAGTCAAATACTTGCCTCACGGGCTTACAAAAGTGGACGCAAAATGAGATAACCGTCCGGTACATTACATCATTTTACTAAAACTTCAAAGCTATAGACACCTTCGGGCGAAGCATCTCCTTTCCATGGAGCTGCATAAGGTATATACACGAGCTCCTAGAACTTCAAAATGTCTCTTCGAAGACACGATCAGGACGTGCCGATAGTTGGACTGGATTGGGAAGTCGCTCTAGCTCCATGCAGGATCGCTTTGGCGCGGAAAACCTGTTACAACGATGGTCAGTACATTAAAATGCACTGGTGAAGGCGAGCTAACCCAACTATACCAATCAACACGTTGTTTATGTGAAGCATGCAAGTTATTATGTGGTCTTTCTATCTTGCCTTAGTTCAATTTACAAGCATGCAGTAGTTATGGAAATTTACTGAAATAAACATACCACCGCTTGGTGACTTTTACTTGTCCGTCTAAACCACATGCACAATACTTACCATGACCTTCCCTGCCATGAAGACATAGTTAGTTTATATAGTTTAAATATACATGGGGATCACTGGCATGATGCTACAGTGGACGAGTTATAGTCATTGACGAGGATGGTATGCAACGAAAGCACATGAGGCGCTATAAGCCACCCCGTCCAGCACATGAGACTAACACGAAGTTCCGTCCGGATTGGATCGGTGCCAGTGCTCCAGCGACCGTCCGCAGGAACTAAGACCTTATGCACAAGTTATCCGTGATTAAGCGGCATCTAATACTAAGTTATCAAATAATACAGTACAAGACAATACGAGAACGAGACAAGTAACATGGCATGATCTGTTTTGCATAGTCTTCCTGATCATTTTATTGTATAGCAAAGTGTTCTCTATACATAGCACAAATATATAAGAAGTATATATTCCAACTAGAATTGAAACACGATGAAAGAATATTCTAAGGGAAGTAGCTTGCAACAAGGTAGCCCCAAGTCTATTCCTTTTTATCTTAACATCTTTTAGTTATTAAGGTATCGTCTGATCGGAACAATCAAGAATGCAAGATTTTTAGATGTGAAGACTTGGAAGAAGATCAACAAATCGAAGTATAGCCACTCACAAGTTGGTGGAGAGGAAAAGGAAGGAGTTGCTTCAAGACTCCGCTCGCGCGACGTCTACTGCACGATCACCTGCATTACCACAAATAGATGATCAATACCTCTTCTTCTCTTTCCAAGCTTGAAACGAAAATACAGTTCAACGAACGAAAGCAATAAAATCAATCGAAACCGTTTAAGAAAAAGTAGTTCTTAGTCGTGCTCCCCGAAAAGGGGGAACGGGGCACCATATCCTAACCATATAATAGGAAGTTTCGTCCACGAAACTTAGGAATATAACCTACCACTATGAAACATTGAAGAAAACTTTTCCTTCTCTCAAATTCAAGCTCCCACGTCGACTCTTCGACCGAATGATTTCTCCAAAGCACGCGCACGAGAGGAACCGAACGACTTCGAAGCAACTTCTCCTTTCGATTCAAGATCCGCACAGGGTGTTCAACATACGTCAAGTCTGCCTTCAAGTCCAGTTGATCAAGATCCACCACATGACTCGAGTCGTACACGTACTTCCTAAGATATGAAATATGAAAGATATCGTGCACTTCAGATAATGACAGTAGCAGGATAATCTGATATGCGATTGTGGCAACTCGCTTAAGTATTTTGAACGGGCCGACGAATCTTGGGCTTACCTTCCTTTTTGCTCAAAATATGGTAACTACTCTCATGGACCAGACTTTGAGAAATACATGATCGCCTTCTAAGAACTCAAGAGGTCGACGGTGCGTGTTTGAGTATCTCTTCTGACGGTTTTGTACTACCTTCAATCGTTCGCGGATCAAAAGGATCTTTTGGACGGTTTATTCTACGAGCTCTGGGCCAAGAATTTGTCGTTCACCAACTTCATCCCAACAAATAAGGGATCTACACTTCCGTCCATACAACACCTCATATGGCACCATTTGAATGCTGGATTGATAGGTATTATTATATGTAAATTCGGCTAACGGTAGATGCATGTCCCAACTTGACTTCAAGTCCAAGGCGCAGAACTGTAGCATGTCTTCGAGGATCTGGTTTACTCGCTCAGTCTGGCCGTCTGTCTAAGGATGGTAGACAGAGCTAAACTTTAACTTCGTTCCCATTGCTGACCGAAGGCTCTCCAAGAAGCATGATAAGAATCGTCCATCTCGATCGGAGACAATGGGTATGGACACACCATGGAGTCGAACGATCTCATTGTGGTAGATCTGTGCCAGACGGTCGGCACTCCAAGTAGCTTTGATAGAAAAAAAGTGAGCTGACTTGGTGAGTCGATCGACGATGACCCAGACGGCATCATTTCTCCGTTGCGTCTTTGGCAAACCAATAATAAAATCCATGATTATGTGTTCCAATTTTCACTCCGGTATAGCAAGGTTCTGTATCTCCCGCCCGACTTCTTATTCTCGGCCTTTACTCCCTGGCAAGTCATGCATTGCGACACAAACAATGCCATATCCCTCTTCATGCCGTGCCACCAAAATATCGTGCGAAGGTCTCGATACATCTTCGTGCTTCCTGGATGTGAAGTATAACTGCCATAGTGGGCTTCAGTGAGTATCTTTTTTCTGAGGTTTGCATCATTAGGAACACACAATCTTTCCTTCACCCCCATCATTCCATCCACGCTCACCACAAAGTCGGTCGCCTTTCCTACTGAGATAAGCTAGGTATCTTCTTTAGAAATATGTCATCCTTCTTAGTGGACTTAACTTTCTCCAATAGGTCCAGTTCGAGGCACAACTGAGCCACCTGCGCCCCCTTTTTATATCTGATTCAGAGTATAATGTCCAAACTTTCTAGATCCCTTCTCAGCCTGTCATCGATAGATAAGCTCCCAACAAACAATCGACTCATTGCATCAGCTACAACGTTGCCCTTGCCTAGTGTATATTTGATCATCAAGTCAAAGTCGCTAAGGAGTTCAAGTCAACGTCGTTGCCGTAAATTTAGATCCTTTTGAGTATAGAGATACTTGAGGCTTTTGTAATCCGTAAATTTTTTACACAGTACGCCATAGAGGTAATGCCGTCATAACTTCAACGTGAACACTACTGCTGTCAGTTCCAGGTCGTGCGTTGGATAGTTCCTTCCGTGAGGCTTTAACTGCCTCGACGCAAAGGATATCACCCCGTCCCTCTACATAATGACACATCCCAAACCCTTGCCTGAAGCGTCGCTATAAATCTTAAAATCATCGGGTCCGTTCGGAAGAGTAAGAATCGATGCTGAGATGAGTCATTACTTTAATTCTACAAATGAAGCTTCACAATCGTCCGACCATGCGAACGTTACTCCTTTTCGAGTGAGATGAGTCATAGGCGAAACGATCATTGAAAAATCTTTTATGAATATCCTGTAGTAGCCTGCTAGACCAAGGAAGCTCCGAATGTCGCTGGCCGACTCAGGTCTCTTCCACTCCACGATGGCTTCAACTTTCTTTGGGTTGACTGAGATGCCCTCTGCAGAAATGATGTGCCGGGAAAAAGATATTTTTTCCAACAAGAATTTGCATTGACTTAGCTTCACGAACAACTTATTATCTCAAAGAGTTTGAAGCACCATCCGTAGGTGTCCTGCGTGTTCATCCTCATTCTTCGAGTACACTAAGACTTCGTCTATGAATACCACCACAAACTTATCAAGGTATTATCGACACACACGGTTCATCAAATCCATGAATGCGGTGGGGGCATTCATCAGTCCAAACGGCATGACAGAGAACTCATAGTGGTCATAACGGGTGCAAAATACTGACTTTGGCATGTCCTCTAGCTTAATCTTTAATTTTTGGTAGCCAGAGCGAAGGTCTATCTTCAAAAATATTGACGCCCCTTGTAGCTGATCAAAGAGGTCATCGATCCTGGACAGGGGATACTTGTTTCGGATAGTGACCTTATTTAGCTCCCGATATTCTATGCATCGCAATATCCCATCTTTCTTCTTCATAAATAGTACATGCGCGTCCCAAGAAGACACACTCGGATGAATATATCCATGGTCAAATAGTTCTTATAATTGACACTTTAACTCCTTTAGTTCAGCAGGGGCCATTCGATATGGAGCTTTGGAAATCGGTTGGGTATTTCAGAAGGTATCAATGGTGAACTCAATTTCTCGGTCGGGTGGCATACCAGGTAGTTCTCTCGAAAATACATTAGAAAATTTTGCCACAACGGAAGAAGACTCAACGTTTGCACAATTCCGCTGCGTGTCCCGAACCGATGGTAAGTATCCCTCGCATCCAGAGTGTAGCATCCGCCGAGCTGATATCGCAAAGAGCACCATGCAGGTCTTCTACGCTTCTGCTGCCGAACCACTCGTGTAGTAGAATTCGGCCTTTCCAGGTAGACGAAAGATGACCCATTTCTCTACACATTCGATAGTTGCCGAGTAAGCGTTGACCCAATCCATCCCTAATATTATGTCGTAATCCCGAACATATAGGAATAACACATCAAGCGATAGTTTTCTTCTCCCAATACAGACGTGACCGTCATGACATACTGAACGAACAGGTATCTTCATGGCTGATATGGTGCTAACACTAAGGTCTAGGTATAATGGTGTTATTTTTATCTTGTTTTCTACGACAAAATTCATGGATATGAAACTATGCGTAGCACCATAATCAAATAGCACGCGAGCAGGTATGATATTGAAAAGCAATATACCTGACACAACAGTGTCCGAAGCTAGGGACTCTTCCCATGTCAAAGTGTACACTCGACCTTGAGCTTGACGACGCTCTTGTTGTGGCGCGACTCGGTTGGATTGATGCACCGGAGCAGGATTTGGATGTTGTAGGCGGCGACCAGAGAAGCGCGGACAGTTACTAATTCTGTGGTTTGGATCACCACAAATGAGGCATAACCCGTGCTTCTTGCGAAATTCGTTGATAGTGTGCCCTGACTTCTTACAGAAGAAACATGGTTTCCCTGTAATTCCTCTCTGCTGACCGTCGTTATGAGGACGCTTTGAAGAGTTGTTTCCTCCTGCGTTGCTAGGGCACTTGTGATTGAAAGTATGCACAACGCCGATAGCAACCGAAGGATACCACGGTTCGAGAGAAAGGACATGATTGAGAACTTCCCGCATATTCAGATATTGGGGAACGATCACGTGCACATGGATGGCAGGTCGCAGGCTGCCTTCGAATCATCTAGCTAGACTCGCCACATCAATTAGGTAGGAGCTTGTAAATTTGGTGAGCCGATTAAATTCAGCGGAGTACTACTTTACGGTCATATTGTCTTGCCAAAGCTGCACGAACTTGTTCTCCTTTTGCCGAGGTACGAGAGGTGGTATGAACTCCTCTTTAAACACGCTACGAAAGGTAGCCCACACGATCGTCTATTTTTCATCGTCTGCGGAGAGAGATCTTCGATGCATGTCCCACCAATCGTGTGCGTTCAAATAGAGCTGTAGTTGGGCACACGCAACACGCTTCTCCTTTGGTACCTCCAACAATTTGAAGTGATCTTCAAGTTCTGCCAGCCAATCTAGAACCACGATAGGATCTTCAGTCCCCCGGAAAGATGCGTTACAAACCTTCTTAAAGTCGACAAAGTCGAAGGTCACATCCTTCTTCTTTGGAGTTTGAGGAATTTCAACTTCAGGCATGGGTCGCACCACCGGTGCCGCTGTTGTCGTTGCAGAATGGTTGGAGGCTAAGGTCTGAACGATCTACTGTAGGGCATCCACCTGCTTCTATTGGACTGTAAATCGAGATTCAAGATTGCTTTCGAACTTGTTCTGACGGTCTTTTACCCTCTTCCCGGCTCGCTCATAGCGAGCCTTATCCCTCTTTTGGCTTGCTTCAAGCATCCGCATCATTCGCTCAATCAGGTCGACAGGGGCATAGCTCGCTGGCTTCCGAAACTTCACGAGGTACCAAAACTACTTTCCTGAACTTGTACCTCTCCTTGTGCTAGCGCTGATGCGCTTGAGTCATTCCTTCAAAAAAAAGTAACTTACATCAGGCTCATAATGTATTATGGACTCACTGTATGGAATGCATCTCATTTTGGCCAAACGAGTTCAATAGTTCGCATAGGGAATAGATCGTTAAAGGAACTTTTCTGACACAAGGGTCAAAGAAACTTAAAGCTGTGCTCTGATACCAATATGTCACGTCCCGATTCTGTAGAATCGATCATCGTCCCCCGTGCGTGATGTCGTGCGTGCCTAGGTTGCGTAACGCACAATGCCAAGGTATTTTTATATAACGAGCACATATTCAGAGTACGCAAATAATTAAACACAATATGAAAACATAGAAAAATTCTCATTATTGATAATGAACATCTTTTACAAAGTCTTGAACAAGTCAGATATTTGTCTCACGGGCTTACAAAAGTGGACGCAAAATGAGATAATCGTCCGGTACATTACATCATTTTACTAAAACTTCAAATCTATAGACACCTTCGGGCGAAGCTATCTCCTTTTCACGAAGCTGCATAAGGTATATGCACGAGCTCCTGGAACACTTCAAAATGTCTCTTCGAAGGCATGATCAGAGCGTGTCGGTAGGTGGACTGGATTGGGAAGTCGTTCTAGCTCCTTGCAGGATTGCCTTGGCGCGAAAAACCTGTTGCAACGAGAGTCAGTACATCGAAATGCACTGGTAAAGGCAAGCTAACCCAACTATACCAATCAACACGTTATTTATGTGAAGCATGCAAGTTATTATGTGGTCTTTCTATCTTGCCTTAGTTCAATTTACAAGCATGCAGTAGTTATAAAAATTTACTGAAATAAACATGCCACCGCTTGGTGACTTTTATTTCCCCGTCTGAACCATCTGCACAATACTTACCATGACCTTCTCTGCCATGAAGAAATAGTTATTTTGTATAGTTTAAATATACATGGGGATCACTGGAATGATGTCATAGTAGTCATTGATGAGGATGGTATGCAACGAAAGCACATGAGGCGCTATAAGCCACCCCGTCCAGCACATGAGACCAACATGAAGTTCCGACCGAACCGGATCGGTGCCAGTACCCCGGCGACCGTCCGCAGGATCTAAGACCTTGTACAAAGTTGTCCGTGATCAAGCGACATATAATACTAAGTTATCAAATGATGCAGTACAAGGCAACACGAGACTAGTAACATGATATGATCTGTTTTGCATAGTCTTCATGATCATTTTATTGCATAGCAAAGTGTGTTCTATATATAGCACAAATATAGAAGAAATATATATTCCAACTAGAATTGAAACACGATTGTAAACCCCCTCACCCAAAATAGGTATTTGTGTATATTTTATATTATTATATTTATTATAGATTATTTTAAATATTGAATTTCTTTAGAGTATTCTTTTAGTTAATTAGAAAATAAATTTTTTGATATATTTACTTATATAAATATTTATTTAGAATCATTTTTATGCTATTTTAGATTTTTAGAGATTTTTCTAGAATTTTTAGGTAATTAAAACTTAGGAAACATAAATTTCTAGGACTTCTATGATTTACTATACGACCATACTTGCATGTTGTTCCTACCAAATATTTATTTTAGTTTAAAATATTTAATTATATTTTTCTGTATTTTATTTATAATTTTAAGAAATTTATTTAGATTTTTAAAATTATTTAGGATTTATTTGGGTATATATATTCTTAATATTAGATAGATGCTAATTTAGTGTTAATAGATATTAATAAGATTTTATAAATTATTTGTATTATCTTTAATTATATTTAAGATTATAAATTATTGAGATAAATTCAAACTCTATTTTAAATTAATTCAAATCCTGAACCTACTAGGAAAGCAACTTCATGCATATCCTATCCTTATTTAAATTCATCATAATCCTATCCAAATTAACCAATCCTAGTCGTATTTAATTAAGTAGTGTCCACCATTATAAATAACTCATCCTTCATATTTTTCTTCCCCAAATTCCTCTCTTTTTTGTCCCAAAATAGTCAAAAATCGTCATAAATTCAGCCTCATTTTCTACTAGTTATGACGAATTAAAAAAGACGATATCTCTTAGCTCCGGACTCCAAACGCGCTCAAATTTTTTTTGTTAGAACTATATCAAGGTTAGTTTTCTGATTATATAATTTATTTTAATAATTTATGAACTTATTTTTCCAAAAAATTCTAAAAGTGCCAGTTGTCCGAAATCAGATGCGTTTTGGTATTTTCGAGATTTCGGGAGATCCCGAACTCGGAATTATAAACCGTTTGAAGTTTTGGAAAGATGACATGATTAACTTCCAGAAAAGTATTTTTATAGAATTTAAAATATAAGTTTATTCTACTGTAAATTTGTGCAACGTAGACGTAAATAGAAAATCACTAAAAACTATCATCTGTGCGCCCTAGTGGACATAACTCTTTACCGACTTGTGATTTTATGAAACCGTCGAATATGGTGTTCATATAGTATTAAAATCTATATGATTCCATACACAAATCCAGGATTTGAGTTGGTTGACTTTTTGGTCAACGGATTGTCTCGATTTACGTGCCATGGATCACAAATCCGTAAAGTTGACTTTCTTTGGACCAAAATTAGGGTTTAACAATAAAATCAGATTATAATAAGATAAAAATACTATTTTAGGTTATTTTATTTAGAATTAAAATAGATTAAATGGAGGAACCTATTTACCCACTTTTGTAACCTAACTTGTTTAATTTATGTGACGGCTAGATCGGACGACGCCTTGAGTTGGGACTTCATCCTTTTCAGACCAGGCAAGATACCTTGCCAAATTGCTTACAGTATTTTGCATGCTTAGTATATTTCTGTATATTTATTGTATTTCTATTTATTGCATGTGTAGTTCCTTTCAGTATTACTATATATTAGATATGTTGACACACACTTGACACTTAGTATCATAGAGGACAATCATTAGGCGTATAGGCTTTTAACCACTCTGGTAAACCGTAGTAACTAGCACGCACTATGGTGGTCGTGTCCGATGGTCACTACCACCGAGGTATGTCGATTGATGGAGTCCGAGGGTCGCTACCCCAGAGGTATGTCGGCTGATGATGTCCACTGAAGAGTGCATGAGTTGTGAGAATTAGATCGAGTAGCCTACCCTTGTCCATACGTCGAAAAGTTGTCCTCATTTGCATTCATATAGATTGTCTTGTACAGCGTACTTATTTATTTTCAAATTATATGCATGTTTACTGTATTCAAGTTGGCTCGCTTTTCTGTATCTTGTTACGTCTCTCTGAGGACCTGGTCCTCTGCCAGGTGTATCTGTTCTTGAGTATTTACAGGAGCGCAGATTTGGATGGTTATATATGTTTCGTGGATGTCCTCTCTTCGAGCCCATGATTGTTAGCTGGTATTCCTATATTGTGTTTATTACGTTGTACTTTTTCATTCGAGTTGGTAGTGGATTTGTTTCCATCCAACTATCATCCTTAGATACTTATATTGATATCTAGTTTCATAGATACTGGTTATTTATTTATATTGATTTTCTGTGGATGAGATTTAGATTATACCCTGTGACTTGTGATAGAATTATACCACTTGTGGATTGATATTCATATTACAGCGTACGTGTGGATTTTGGTTTCCATATATTGGAGTTGCCACATCCATATGGCTGGCATGCTTACGTGTTCCTAGTCCTACATATTTTGGGACTGGGGCGTGACAACGATGAACGAACATTCTAAGCGAACAAGCATTCAACAAGGTAACCGTTCACAAGTTTATTGACAAGCAAAAAGTAAAGTAATCCAAGTATATTCCTTTTTATCTTGATATCTTTTAGTTATTAAGGTATCGTCTGATCGGAACAATCAAGAATACAAGGTTTTTAGATGTGAAGACTTGGAAGAAGGATCAACAAATCGAAGTATAGCCACTCACAAGTTGGTGTGGAGAGAAAAGGTAAGGAGGTGCTTCAAGACTCCGCTCGCGCGACATCTACTGCACGATCACCTGCATTGCCACAAACAGATGATCAATACAGCTTCTCCTCTTTCCAAGCTCGAAACGAAAATGCAGTTCAACTAACAGAAGCAATAAAATTCATCGAAACCGTTCAAGAAAACGCAAATCCGAAAACCAACTCAAAAGCACGAAAGCAACAAGGCGATAGCGAAAACTAGACAAAAAAAACTTGCAGCGGAGAGGTCCCTCTTGACTCTGCCGTTAAGTCCGTCCTTGGGACACGGTCCACTGAATATGAGAATCAAGTTCGAAGAAGCAAATCCATAACGAGAAAAAGATAAAGATCTTGATTCAATCTATCCCGATCGAACGATACCGAAAGTATTTTTTAGCCGCGCTCCACGAAAAGGAAGAACGGGACACCACACCCATCGTCGCGCTAGATTGAAATCATCCTTAGTTATGGACCATATACATGAATCCATGCTTGTCGTAGATCTTAAAAGGCAAGAGAAATTAGATTTGGATTACCTATCAACCAGAAGGGAAATCATGCAAAGATAATATTAGCATGACTATTATTTCCATTTAAGTTATAGAGAGCCCCCTTTTTTCTCCTTAAAAGCTAGGACTAGCTGTCACTTTTAGCTTATCGGACTAATGAGCATCCATCCTCCCACAGTTGCAGCACATGATATGTAAAGTTAACTAAACGTTTCAAGTCTAGTTCTAGAAAGAGCAAATTCATTCATAGAACTCTGAGGCATGCACATGTACAAGTGTTCCTACATCAGAACATGATTTATATTAGATTTGAGGGTTCACCTTTAGCTAGGGGCCTCGGCACAACTTCAATCTGAGGGGCTATCTGGATTCCTTCATGAGCCAAAACTTAGACCCTGCAGACCAAAAAGTAAAGAATAAACATAGAAAATGAATAAGCAATTATCACATTGCATCATAGACCGGGAATTTACAAAATGTTAGATCATCCGAGAACAAACACGTGGTAAAAAAAAATGATTGTTCAAAGTAACATATTCTGTTGAGCACAAGTCCAAAATTAAAGATTACTTGTTTCACCATACATGGCAGAGGCAACTTTGCCCTCGGCCATACATTTTTGGGTTACTACCAGATCACTGGAGAAGTCAAGACGGATTTGTTTATGTATTCCATTACACATTCAGTTGCAAGAAAGAGAGTGAACTCTTACAGTATACTTCTCTGACTTTTTTCTAAGAAAACTTATACTTGTTTCTCTGAAGTGGTCAAAGCCCCTTGTAATTAACTTATACCAATATGCAGTTCTACATCTCAGGTTGTGGAGTCACCAATATGCAGTTCTACATCTCAGGTTGTAGAGTCGAATCTATGCCTCGCTCGGATCATCTATGGGAATCCCAAAGCATCGTGGACCAACCACCAAACATTTCCTCTCAAAGTCCCATATAGACAAATTTCAAGTTTGAGCTCTCTTTCCAGAGAAGGGGCATAAGGTTCCCCTACCTTTTTTTTTCCCTGTAGGAACAAATAAGATATGAAGTGGATTAAAATGGATCTATTCCTCTACATATATCACAAGCAAAGGAAAGCAGTTTGTGGTAGAAAATCATTAGTGCAGAATACGATGAAGAAGCTTTGGCATAAGAATTGACAGAAAAAAGTTGGACTGGGACCACAGCTTACTGAAGGAGGACAATATCTTGTGAGTTGCAATAAGAGATTAGATTGGTGCACAATGTTCCTCTGGTTCCATATTCTGTTTTTCCTTATAAGGAGAGCCTTATGGGGGCATGGGCATCTCGTAGTCGTGAGAAGGGGATGAATACATCTGAGTCTGAGGTTCATTTCCGCTTTCCTGAAGTGGTTGCCTGACAAACACAGAAGCAAATCAGTGTCAGAGTACAAATTTCTACAACGAATAAGCAGGTAAAGGAGGGAGGCTAAGGAAGAGGTAAGGAGCCCCAAGGAAATCATGCTTAGTACTATCCGAGTGTACGATGCTTATTGACTTTAATTATATTCTAGCATGCAGAAAATGTATCGTCAAGGCAAGAATGACCTCCTCCCTTCAAGAACCGCCTTTTCTCCGGAAAGACAACTGTTCTTGCAAGGAGGAAGTACAGTGGGAGATTCAGGGTTGGTTCTCTCAACTGATGCAAAGCCTAGACTGAAGTGGACCCCAGAGCTCCACCAACACTTTATCGAAGCAGTTAACCAACTTGGTGGACCAGACAGTGAGTCTAACAAACGCTATGACACAGAGAGTAATCGCAAAAATATGTGTGTGTGGGTGTGTGTATCTGATCAAAAATATATTTGTTGTGCAGAGGCTACACCAAAAACAGTCATGAGGCTCATGGGTATTCCAGGGCTGACCCTGTATCACCTTAAAAGCCATCTTCAGGTATCTTACTGCCAATAGGATTTGTTAGTCCTTTTTCACTATTTCATGTAAGCTTAAATCGTCCTATTGGCTTTCAGAAGTACAGGCTTAGTAAAAATCTCCAAGTTCAATCCACTTCCGGGACGACCAAAAATGGTAAGATAACCAGTTCCAGAAGTCCAGCTTTGATTTTTGAACTTTGCTGAGAATCTTGAGATGATTACATGCACATCAGTTCTAGGTTGCCTATCGGTTGAGGAAACATATGAAGTAGAAGGGTCACTTAAAGCTAGTAGAAACACAGGGCCCGAGACCAACAAGTAAGAGAACCTACAGGATAAATTTTTCTGAATTCGAGTTCTTGACAGACAATCTTTGCACTTATAATGATTTCTTTGAATATTAGATCTGTGCAGATTAGTGACGCTATTCTAATGCAAATTGAAGTCCAGAGACAACTAAACGAACAGCTAGAGGTAAGGGCTACATAGTATGATGCTCATACTATTTTGATTGAAGCGTATTAATTTTACAGTGACCAGTTTTAAAATGCACTGGAATCTAAATTAATTTATACTTTCAAATATAAACTCAAGAATGAGAACTACAGGATCCGAACTAATAGAATTTGTGGGGGTTATACTGTCCTTTGATACACAGAATTCAAAATTTTCTCTCGAGTTAATATATCAGTCGGAACTAACTTAAATATAAGCTGATGAATAATTTCTCTACTTATCCAGCATGTCCCACTCATAAGCTTGACTTTGGTTCCCAAACCATGAAATATGAATTATATTGCCTTCTTCTGGCAAATTTTTTTAGTAATTTTGCAGTTTATCAAAGTCACTCTTTAATAGGGTAAACTTGTCTCTAACATATAGGGTAAACAATTTCTTGATAACAATTTTTTCCTGCTACAAAAAATGAAGTAACCTAAGAACTCATAAAGGTGTGACATCGTCAAGATTATCTATCGCTAAGGAGTTAGGGAAAGCCATCCCTTTCATTGTTGGACACAATGCAGGAAGCTGAATGAAAATGAGTCTATTCAATTCACATCATAAGGAGTAATAATTTTATTGAAACAGAACATTCTATTAACACGCATGGGAACTTAGCCCCATGATCTTAGTTCCATCTGAACAACTCATTTCATGAGTCTTATCACCCAGAGTAAATGATAAAAGGTTCTAAAGTGGAAGCTATTCTTGAATGAAACAGGTCCAAAGACGCTTGCAACTCAGGATAGAGGCCCAGGGAAAATATTTGCAATCTGTGCTGGAGAAGACCCAGGAGACTCTCGGAAAGCAGAACATGAGTTCCTTGGGGCCAGATGCCGCGGAAGTGCACTTCTCAGAACTAGTACCCAAAGCACCAAATGAATGCCTGATTACGGAGTTTCCCACTTCGAATGGGATACCAAGTTCAGATATGCCTCACCCACAAGCATCCAAGTTTGCTGACTGTTCCATAGGCAGCTGCTTGACTTCGTGTGGGGAGTCTCGGAAGGGTCAATACGTACTCAATCCCAGCATGAGAATGGTGACTTATCAAGGAGATCCATCGCTATGTGCAGAGCAAAGGGGTGATGTTATGAAACATGAAATAACTCAATTTGCTGGTAATGAATGTAGGATACAGGTAGAGAGAGACTGCAAGGAGCACTCGGTGAAAGTCAGAAATCAAAGGCCAAGAGAAGGGAATTGCATTAGTTCAGTAGGCAAGCATAAAGGTAGAGACATATGGAATCCTTTTCTTGAACAACCCAACGCCAAGAGACTTGCAACTGAACAAGAGAAAGGTACACTATCGAGTGGGTATGAAGAGCCAGGCTTTAAAGCACAATTGGATCTAAACACCAAAGACGACACTGATGGAGTTCCTGGACACGAAGTATTGGACTTGAATGGTTTTGGCTGGAGCTGAGAGATACGCGACGCTGAAGCCATCAGTAGAAAGAGATAACAACAGGTAGGCGCTGTTTGGTTGCACGAAAGTGTAAGAAAAGTGTGACATTGGAAAATTAGAGTTTGCGTACTCGGTGCTTACGCATAAGTTTTGATTTTCAAAATGCTGTTTGGATGGTGAAATTGGAATAATAAACGAATTGAGGCACACGTTGATTATCTATTCTGCAATCACAAGTTTGTAAATGAATTTTCAACCAAGAATATGTTAGTAAAAATTCCAACTCTGCATTTTAGAATCTGAAAAAATATATAAATAAATGATCTGACCGATACCGAGGCTTGAACTTGGTTCAATGTCCTTAAGACAATATTCGTCCGACACAGGTGCTTACGGTTTAATGGCATTGGTCTCCCAGGATACAACGGTACTCCTCTTCTGGTAGTAGTACTTCAAACCGCAGAAACTTGTCGAAGCAATGGAGGTAGTCTTTCTCTCTATTGGACTTGAATGCTTGATTTATGAATGAATGAATAACTTGAAAGTACTATGCATTATATAAGGAATGAAGAGAAAAAAAAATGAATAGACACAATGTTTGGAAGGGACACATCTATTCCAATATTCATTCAATTTTTCCAACAGAATTGACATGGCTAAGTATGATCCGGAAGCAATTATCTTCTCCTCAAGAAATGTAACAAAAATTATAAAGTCGACTAAAGAAACTTTGTGATGCATGCACTATTGAAGTCCGAAAGACCTAACAATAGAATTGTTGAACCTTTCTACCACCAACCAGTCGATATTCATCACTCTACATCTCAAGTCGAAACGATAATATATTTTCCCAATAACGAGTTGGCCATCTAAAGGTCTGCTTGACAATTGTTGTAGTAGCGGTTATAAGATATTTTTTGAAGTACCGGTTATGAACTGTTACCGGTTATGAACTGTTACGAGGGGATCCGGTTTTGGATGATTTTAATTAACGGCTTTTAAACCAATTTAACTCATGTTTGATAATTTATTAACGAACGGTTCTGTAAGTTTTTTGAAACAATAAAATTACTTATATGCGCATACATAAACAAAAGCCCTCCCGAAGAAAGATTTTATCATTGTTCTCCCAAACAATAGCTTATACACTCATATAACTTGCAAGCATAAAGTGGTTTGACAATGAGTAAATCATAAATGTTGAGAGCAAAATATTTACTATCACATCAAATGGAACGCAAAATTTTATGACAATCATTAACTGAAGGGCTGCAAATTTTAAAAAGCTCACATTTTTGGAGGAAGTAGCTGTTAGATAGGACCTCAATAAAAGTAAAAATGGAAAAGAAAAAATATCGTAGATATTACTAGTTGTAGTTATTTTTTTTTTAATAAGGATATAAATGATAGAAAAAAATAGAAACTCTCAAAACATTTACTTCAGAAAATTCTAGGTTATAATTTCTGGTTTACAAACATAAGTGCAAGTCAGTGCCATAAACTCCTGGTTTTCACATTAATAACAACATACTATATATATGGGTAAAGGAGAAAAAAAAGAGAGGATAGGAGGCCACACAAAAAAATCACTCTTGAAATTAGGAATAGGAAAGGAAGAGGGACAGAGCAAAAGTATGTACTGGTGTATGTGCTCCCTCACAGTCACAGTCACAGTCACAGTCACAGTCACAGATGCTTCATAAAATAAAAGATGAAAGCTCCCTCTCCAAAGTTTCCAACCATCAAGATTGCACTTGAGCCCAGAATGAGAAAAATGTTCTTCTAGCCACATCTCCATTCAAAGCACTAAAAAGAAAGAAGCCTGGAATCCACTAATAAAAGGACAAACAATAGTACATCTGCTTAATTAGAAGAGTGAAAACATCAAAGTAAGAGAGGAATCAGATGCTGCAACATATTATTACTGAACTCCAGAACCCAACATTAGTTAGGTTTGATTATCTGAACCTAGAAAGTGTTCATGTGCTGGGTTTTTCACCTCTTCTCTTTCAATTTTGTTGTTGCTGAGGCAAAGAAGAAGTACTTTACTGGATTGAAGTGGCTTAAGAATTGTTAAGTTCCACTTGGAAGATATCAAATCTGACCAAGCTAGATCAGGACCTGGTATTTTGCGTAGAACACGGTGCCATCTTGCTATATATCCTAATATTGAAAGAGATCCTAAGATAATTGATGTCATTAATCAGATCTATTGCTCAAAATGCCTGAGATAATCACTGATGATCAACAATGTTGAATACAAAAATCAGTGTTCAATTTAGAAATCATGTATGAATAGAGACATACAGAGCAAAATGTTATTTCCGAGGCTGAATCAACGATGGAAAACCGCGTGGTCTAGATTATATGTTCACACAAAAGTTCCCGCTCTGACTATCCTCGATGATCTCCACGAAGAACAATATATTGTTGGTCGCGCAGCGGAAGAAACGCTTTGCCAACCCATCTGAGATGACCAACCAATCTACGAACACCAAACACAGATGAAGACAAGTATATGGCGGTGACTACGTCACCTGGACAAATCCCAACCTTTATAACTCAGATAAAATTACAAGATTGCAAAAACTAATGTTGAAACCCTTTGCCCTAATTGGTTCAACCCCCTCACCACACTCAAGAAGAAAAGCAGAAGATTACAATTTAAATCACTCACCAACCCGTAGCAATCTCCCTAACTGAAGTTGACGACCCCTCGATTAGATCTCATTCTTCCTTCTGTCTTGGATGACGAAGTCCTAAGAGCAAAGCACGGACTTTCTCTTAGATTTTCTGCGGACGAGTACCCCGAATCTCCAATTTTTACTTCTCCTTTATGCCTCCACCCTCCTCCCTATTTATAGGATGAGAAACCTATTTAAGGGTTAGGAAACCCTAAAAATAGCCAACCATAAGATCCAGCCGTCCACTAGCATCCAACGGTCCAAAATATAATCTAAAAACTCCAAAACTCGAGCAGCCGCCGTAGAAATCGAACTCGGACCGACTTCGGTTTTGAGGTTCTGGAACACCACACCGAGTTTGGCTCGAACTTGGCCAGGGACCGAGTTCAGACCGAACTCTACCCCCTTCAGCAGACTTGATTCCTAACAATCTCCCCCTCCAGTCTGATGAGAGGTGTTGGCTCCATGGCTCCTTAACTGGACTCCATGCCTGTCGTTCCGCAACAGAAATCCTGCTCCCCCATGCCACCGATCTCCGATCCCCCGAGTTTCTTTGCATCTTCCGTCATCTCCAGGTCCTCGACTGTCACGTCGACGCTAGCTGCCATGCGTAGCACCTCCTGCACCACTGAGATCCTGTCGATATCAATAACACGACCAAGACCGAAGTCACTAAAGACCAGCCTCACCGTGAGTCATGGCTGCATGTCCCCGACTTTCGTCTTCCACCGAAACGTGTTAACGTTCCGACGAGCTTCTTCACTCTTGGTTGGACCAACTAAGCGGACTGTGTGATTCTCCCGAGATTCGAACTCCTGAATCTTCCCACCTTCGGGTCTGAACTTGAAGCTCCCCCATACACATGCGTCCTCGAGCAGAACATCACGCACTATGCATGCCGTCGATGACCCACAGCTTCTCCTGAACTGTGTGAATGTTGATGATCCTGCCTCAGATTGACTTTATTGTAAACCTTGATCTCCTCCTTGGTCTCGAACTGCTGAAACCAATGTCGCTCCGTGAAGCTTTGGCAAACCACCCGTCGCCAAAATCGGATCCGTGGAACAACTTCCACCTAGAGACCGACCAGTTATCATGGGACCGACAAACTGACCCTCAATCTTTGACTCATCACCATTCGTCGTTTTGTCTCGACGAACTGAATCCTTTGTATCCCTCAAAGTATCTCGAAGCCCCTCCAAGACAAGTTTTCGACGATTCACCTCCTGTCGAATACCCCTCGAGCCTCCATCCGGTGTCTGTGGCCTGCCTGTACACCTCAGCGGCATGAGCCTGTAAATGCCACAACACAAATCTCCTTGAGCCAGCTACTGGGAACCCTTCGTAAGCATCCAATCTTTGTCCCCAAACAAACTGCGACAACCATCATCCGCCAGCCTCCCTACCGAAACCAAGTTGTAGCGCAAACTCGGTACATGTCACACATCCTTGAGAACGAGCTTTTCACCAAGTTCCATTGCCAAGTGCATATCACCGATGCCTATAACTACAGTCGTCCCCTTGTTGCCTATCTTCACACTTCCAAATCTGCCGCCATGGTATGACGTGAAGATCCTCCTATATGGAGTGGCGTGATACGACGCCCTCGTGTCCATGACCCAATCGTCATTATGACACATGTCACAAGGTTCCTCTGCGTCGGTTACTGCTATGTTGAGATCTCCCATAGCCGTGAGATCCTCCCGATCATCATTTCCTTTGGCCTTCTCAGATTTGAGCTTCATGCAGTTCCTCTTGATATGACCTATTTTGCCACAGTGATAACAGCCCTCCTCGCGGTCCACAATCATAAGATCCCGAGAACTCTCTCATGTCCTCACCGGTGACTTGGGTCTTCCCTTCCCGTAGGAATCCACCAGAGTGGACTCCTACGACGATTTCACTTGCTTACGCCGGATCTCCTCATTCAACAAGCTGCTTTTGACTGCCTCCATTGTGACAACTCCATAAGGAGCAGAGTTGCTCACCGATACCACCAACGCTCCTAGCTCTTCAGCAGAGAACTTAAAAGCAGAAGGGCCTGAAGCTCATCCTCAATCACCATCTTCATCGTAGACAGCTGATTGGTGATGCCCTGAACCTTGTTCAGATGTTGTGCCACCGGTGCACTCTCCGTGTACTTTGAGTTAATGAGTTGGCGAATCAAAAATGCCTTGTTGCCAGCCGTCTTTCTTTCCACTACCAGAATAAGTCAAATTAGCAACGTAAAGAAACGTCGCTAAATGATCAATAAACGTCGCTAATTAATTTTAGCGAGGTAATTAGCGACGTTTTACAGAAGTCGCCTTTAAGCTAGTCGCTAATAGGAAAAACGTCGCAAAGCGTCGCTATATCGACGTTTTCTAGCGACGCATTTACGTCGCTAGATTAGCGATGTTTAGCGACTAAACGTTGCTAATTAGCGACGTGTACATTTGTCGCTTTATGTCGCAAATTAGCCACGTAAGTAGCGACTTTTATAGCGACGTTACTATGACCTGGCAATACTGCCATGTTAGCAAGTTGCGACGTACAACGACGTTTTTAGCGACGTCCTAAGAGACGTTTAGTAATGTCGCAACTTAGCGATGTATTTAGCGACGTGTATGAACGTCGCTAAACGTCGCTAAAAATGTCACTAATGATACAGTGAAAAAATAAAAAAAAAGAATACTGAATTGTTTCCAAACTATTCTTCCTATAGTTTATTAATTCACAATCTGTACAAATAGACCCGGAGCAACCCTCCATTGAATTTACTAGGTTCGCCGACCCCCTTGGGTTGAACACTCAACACCGGTAAATTAACATATATTTAATATGAATAATATAATAAAATTTGAAGAAAATAAAATATTAAAATTAAAAACCGAATCAGGAGAAAATATCGTCGTAAAGAATACAACAAATATCCATACAACTGAGTCTCATCCTAAATAATACAAAGAATACAGCAAATTAAAAGCCTCATCCTAAAGAATACAAAAAATAATGTCTGAAACACAAACAATCAATAATAAAATGGTCCTAACTAGGACTACTGCGGATCTGTAGGAGGATGACCACCGGCGCGCATGAAGGATAAGAACAGATCATACTGCTCCCGTAAAATCGACACCGATGTCGATGGAGAAGGCAGTGACGTCGGTGGAGTCTGTGTCGATGTAGGCGCACCAGGAGGACGTATTCGCTCCAACTCTGCGAGTCGCTGGTTGTAAGAATCCATGGTAGATAACATCCTCGTACCGCTATGAACCATTGAATCCTGCATCATCGTCAGCCTCTCGTCCATGGATAGCTTTGATGTCTGCAGCTCCGTCATGCTGCGCTCTATCGAGGCTCTAAGATTATTTGTCAAATCCCGGAGCTCCGTGATGCTGCGGTCGAGCATATCGAATCGTGCGATGAGCGTCGGATCGTCCGCCTGCGGCTGGGACCGGGGCTGCTCCTCCATCCTTCGCAGCAACTCGTCACGGAGAGACGCAATCTGATGGTCAATGGCCTCCTGGACTTTGGCTGACGACTGCGAGGGTTGTGGGGAATGCGCACTTGTCGGGGAGGCCCTAGATGACTGCGTCGCAACCAGGGCGCAATAGGATCCCGTACCGTAGTACGTACCCCTCTAGAGACCACCATCGGCTGTCACCCACAGCTCGTCCGCCGACGGAGCTGGAGCGGGCTGCGAGAAAGTACCAGCCTCTCCAGCTGTAGGTGCACTAGTAGTCGCCCGCTCACGCAGCCTAAGATACTCGGCCTAGAAAAGTTTGGATACTCGATAATTGCCTAAGTTATATTAAAATTAACACAAAGTAAAGTAATACTTACATAGGTCTCCGAGGCCCTCTCATCAATGAGATTTTCGTCCTTTCGATGGGTGGCCAGGAAGACGGTCATCATGTTTGCATCCTCACCCCTCTGTACCTGTTAAAAATATATTATTTAGTACTAAAAGTAAACATTTTTTCTACTACCATTTTATCGTACTTATATTAAAATAATATATCTTAAATAAAAACAAACCAAACGACAAAAATGTTCCGTCATCGGAATCGAGCCACCACACCACTTTGCAGCATTCCGCCTAGCCGCCTTGGCCTTCTCAGACCTTTCCTTGTACCTCAGATCGTCGAATCTAACCCTCATCGCAGTCCACTGCTCAGGCGTGATCCAACCTTGGATCAGTTTTCCAGCACGATCACGAGCCTTCTGGTCATCCAGAGCATCACGGATAAGCTTGGCGGCAACGGCAAAAAATATCTGCTCGATCAACTCGGCCCGGTGCGGAGGATAAAAATACGTTTGCTACAATAAATAATTTAGTAAGTCAACATCACGGATAAGTTATATAATATGCATAAATTAGAGGATTTATATAATATACTTTTACCTTAAAGTGCGCAAACTAGAACGCCTTCCTCTCCTCCGGAGCTTCAGAGTAGTTGATCCAAGGGCCACCATAATTGTTCCTCAGAAAGAGGCCTAGGCGTCTCTGAACCGACGATGGACGATATCTATACAGAGATAATTATTTTCATCGAAAAAGTCAATATATGATGAATAAAGAAATATACGATATATATGTTGCTAAACTATCTAATTGACTTACTTTGTACCGTCGGCCCAAATCTATGTCCTTGTCTCCTCCGGAGGTGCACATGGAGGATCTAGCTGATGCTAAGACAACGTCGACACGACCTCCTCCATATGCTCATCTGTCTCCATGGTTCCATCAGCAGGAACTACTCGTCCCAGGAGTGATGCCACATAACATCGTCGCAGTCGGAGATGTGCTGATCGATATACTAGAGTACTAGGTGACGAGGATCCAGAACCAACAGTAGGCAGTACCGGAGGAGCACTCTGTCTACCTCGGGACCTGTCGAACCCTCCACGTCGTCCTGTCATACCTGATAACAACATATGATGAATAAAGAAATACACAAATATATACATAAATATATAGTACATTATACAGTCAAAATGTTATGCATATCTCACAGCATTCATAGAATTGTACAGTAAATAACTAGTGGTATCACAAGTCTAAATGGATAATACATTCTACAGTCAAAATATAATACATGTATTCGTCAAAATAGTATATTCTACAGTCAAAATATAGTACATTCTACAGGCAAAATATTTTATTTTCAATCATCTTCAGAAAATTCATCTTGTTCGCCTTTCTCGTCCTCCTCTTCCTCTTCCTCCTCATCGTCTTCACTTTCATCTACTTCGTCTTCGTCTTCGTCTTCCTCTTCAGATAATTTTATATCTTCTACATTATTACTCGTGTAATGAGTAACTTTCGTTGAGTCCACATCTACAATATTTGTTACAAGGGGTAGCTCGTCCTCCAGATAAGCTATTTCGTCAATGTCAAAGGTATTTCTAGCTTTAGTCTTGCATACTGCCCACCAATCCGACCTCGCTGTCCCCCGTCTAGGATAAGTTATGAAGTACACGAGCTGAGCCTGACTTGATAGGATAAATGGTTCGTAGCCTTGATATCTACGCTTGTAGTTTATATCCACAAGGCCATGCTTGTCAATTTTCCAACCTTGATCTTGAATCGGATCGAACCTTTCACACTTGAATAGCACGATATTAGCAGGTTCTGTGCCATAATTATATGTCAACTCCATAATCTCTCATAAGATTCCAAAGAAATTATTGCCTGGATCGACGTCTTTGTAGTTCGAAGATTTGATACACAAACAACTATTTTTCATGGAATCAAGATCCAGAAAGTTGTCTCTGATAGGAGCATTTGGTGACTTGAACCTGAACCCATTCACACAGAAACTTGGCCATATTTTAACAGCAGTAATTGGTCCCTTGGCTAGAGTTCTAATAGATCCAGTCTCGGGTGTTATTAGACGATCGACCTAAATACCAAAGTAGCGATAGTAAGTTATTTATTTTGCAAGTGCAGAAATAAAAAGTAATTACCAAGCTCCTTACATATGCGCTCAACCAAGAAGGAAAATGGCATCTTATTTCTTGTTCTACTTCTTCGTCTGTTATGTAGGGTATAACCGACCTCAACTCATCATTATATATGCTGAAAAATAATGAAGCAACTGCTGATTAGTAGCATAATAGTAGCTTATACTATTATATTGAGATGATATAAACGTGGACGTATTAATTACTTACCCCTCTAGCTTCTCCACTTCATCCTCATCACAATTGAGTAATATATACAACTGTGCAACCCTTAGCTCGTTGTCATTCAAATATCTCTTCTTCATTTTCTCCGAAGGCTTTCCGGATGCATTGAATACTTTGAGTATTGCATCATTAGATTCCTGATATCCGTCGTCGTTTCTCGGAGCTCTTGTTCTATTAGTAGCAACACGAGGTTTGAAATACGTCGAGCAAAAGTTTATAATCTTCTCGAGAACATAAGCTTCACAAATAGAGCCCTCAATCCGTGCCTTATTTTTCATCTTTCTCTTTAGGTGATTCAGATGCCGCTCGAAGGGGTACATCCACCGATAACCGACAGGACCACCAACACGTGCCTCATAGGAAAGATGAATTGGCAAATGCTCCATAGAGTCGAAGAATCCAGGAGGAAATACCTTCTCGAGCTTACATAGTGTTACCATAATATCCTTTTCTTGCTTTTCTAGACGATCGACGAGCAACTTAGTAGAACAAGATCTCTGAAGAATATGCTGAGCTCCGTCAATGGATCCTAAATGACCTGCGGTAAGAATTCCTGAAATGCAATCGGAATTAACCTCTCCATGAATACGTGATAATCGTGGCTCTTCATACCCGCCAGTTTATTCTTCTTGAGGCCGACGCATCTTCTCATGTTCGACATGTACCCGTATAGAAACTTTAGACCCTGAATCCACTACAAAATCTCCCTTTATCCTCTTTCTCCAGTGAGAAAACTGACTTAGGCTGCTTTAACTTTCCATTCCCCACCTCTATCAAATGCAATGCAGGACGTCTACATATTTCTTCTAAGTCCAACCTGGCCTTCGGATTGTCTTTCGTCTTCCCCTTTACCTCCATTACAATATTAATTATGTTATCAAACATATTCTTCTCGATATGCATGACATCAAGGATATGTCTGATTAGATTGGTGCTCCAATATGGCAGATCCCAGAATATACTCCTCTTCGTCCAGTTATGGGTGCCACCAAATCTGTCACACTTGTATCCCTTAGCAGGCTCTTCGATAGCACTTGGTAAATCTTTTACCTCTTCCCATATCGTGTATCCGGACCACCTTGGCGGTGGATTGGCCTTCTCTACAACGCCCGTACGAAAAGCATTCATGTTCCTTCAGTACGGATTATCCTTCGGTAGAAATTATCGATGACAATCGAAGAAGAACAGTTTGCCTCCGTGTTTCAAACGGAAAGCCTTAGTACGGTCCATGCAATACGGACATGAGAGGCGACCATGAGTGCTCCATCCCGATAACATTCTATTGGCCGAAAAGTCGTTGATGGTCCACATAAGTGCTGCCCTCATCTTAAAATTTTACTTTCTAGAAACATCGTACGTGTTGGCACTTACTTCCCACAGATGATTCAACTCATCTATCAAAGGCTGTAAATACACATCGATGTTCCTCTTCGGATTGTTCGGACCCGAGATAATAACGGTTAGGAACATATACGGAGTCTTTATGCACATCCAAGGCGGTAGATTGTATGGAGTGACGATCACAGGCCAACATGAATACTGGGAGCCCAAAAGTCTGAATGGGGTAAAACCGCCAGAGGAGAGCCCCAATCTGATATTACGCGGATCCGAAGCAAAATCTGGATACTCTCGATCAAAGTTCTTCCATGCTTCTCCATCGGATGGATGATCCAATACTCCTTCGATCTGTTTCCGCCTGTGCCAACTCATATTTTCTGCAGTCTCCTTAACCATAAACAACCTCTGCAACCGCGGCGTCAAATGCAAGTAGTGCATCGAATCGGTAGGCTTCCTTGCACTAACAGACTTTTCTCTACCAGTGGCCTTGTAGCGATCAGCACCACAAAATCTGCACGCATCTTCATCCTTGTCATCTTTGTAGTACAACATGCACCCGTTGCGACATGCATCGATTTTCTCGTATCCCATCCAGAGCGATCTCACCATCCTCTTAGATCGGTAGAAGTCTTTAGACAACTTTGCACACTCGGACAAGATCTCTATAATCGATCAGTCGATTATAGCATTCTTGCGACATGTTAAAATCGGACTTGATGCTCAATAATCTTGTAACCACCTCCAACGGTGAATGATCCCCATAACCAGGATATAATAGAGTCCTTGTATTCTCCAGCAACTCCATAAACTTTACAGCATCGGCATTCGGTGCCTCCTCAGCTACATCATGATTGTCCGGATTGAAACTAGGCCCCGCCGCATCAAAAACCATGTTCACCCACCCGTCGTCGTAAGCAGCGTGGTCGTGGACATCCATATACGGCTCTACATAAGGCTCCAACTTCGATGCTAGAGACACAAGTTCTCTGTGCATGGTCCACTGATAGTAATTCGGCGTGAATCCCTTCGAGTACAAATGATATGTGACTTCCACTTCTGGATGATATTTTAAGTTGCGATATCTCACACACGGACACTTAATTTTGGTACCGTCCATGTACTGAGAAAACGTCTTGGCGAACTGCAGGAACTGATGTACACCCTCAATGAATTTATCCCGCACACCGCACATATCATCAGGATGACGGTTGTACATCCACAAATGATGACACAGATAGTAAATGTCCATTTTTAGATACTTCTGCAAAAATGACAGTATGTGTCCTATAAATCGTTAAACACAGTGTGATTCTCTGGAGGAACGTAAGAACTGCTCTAACTTGATACACAATGCCTTATGTATGTGTGTGTGTACATATGGTTGTTTGAGTGATTAAGTAAGCTCGGGTCACTAGGGAGAGCAGTTCACAGTTTTTAGTGTGCATCATTTGGCAGTGAAGGGAGAGCAGTGTGCCAGCTCTGTGCTAGCAGCTAGCTGTACTCCACAGTGCAGCAGTGAGGAATCAGTGTGCAACAACCCTGTGCAGTGCACAACAGGAAGGATGCACAACAACAAGTAAACTCAGCAAGTAACAGCAGAGCCAGTGCACTGCAGAGCCTTTAACAACAGGTTTAGCAGTCTGCAGTAGCAAATGCAACAACTCATGCAGCGAGAAGCATCAGCCCAAGTTGGATACGAGTTCTAGAAGAAGCCAATATCGTATCGTGTCTCGGCTTTGAAGAGTCATTCCCGTGTCTATAATCCAAATTATAGATTTTGGAAATATAATCGACATACAACTACTAATAATGGTATACTATGAATATTATGAATATGAAAGTAAATGGACTTCTCGCTCGCTCCTGATAGGTTGTTAATAAGCTGATGATTATCATTAGTCATCATCAGCCAATATCACTCACAGTGTGTAGCAAGCAAGCAATTAAGCTAGCTAGCTAGCTAGATATGGACTAAAATTAATTAATGAAGAAGATGGATCATTTAAGAGATTGGTCATCGTATACAGAGAATCACTGATTATAACCATGATATCGATCGATCCACTTTACATATTTCATCCCGTGACCGATAGATAGATAGATAGATAGATAGATAGATAGATAGATAGATAGCTAGATAGGTCAGGCCCAATCTAGCTTGTCTATGTTTGTGTGTGTTGGTGTGTCCGTGTCAGTATTAGGGTTAGTGTGTCCGTGTGTGTGTGTGTGTGTTCGATTTAGGGTTAGGGTTAGTATGTGTCATGTCGTGTCGTGTCGTATCGTGTCATGTTAGAGTTGTGTCCTGTTAGAGAGAGAGAGAGACAGAGAAAGGAGACAGAGAGATCTCACCGAGTGAGGAGGAGGGGAGCTGGAGAGAGGAGAACGCCGGAGGAAGGAGGAGCCGCCGGAGGGAGGAGGACGCCGGAGGAAGGAGGGGACGCCGGAGGGAGGAGGGGACGCCAGCCGGAGGGGGGTCACCGAGGTGGGGCGCCGGGAGGGAGGAGGGGAAACCGGAGGGAGGAGGGGAGCTAGACACGACGGAGGGGGGGTTTAAAAATCTGGGAGAGAGAGAGAGAGAGAGAGATCGAAAAAAATTGGGGGAAAGAAATTTATCAACCCTAAATAATAAAATAAATTAACGATGTTTAGCGACGCTAGCTAATGACATCGCTAATATAAATATTTAGGGATGTTATAGACGTCGCTAAATACATCGCTAAATATTTAATATATTAACGTCGCTAAATACGTTGCTAAACGTCGCTAATCATATAACTCAGCGACGTTTAGCAACTTTAAATAAACTTATAGCGACTATTCTTTTAAAAAACTGAATTATCGTCGCTAAACATCGCTATATGTCGCCAAATAGCGACTTATAGCGACTTATAGCGACGTTATTCTTTGGAGTCGCTGATGTCTTTAATATTAGCGATGATTTAATTGGACGCCGCTAAAAACGTCGCTAATCCCGTAATTTTTAGTAGTGTTCGTACAATGAGTGCAGCTTCTCCCACAATGCTTTTGCAAAATTCTCTATGGACACGTGAAGAAACATCGAGTCATCCAGCCATTGGCGCATGAATCCAGCAGCCTTCCGATCCAGTTATTTCCAGTTATCAGCACATTTGTCCGTCGGATTTGCGTTGTCGCCCTCCAACGGACAATGCAAGTCCTTGCACCAGAGTAGACCCTCCATCCATGGCTTCCAAATTGCCCAGTTTTCTCCTATGAAGGTGATCAAACGAGTGTTCATCTGCTCCATAGACATAGTTGCACCTTTGTCACGCCCCAATCCCGAAAGGGTCAATCGTCCTCGCTGGATCCTTTACGGAATCGAATCGTCCTCGCTGGGGCGTGATACCGTACGAACTTTGAGTTGCGCTTGTACAAGGCAAGAACTTGCAGTGATAGGAACCCATTTTTTAAAACACAAATTAGAAAACACATTCACAGATATTTGAACACAAATATAGGAAGAAACATGCTTTTCATTGATAATTCAGAGTAATTTACATAGAGTTTACATTGATGCGCCTCTCGGATACTTGATTTGTATTACAAAAGATAACCCAAATGGCAGGGCGCGCTCCATCAGATAGTCCACGTCGTTCATACATTACGCCCTTGTATAGATTGAAAGTCCAAGCCTCCAAAATGAACTGACTCCAACTATACTTCAAAATAGAGGTGCTCCTAATGCCTCATCGTCTATCCACTAGCGTTGTGCCGTCTGAGCACCTGAAATAGATGCCCACAACGTGGGTCAGTACTCAACTTGTACTGGTGAGCGGGATGAACCCACTCGACTAAATCGATACTAACTTATTAGGGGCGAGCATGCATTAAGATGATCTTCTATAAAGAAGTAAGTGAATTCAATTCATATCAGTTGCATGTTTTGATAGGAATGAAAATAACATTGAATCCAACCAGTACATCGGTTGCTTACTCAACCGATGCACGCCTTCCCTGCAACGAAACACAAGTATACTTACCATCTGCACAAGACAATAAATTATCATGTGTTCTATTCTATGCGGTCATTGGTGTGATCAACACCTTAGGGACTTATTCCAAGCATTGCGGCGCGCCCTATCAGCCCGGGTAGCAAGTCCTGCTGGAGGTCCCGCAATGCATCGCGACTAGCACGATCAAATATTTCCCTCCGGATCAATACGGTTCCAATGCCCCGGAATGCCGTTTCGAGAAAATGCCAAATCTTGTGCACAAGTTGTCCCAGTTCATGCAAATGCATGAACAATTCATATATCATACAATGTATCGAAATAAACAGAAGAAGTAAAGCAGCAATATATATCTTATGCAACAGTTTATATTTTCTCAAGCGGTATTCCAATTTTGGTATCCCATAGGTCCAAACTCTATCCGAGGCACCAGGCCGCAACCAACAACCAATTTCCTTAACAAACAACTCAAGTTTATAAGGTGTACAAGCATATAGTAAAACTAGTCTACAATTCCCATGTTCCTTTCTTAGTAGCTGGCATGCATTATGGCTAAGGGTTTCCTAGGCGTCCAACCGGACATTATCGAGTGAACATTTGAAACATTAGAGATGTGGGCGTGAAAAAGTAGGAAAGAAGGGTCCAAACCACTCACTGGTTAAGGGAAAAGATGCTGAAACAAGAAATCCCGCCTAGCGACGATCAAGCGTCAGTTACGCGGACCTGAAACAACACGAGCACCGAGTTAGAATCCTTGCCTATCCTTCCTTGCTGAACTCTCCAAGAATCAAAGCTCCAAACGATAAAACCAGCAGCGAAAACCAAGCAAATCGAAAGCAACACCAAATCAAAATACTAAAGGGCAATCAAGAAAACTAAGCAACCAAACACGGAAACTATTGGACTTGTTTTAATAGAGGCCTTTTCATGAGTTGGAAAGGATTATCGTATTTCGTCCGTGGCAAGAAGATGCCGAAGATCTAAACTACGACTCAGACGGACTAGCCATAATCCTAATTATATAGTGCGCATCCCGGTCGGATCAGGATTTAAGGCACTATATTTCGTCCCGAAACTTAAGAACAAGGCCTTACCTCCGACTGAAAGAACAATGAAGGATACTTCTCCTTCATCTCCGAATCCATTTCCCAAGTTGATTCCCCAACTGAATGGTTCCGCCACAGCACGCGAACCAAGGACATCGTACGGTTGCGAAGTACTTTTTCCTTACGGTCCAAAATATGTACGGGCTCCTCTGAGTATGATAAGTCCGTACGCAGTTCCAATTATTCAAAGCTAACCACATGACTCGGGTCATGCACATACTTCCGAAGTTGAGAAACATGGAATAGGTTATGCACTTCAGCCAAGGCGGGGGGTAGTGCAATCCGGTATGCCACAACTGCCACTCGTTCTAGTATCTCAAAGGGGCCGACAAACTTGGGACTCAGTTTGCCCTTCACGCCGAAACGCATCACCCCACGCATCGGCGTCACTTTCAAGAAGACATGATCCCCGACCATGAACTCCAAAGGTCTACGATGAGCATCGGTATAGCTTTTTTGTCGCCTCTGCGCAGTGCGGAGTCTTTCTCGAATCAAACGAACTTTCTCGACTGCTTGCTCCACCAGCTCTGGCCCGAGTACCTGTCGCTCGCTGACTTCATCCCAACAGATTGGAGATCGACACTTGCGTCCATAGAGTGCTTCGTACGGTGCCATCTGGATGCTCGATTGGTAGCTGTTGTTGTACGCAAACTCCGCCAACGGAAGATGCGTGTCCCAACTAGTCTTCAAATCGATTGCACACAGCTGTAACATGTCTTCAAGTATCTGATTTGTCCTTTCTGTCTGTCCGTCAGTCTGCGGGTGGTATGTGGACTGAACTTTAGCTTGGTTCCCAAGGCAGACTGTAGGCTTGTCCAAAAATGAGATAAGAAGCGTCCGTCATGGTCAGAGACGATTGAGGCAGGTACTCCGTGTAATCGAACAATCTCATCTATGTAAATCTGTGCTAACCGATCGACGCTCCAAGTTACTTTTATGGGAAGAAAGTGGGCTGATTTGGTCAAACGATCAACTATGACCCAAATTGCATCGTGCCCCCGCGGCGTCTTCGGAAATCCCACAATGAAATCCATAGTGATGTTGTCCCATTTCCACTCGGGAATAGCGAGATTCTGCAGCTCCCTGCCGGGCCTCTGATGTTCAGCTTTCACCTGTTGACAGGCCATGCACTGTGACACAAAGGTCGCCATATCCCGTTTCATACCGTGCCACCAGAAGGTCCTGCGTAAGTCCATGTACATCTTGGTGCTCCCCGGATGCAAGGAATACTTCGCATAGTGTGCCTCTGTCAAAATTTCCCTTCGGAGTTCTGGGTCGCTAGGAACACATAGCCTTTCTTTCATCTGTAAGGCCCCATCTTTGCCTGCCACAAAGTCAGACGTCTTCCCTACCGAGATCAGTCCACGCACTGTCGTTAAGAACTGATCGCCCTCCTGAGCAGATTTGATTCTATCACGTAAACTCGGTTCAAGGTGAAGTGGTGCCAGCTGCACGCCTTGGTGCTGAACTCGAAACTCGATGCCCATCGCCTCTAGATCCTGAAGTAAACGGTTGTTTATGAATAATGAGCCCACGTGCTTCCGACTCAGAGCATCAGCAACGATGTTTTCCTTGCCCGGTGTATATGCGATCGTCAGATCATAGTCCTGAATCAGTTCTAGCCAACGCCGCTGCCGGAGGTTCAGTTCCCGTTGGGTGAATAGATATTTGAGGCTCTTGTGATCTGTGAAGATTTACAAGCAACACCATAAAGATAATGCCTCCATAACTTTAATGCAAACATAATTGCCGCCAATTCTAAGTCATGTGTCGGGTAGTTTTTCTCGTGCGGCTTCAGTTGCCTGGAGGCATACGATATTACCTTGTCCCTTTGCATGAGCACACACCCTAAGCCGAGTCCCGAAGCATTGCTGTATATCTGAAACTCCTCTACCCCACCTGGAAGTGCAAGAATCGGAGCTGAAACAAGAATGCCGCTTAAGTTCCCGAAAGCTGGCTTCGCAGTCATCACCCCATTTGTATGCAATCCCTTTCTGAGTAAGGCGAGTCAAAGGCGAGGCCAGTTTAGAAAAATCCTTCACGAACCTACGGTAGTATCCACTAGGCCCAGAAAGCTTCGAACTTCGCTGGCTGACGTATGTTGCTTCCAGTCCACCACCGCCTCTATCTTTTTTGGGTCTACGGCGACGCCTTCTGCCAAGATGACATGTCCAAGGAATGCCACGCTGTTCAACCAGAACTCACACTTGCTGAGCTTAGCGAACAACTGATGCTCTCGTAATGTCTGCAGTACGGTCTTCAGGTGTTCCTTGTGCTCCGCCTTGTTCTTGGAATAGATGTAAACCCCATGATTTTGCAAGAATTTTAAATTAGGATTTTTCACAATTTTCTGGAATTTTCTGGGAATTTTCTGTAATTAAAATCAGGTTTCTAATTATTAAATAATTTTTAATTGTTAATAAATAATATTAAAATATTATGGAAATAATATTTTTGGGTGTAAAATAGAAAACTGGACTTAGGATAATTTTTTGGAATTTATTGGACCCCGGACCTATTTTTAATCACCTAGAAACTATTATTTATTAATTAATTAATTAATTAATTAATTAATTGATTTATTATTATTATTATTATTATTTTTATTTTAACCGGCCCGTTCCCCAGCCCGGCCCACTGGGCCTGACCCGCGGCCCGCCAACCCGCTACCAGGTCGGGTCGGGTCAGTCAGACCCGACCCGCCGCCTGCCCGACCCGGGCGACTGCGTCTCCCCCGCGTGGCCACGTCTTCCGCCGCCTCCGGCGGCCAGCCCCACAACCTCCGCACCGCCCCGCCTTCCACGCCACGTCCTCCTCCCTCTCCGCCATTCCCGGCTAACCCCCAGCCCCTCACCGCCTATATAAAACTCTAAACCCCCCCTCCGGCCAACACACCCGACCGCCACCACCCTAGCCCGAGCTCCTCCGCCCCTCTCCTCCGGCGCCACCCTCCTCGAGACCCTCGGCCAGCAGCTCTCCTCCCCGGCTTCCTCCTCCTCCCTCTCCCCTCGCCGTGGCCAGCCCCTCCGCCGCAGCCCCTCTCCTTCTCCTCCCCTTCTCCCTAGAACCCCCGAGCGCAGCTCCTCCCCGTCGGCTCCGCCTGAGCCACCCCGGCGACGCCGCCCTGCGCCCCAGCTCCCCGACGACGCTGTCCCCGGCCGCCTCGGCCTCCTCCGCCGCCCGAGCCGCCGTCTCCGGCCAGTTTTCCCTAACCCTAACCCTAATTCTCAGAATCGTGTCGGCGTGTCGGACACGACACGGACACGAGAATTTTTGGGTTTCTGAGCCCTGTTCAGGTACTCATATCTTTCTCCTCGCTGCCCCGTTTTCAATTTCGTAAATTATGTTGCGAAGCCTGTATGACCCTCTCGGTGCCCGGACAAACCGCTCGGGGTATCGCGTCCTGTGGTGATCGCACACCACGATCCAAAAACAGGAAAAACATCGACCCGATTCACCCCGGAACTGGGTACGCCCTGCCAAACGGGACGACTTGGTCGTGCGCGGTCTTCACAGATACGTGCGCGCCGTTGATACGGATGTATGGGATTTCGCAGAAGTCGATTCGGGTGTGCGTGCACCCCGGGATCAACGCGTATCCGCGGACACCGCCCCGTATCCGCCTTTTCTGAATCAAGCCCTAACTTTCTGTGTACATGTCGGATCGCAACGAAACTTGCGCCATCGGACTCGTAGCGATACGCTGGTCCTGTGACCCAAGTTTGGTTCGATTCTAAGAACGTTGACAAAATCGCGTGTCGTGGGCCCCATAGGCCCCACTCGACGGGCGATTTCGTGATCGGCTCATCGGAATCCAATTCTGAAAGTTCCGTTGGGTTTGTATCATCGTTCCTGACCTGTTGACACTAAGTTTGGTGAATTTGGAGACCTTTGATCCTGACACATTTTTCGGTGCAAAGCGGGCCCACATGCGGACCCCGTTTTGACCCGAAATTGCCATTTTTGCCCTTGTCTCCAAATTGGACTCAAGGACAGGCATTTCTAGCTATTTGATACCTTCTGAGCATGATGGTAATATTTATTTCTGCATCCAGACACATTTCTGGAAATTCTTCGAGGATAGAACCATAGTAGGATCCAAACATCAGGCAAGTACCTGCACTTCAAGTTTAATCTTTATATTGTGATAATTAGTTCCTTGCTCTACTAGCACCATTGGATGTTTACACGTAGTGTTAGACTATTGGATTTTATGTCTTGCTTTTCGTGTCGGGTGGGAGAATACTAGGAGGCATGTAGTTTACCCTTCCCCCTATTGTCTAATAGCTGTTGGTATACGACTGTCCATCAGCCGGATCTCGATTATTCTTGTTTAATAGCCGTCTATGACGGCCGGATTAGCCTTATAACCCCCTACATGCCGACTATGTATTCTAAATACACAATTACACACACATAGTTTCTTGTCTTGTTGCAGTTCATGTTGTCTTGTTGCAGTTCCTGTTGTCTTATTGCAGTTTCATTGAATTGTCTCATTTATTCCTGTTTTACTCATATCCCTGTTTACAGCATTTAACTCTTAGTTATTGTTACTTCTTATTTATACATATTCTCAACATGATACTTATTCAGTTCTTTTCTACTTGTCATAAATATTAGTTTAATCTTTGTTGTGCATTGTGTACTTTGCTCCTTTCCTGACTGGATCCGTTGATTTAGGCAATGATGAGGACTATGCCCCCACCCTTTCATGGCCCATATGAGGTAGCAGGTGATACGTCTGAGGAGCCTGTTCCCACCCAGGAGACTACTTTTGAGGAGTAGTAGCCAGTTAGCTAGTATTTTCTTTCAGCACAGCAATCGGGTTTGTCCCCGATTTATCTTCTGGATTCTGTATTAAACCATGGATTTGTATATCATATTTTGTCTTATGAAATCTTAACATTTCTATTCCCATGTTATTATCCTTGCCTGTTTATTCTTGTGGATGAGATAGATTTTATTTTACCTGTGAATATGGCCTAGACAGCGTACTACCGCCGACACTGCGGCGTAGGCTGGACGTACCCACGTACTCGTGCCCGAATATCCGGGTGCGGGTCGTGACAATAGATTAGTATGTCGTTAATAAACACGACCACAAACTTGTCTACGAACGGCCGAAATACGCTGTTCATCAGATCCATAAAAGCTGCAGGGGCGTTCATCAAGCCGAACGACATTACGAGAAATTTATAGTGTCCGTATCGGGTTCTGAATGCAGATTTTTGAACATCATCAGATTTGATTTTCAACGGTGATAGCCCGACCTGAGGTCAATTTTAGAGAAAATTGTTGCACCTTGCAGCTGATCAAACAAGTCATCTATCCTTGGCAATGGGTACTGATTCCGCACGGTAGCCTTATTCAGTTCTCGGTAGTCAATGCACAGCCGCATGGATCCATCCTTTTTCTTCACGAACAACACCGGAGCGCCCCATGGAGAAATGCTTGGATGAATGTATCCTCGGTCCAACAGATCTTGTAACTGTACCTTCAGTTCCTTCAGCTCTACTGGGGCCATTCGATAAGGTGCCTTCGATATCGGTCACGAATCCAGAAAGGTGTCAATGCTGAATTAGATCTCACGATCAGGAGACATTCCAGGCAGCTAGTCCGGGAACACGTCGAGGAAATCTTCTATGACTTCAGCCTGAGCTGCACCTGCATTTTCCTGCCGGGCGTCTCGAACAGAAGCTAAGTACCCTTCACAGCCCGAATGCAACATACGCCTAGCCGAAATTGCTGATATCACCATTGCCGTCTTCGGTGCAGCGCTGCACGAATAGTAGAAGTCTGCCTCGCCGGGTAGACGGAATACAACTTGCTTCTCCGTGCACTCGATTGTTGCATGGCAAGCACCCAACCAGTCCATTCCAAGAATAATATCATAATCCTTAATGTCTAGTTCAATGACATCTATGTCTAGTACAATGACATCTAAGGCAAGCTTCCTTCCGCTGATGCAAATATAACCATCCCTACAGATCGCATGGGTGGGCATATCGACTCCCGAAGGGATACTCACGCAAAGGTTCATATTTAAAGGAGTAGAAGCTAATTTATGCTCAATAGTAAAATCAGCAGATATGAAACTATTCGTAGCACCTGAATCGAATAAGACTATAGCGGGCAATTCTCGGTAAAGTAAGGTACCTGTCACAACTGTATCGGAGATGGATGCCTCATCCTGAGTCAGTGTATAGACTCGGCCTTGAGCACCCTGGCGTCGTGGGTTCACTGGCACATCATTGGCACCATTTGCTGGAGGCCCCTTATTCTGATTTCTGTTGTTTTGATTCCCATTGTTCTGATTTGGCTGTGGCCTGACCATCGATCTTGGATCTCGATAGTCAAAAGCCTTATGGTCCAAACGACCATATTTGAAATACCCCACGACTCGGCATTCATTCACCCGATGTCCCAATTTGCCGCACCTATGGTAGTACGGTGCTTGGGATGGACCCCTGTGTTCGGATGTGTGCGGACGCTTATGTGCTCCAGACCCTCCCGTTTTCTGAGGCCGCTTACTGTTGTTGGTACGGGGGGTTTGCACATCGACCCTTGGGGGATTGAGCCCAAAGATCCGCTCGCTATTCAGGGCATCTTCATAACATTCCCTGTAGGTTTGATATTTCTGATTGATGACGTCCCTATGCAAATTGTCATTCAAACCTTTCTGAAAACGATAGCACCACGCCTGCTGGTTAGGCAAGAAGTGCCCGACAAATTTGGCCAGTCTAGCGAACACTGAGTCATAATCATCAACAGACATACTTTCTTGTACCAGGTTGCTAATATCGTCTTCCTTCTGTTGCCGCACGGCCCGAGAAATATATTGTTCAATGAAGGCAGATTTGAACATTTCCCAGGTGATTTTGCAGTTGGGATTGGCATCATAAATCTCTTGCTTAGTGGCTTCCTACCAATCATGCGCACGCAGTTCCAGTTGAACCGATGCACATGCCACTCGTTTGGATCCCCTAATGCCAACCAGATTGAAGAGTCCTTCCAGCTTTGTAATCTATCCCATCACCACGTCCAGTTTTGCTCATCCGTTGAACGTTGGTAGATGCATTTTAGTGAACTCTGCTGCTCGGCAGGTATTCCTAGCTGGAGGCTGAGTTTCTTTTGACTCATCCTCTACCGCCACAGCCGACGGCGTAACAGGCGTCACTGTAGCTCCCCCGTTGCGGGTACTAAGGATGCAATCAGTTGCATCATGGTATCCATCTGCTTTTGTTGAGCAGCAAACTGCGCCTGTATTTGTGCCTGTTGAGTAACGACTTGTTGTTGCTGTACCTCCATGAGATGCATAAGCCGCTCTGCCATACCGGTTGAACCCACTCCTCCGGATTCTCCAGAACTTGCCGGATCGCTCTGGATAGGCTGAGAACTGCTTGTAGTTGCAGTATTTTTCTTAGCCATGGCTACAAAAGAGAGTAGCTTGTCAACACTCCAAAAATGATAGATTTTATATCTATGGGCTTATTGTATAGGCGACTCATCTCATGCAGCGGACGCCGAATGCAACTCAATTGAGAGGCGCATCAAACTCCTTTATAATTCTTTTTAAAATCCCAAGGAAGTGAAGCCGTGCTCTGATGCCAATATGTCATGCCCCGATCCCAAAAGGGTCAATCGTCCTCGCTGGATCCTTTACGGAACCGAATCGTCCTCGCTGGGGCGTGATGTCGTACAAACCTGGAGTTGCGCTCGTACAAGGCAAGAACTTGTAGTGATAGGAACCCATTTTTTTAAACACAAATTAGAAAACACATTCACAGATATTTGAACACAAGTATAGGAAGAAACATGCTTTTTTATTGATAATTCAGAGTAATTTACATAGAGTTTACATTGATGCGCCTCTCCGCTACTTGATTTGTATTACAGAAGATAACCAAAAAGGCAGGGCACACTCCATCAGATAGTCCACGTTGTTCATACATTACGCCCTTGTATAGATTGAAAGTCCAAGCCTCCAAAATGAACTGACTCCAACTATACTTCAAAATAGAGGTGCTCCTAACGCCTCCTCGTCTATCCACTAGCGTTGTGCCGTCTGAGCACCTGAAATAGATGCCCACAACGTGGGTCAGTACTCAACTTGTACTGGTGAGCGGGATGAACCCACTCGACTAAATCGACACTAGCTTATTAGTGGCGAGCATGCATTAAGATGATCTTCTATAAAGAAGTAAGTGAATTCAATTCATATCAGTTGCATGTTTTGATAGGAATGAAAATAATATTGAATCCAACCAGTACATCGGTTGCTTACTCAATCGATGCACGCCTCCCCTGCAACGAAACACAAGTATACTTACCATCTGCACAAGACAATAAATTATCATGTGTTCTATTCTATGCGGTCATTGGTGTGATCGACACCTTAGGTACTTATTCCAAGCATTGAGGCGCGCCCTATCAGCCCAGGTAGCAAGCCCTGCTGGAGGTCCCGCAATGCATCGCGACTAGCACGATCAAATATTTTCCTCCGGATCGATACGGTTCCAGTGCCCCAGAATGCCGTTTCGAGGAAATGCCAAACCTTGTGCACAAGTTGTCCCAGACCATGCAAATGCATGAACAATTCATATATCATACAATGCATCGAAATAAACAGAAGAAGTAAAGCAGCAATATATATCTTATGCAACAGTTTATATTTTCTCAAGCGGTGTTCCGATTTTGGTATACCATAGGTCCAAACTCTATCCGAGACACCAGGCCGCAACCAACAACCAATTTTCTTAACAAACAACTCAAGTTTATAAGGTATGCAAGCATATAGTAAAATTAGTCTACAATTCCCATGTTCCTTTCTTAGTGGCTGGCATGCATTGTGGCTAAGGATTTCCTAGGCATCCAACCGGGCATCATCGAGTGAATATTTGAAATATTAGAGATGTGGGCGTAAAAAAGTAGGAAAGAAGGGTCCAAACCACTCACTGGTTAAGGAAAAAGATGCTGAAACATGGAATCCCGCCTAGCGACGATCAAGCGTCAGTTACGCGGACCTGAAACAGCACGAGCACCGAATTAGAATTCTTGCCTATCCTTCCTTGCCGAACTCCCCAAGAATTAAAACTCCAAACGATAAAATCAGCAGCAAAAACCAAGCAAATCGAAAGCAACACCAAATCAAAATCCCAAAGCGGCAATCAAGAAAACTAAGCAACCAAACACGAAAACTATTGGACTTGTTTTAATAGAGGCCTTTCCATGAGTTGGAAAGGATCATCGCATTTCGTCCATGGCAAGAAGATGTTGAAGATCTAAACTATGACTCAGACGGACTAGCCACAAGCCCAATTATATAGTGCGCATCCCGGTCGGATCGAGATTTGAGGTACTACAACCTTCCCTCTCGAGAAGAACTTGGCTCTGATACCACGTGTTGGTCGCACAGCAGAAGAAGCGCTTTGCCAACCCACCAAAGATGACCAACCATTCTACAAACACCAAGCACAGATGAAGACAAGTATATGGTGATGACTACGTCACCTGGACAAATATGAACTTTTATAACTCAGATAAAATTACAAGATTACAAAAACTAATGTTGAAACCCTTTGCCCTAATAGGTTCAACCCCCTCACCACACTCAAGAAAAAAAGTAGAATATTACAATTGAAAGTACTCACCAACCCAGAGCAATCTTCCTAACCAAAGTTGACGACTCATCGATTAGATCTCTTTCTTCCTTCTGTCTTGGATGACGAAGTCCTAAGAGCAAAGTACTGGCTTTCTCTTAGAATTTTTGTGGACGAGCACCCCGAATCTCCAATTTATGCTTGTCCTTTGTGCCTCCACCCTCCTCCCTATTTATAGGATGAGAAACCTATTTTTGGGTTAAGAAACCCTAAAAATAGAGAGAGGGTGGCAGCAGCAGCAAGTTCACGAAGAACTTCTGGAACGCTCGTTGTCACCTCTGTCTGAACTCGCACGAACTCCTTGGACTCCAATGGTGGTAGCAGAAGCAACTCTCTTTGTCTCCTAATTTTCAAAGTAAGTTCTCAAAGAGGCACCAAGGGAGTATTTATAAAGAGAGGGTAAAAATTCTAGCCACCCAACAGTTGCGGAAAGATATGAACAAATTAATTACGAATTCCTAAAAGATAGGTACGAATTAATTTCAAATCCTACAAAAAATGGATCTGAATAACAGAACATATTATTTCATAACCGTTCAAATATACCCACAGCAGCAGCAGCGTAAGCCGCCGTACATGCGACAGCCTAAGCTGCAGCGCATGCGACAGCGCATGCGGCAACCCATACGGCAACCCATGCGGCCTGCCCATACGATCGCCCATGCGACCATGCATAGGACCCGCCCATGCGACCGCGCATGCGACCCGCCCATGCGCCCTTGCATGCGGCCACTCATGAGAGCGCATCAAATGCGCACAAGCGCCTGTGCCGATGCTGACGTGCTAAGTGCAAACTGTGCCAACAAAGTTCCACTTTGCGCCCTTGAGCCCGAGTCTGAGTTTGACTCCGAGTCGCGAAGCCCCTTTGGGACTTACTGAATGACCGTGAGGCAACTCTAGAGGGGGGTGAATAGAGTGCAGCTGAATAATCTATCCAATTTTAGATTAACAGAATGAAGGCAGTTGCTAACTAATAGTGTATATAGAGACAGTAAAGTAAAGCAGTAAAGTAGAGAGAGAAAGCAAACGCAAACACCAAGATATATACTGGTTTCTCTCTGAGAGGACTAGTCCAGTCCCAAGAACTCAAGCTCAGAGTTTCTCCACTATAATCACTAATAGTGAATCACAAGCTTTGATCCGAAGACTTGCCACATTTTTACACCACGAGTTTTGATCCGAAGTCTCGCAACTTCACAGCTTAGAAAGAGAGAGTAACTGATCGAACAAAGCTCTTTACAACTCAGAAGACTTCTAGACCGAGATCGCACTTGGCACAGCTTAGAAAGAGGGAGTTTCTCTTTGAGATAGGAAAGTTAAGGCTTAGAGGTTTGCTCACAATAGGATATAAGACTTGAGAATAGTTGAGTGAGTAAGAATTAGAATTCCAATCCTATTTATAGGTTGTTGGCAAACAGAATTCGGTCAAGGTTTAATTCAAATTTTTAACCGTTGGGCCAAAAAATCAGGAGCTATTGAACTGATTGATTTTATACCGAAAGGGTAACCGAGTTTGGTCCGAGTTCGGCCCGAGTTCGGTCTCCTAGTATGGTAGACTTTGTAAATGAATATCGTCTGATTTGGTGGATAGGTTCTTTGGTTTATTTGAGTGGACTAGGTATCTGGTTTATGTTCTTGGTTTTGCTAGTGCGACTCAGCGTACATCTGTTCTGGACTCAAATAAATAAAAGATTATAGTTGAAGACGCAATACAGATGACATACAATAGCAGTGTTGAGGCTTCAGATGCGACATATCAATGCATGATTTAGTTAACTATCAAAATCAAGTTGATTGAGACCGAATGGGCCAACAGTCTCCCCCATTTTGATAATTGACAAACTATGAATGATACTGCAAGGCTCCCCTGTAACTATTGAGAAGTTGATATGCTGAAGACAACGTCTGTCAAGTATCGTCTTGTATGCTAGTATAATGTATTCTTTCTCCCCCGTTGTCATTTGATCGAAATGGCATGCTCCTCCAAAATCTGTGAGATGACAAGAAAAACAAGAGAGTAAAGTTTATACAGGATAATATATAATGACAAAATAAAAATTTATATTTAAACTTTTATTCATTTAAAAGAAAACATACAAAAGTGGATGTGTAGTGGTCCGAATTCTGTTGACATTTATTTCCAGAATCTTAATGTAACTTTAATCAATATTATGCATTTCTTGACTTGATATGAATACAGAAAAATAAGTGCTGAACTTAAATTGTACGTTTTCAAGAGTTTAAATTATCTTGGAGTAGCTGTATAGGCCAGATCTCAGCTAGCGGTGGTTCAAAGATACTTAAATACCGTGTCGCTTAAGGTTATTTATACCTTTTTGACAGAAGGGCTCTTTCGACTTGTATCCAAAAAATTTAAAATTTTGAAAAATGTGACAAAAAATGAGTAAAGCATCTTATGATTCTTATATTTTATCATAATCCAAAAGACCTAATTCTCGACGGATAAAGTTGAATCGATCTTCAGCTAAAGGTTTAGTAAAGATGTCTGCTAATTGATGTTTCGTGTTCACATACTCTAAACAAATATCTCCGTGTGATTGATGATCCCTTAAAAAATGATGACGAATTTCTATGTGCTTAGTGCGTGAGTGGCAAACTGGATTTTTAGTGAGATTAATGGTGCTAGTGTTATCACAGAAAATAGGAATATTCTTATAGTGCAGATTAAAATCTTATAGGGTTTACTTCATCCACAAAATTTGAGCACAACACCGTCCTACGGCGATATACTCTGCCTCAGTTGTTGATAATGTAACAGAATTTTATTTCTTGCTAAACCAGGAGACTAGAGACTTTCCTAGAAAATGACACGTGCCGCCGATGCTTTTTTTATTGACTTTGCATCCAGCAAAATCAGCATCCGAGTAACTAGCAAGGTCTAAGGACGTAGTTTTGGGATACTATAAGCCTGCCATCAAAGTCCCTTTAAGGTATCTGAGGATACGCTTAAGTGTGCACAAATGTGATTCCTTAGTATTAGCCTGATATCTAGCACAAAGACATACAACAAACATAATGTCTGGACGATTAATAGTTAGATATAACAAACCACCAATCATACCTCGATACTTACGTATGTCTATTGGTTTACTACTTTCATCAAGTTCAAGCTTAGTGGATGTTGCCATTGGAGTTCCGATAGGCTTTTCATTATCTATGTCAAACTTTTTAAGCAAATCCTTCGTGTACTTAGCCTGATGGATAAAAGTTCCTTGTGCGTCTTTTTTGATTTATAATCCTAGGAAGAAAGTCAGTTCTCCCATCATGCTTATCTCAAATTCACTCTGTATACACTTAGCAAACTCGTTACATAACAGCTCATTAGTAGATCCAAATATGATATCATCAACATATATTTGCACTAATAACAAAGAATCAGTAAAAGTTTTTATAAAAAGGGTAGTATCAAATTTTCCTTTTGAAAAACCGTTTCCAAGTAGAAAGAAGCTAAGACGTTCATACCAAGCACGAGGGGCTTGTTTGAGTCCGTATAAAGCCTTTCGTAACTTGAATACGTGGTTAGGGTGTTTGAAATCTTCAAAACTAGGAGGTTGTTTAACGAAAACATTTTCTTTGATAACACCATTTAGAAAAATACTTTTAACATCCATTTGAAAAAGTGTGAAGTTATGAAAATTAGCAAAAGCGCAAAGCATTAGGATATATTCAAGTCCAGCAACAAGAGCATAAGTCTCATCATAGTCGATACCTTCCTTTTGGTTGTATCCTTGAGCTACGAGACGTGCTTTGTTACGTGTAACTGAGCCATCCTCATTTAATTTATTTCAAAAAATCCATTTAGTACCAATGATCGGATAATCATTAGGTTTAGGAACAAGTTCCCAAACTTGATTGCGTTCAAATTGGTTGAGTTTCTCTTGCATAGCAGAAATCCAAAATTCATCAGCAAAAGCTTCATCAGCATTTCTAGGTTCTACTTGAGAAATAAAAGCAACATTTGCAATGATATCTCTATTTGAGGAACGTGTACTTACACCTTTCGATACATCACCTTTTACCAAGTCCTCAGGATGATTTGTAGAGAACTTTAGTCTCCTTGGTAGACTTTTCAGATGACTTGTACTGTTTGTATCTTCTGATGTCTTGTTGGTTGCGGGTTGACTACCTTCGTCGTCGCATTCGTTTAGTGCTTGAGTGTAGTGTTCATCAAATGTAACATTGATTGATTCTTCAATAGTCAATGAGTTTTTGTTGAAAACTCCGAATCCTTTACTTTTGGCGGCATAACCTAGAAAAATATCTTCATCAGCCTTGGAGTCAATTTTTTTAGATTATCTTTAGTATTAAGAATAAAATATTTGCAGCCAAATTTTTTAAAATAACTAATTGTGGAGATTTTACCAAACCAAAGTTTAATGGAGGTTTTCTTCGATATAGGTCGAAAAAGTACCCTATTCAAAATATGGCATGAAGTACTTACATCTTCAGCCCAAAAGTATTTTGGAAGGTTACACTGATTTAATATGACTCTAGCCATATCGCCAAGAGTTTTATTCTTCCGCTCAACACCACCATTTTGTTGTGGAGTTCTAGGACAAAAAAATTCATGGGAAAAACCATTTTCATTGCAAAATCTTTTGAAATCACTATTTTTGAATTCGCCTCCATGATCACTTCGGATACAAGTAATCATGAAATATTTTTCGTTTTGAACCTTTTTGCAAAAAGTGACAAATTCAGAAAATACTTTATTTTTATTTGCAAGAAAATAAACCCATGTGTATCTAGAAAAATTATCAACAATAACATAAGCATAAAGCTTACCGCCAAGACTGGCGACTCTACTAGGTCCAAACAAGTCCATATGTAAGAGTTGGAGAGGTCTAGAGGTACTTACATAGTTGATTGATTTAAAAGAAAATTTAGTAGCTTTATTCTTTTCATAGTTAGCACATACCATATCTTTCTTAAAAGTAATCTTTGGTAAGCCTCTTACGAGTTTCTTTGTAGATAGTCTTGTAATAGTGTCCATGTTTGCGTGTCCTAGACGCATATGTTCAACAATGTTGAATACAAAAATAGTTGAATACAATGTTGAAGGAGATACTAAGATAATTGATGTCATTAATCAGATCTATTGTTCAAAATGCCTGAGATAATCACTGATGATCAACAATGTTGAATACAAAAATCAGTGTTCAATTTAGAATCATGTATGAATAGTGACATACAGAGCAAAATACTTTGATTCATATGGATTAGAGTCCTAGATTAAAGCCAAGATAATTTCCTCATACTTATGATTATCAAGCTAGAAAATGTAAAGCGTGTGCTGAAGAATGACATGGCAGATTAAATCATTCTAAATGAATGGGGTCGCCCATCTAAACATTGATAATAAGACTAAAAAATAATGTTCATAACCTGCAGTAGTATGAATTCTGCTACAATATGATAATTTTTAAGAACATATCTATAACATAAAATAATATGCCAAGGAATGTAGTATTATTACCTTTAGTATAACCTTGAAGTAGCGCAACAACAAAGGCCTTGCCCTGCCTAACTTTAAATTCCTTGATGATCCAAAACAACAGACCCTTTTAATAAAGAAGTAAAAATATTCAAACAACAAGTATGCATATTATCTTGGCTTACTTTCTCGGACGGAAGTAGGTATTCTGAAGCAGAAAGAAAGCATACTTCAGGTACTTTTGTTATATTTGCCCCGAGATAGCATCATTAAAGCATGATAACCGTGTCATTTCTCTTGTGATGAAGAATAACAGTTCAGATTCTGAATGTCCACAAAGATCTATACTAATATTGATCCTTTCTAGATTCAAGACCCATAATTTAAACATACATCAAGGCAATATGTATCATTTCGGAATCTTGACAAAATCATCATAAACGAACCACTAAAGAAAATGTTCCTTCAAATTCCACACGTTCAAGGTACCTGCCTTTACATAAAGGAGCACTAAATTACGAAAAACTGATTACTATGACTCTATTTTTCCACATAAATTACAAGTAAAAGAACACAGTTGGACAAACTGGGACTATTTGAAAGAAAGCTCCACATAATACTAGAAAGAACCCCTTGTCTAATAAGATTTGATTTATCCGTAACATTCTTAAATTTATTTTTTACTTTAAGACAAAGTGGCTCGGAGACATTTTGCTCTCAAGGGAAGGAAATAAAAGAAAGTTTCATTTACTAAACAACATGTGTGTTTAGGAAATAAGTTGATGTAGGTGGCTGACATTAACATGCAATAGTAAGTTACTGCCAAGTACTGAAGTTTTCTCATGAAACATATAAAAAACGGAAACAAGTTGAGGAACTACAAGCATTTCGCAGTTATATTATCCGACATAAAGATAAACTTCAAATTTTATAATTAACTACTATTAAGCAGCATCATTTTTCACCTATATGAAATTTAGATGAGCGTCAAAGAAAGAATGATCTTCCCTCTACAGCAATCTTTTCTTCAAATAGTCATTTCCTTAAATCTCATGTGTCAGGAGATTAACAGATGGATTTATGAACCAATATGATAGAGTTCACCACAAGAAAATTTGCTTATAGTGACAGAATCCAGTGACGAAATGAATATTTATTCACTAGTAAAAGAATATTTATTCACTATTAATATATATTAGTGACTGATCTCTGTTGTTAAAAAACAAGGTTCCATGAATGCTTTACTGAAGGCAGTTAATAAGTTATTGGACTAGCTGCAAGTATGAAAATAAAAGCAGATATAATCGGCATAAAATCCAGAAATAGCCAAATTAGAGGCTGGTAGTATTCTGAAAATAAGCATGTTCTTCAGTAAAATGCATATATATATGAAGAATTTACTATGTGAAGTTGCAAAATGAAGCACATAGACAGTTGAAAGAAACATAAAATGGTAGAAGAGCCAGATAGTATAGAGCCCGTCAAGAATAGGAAATGGTCAAACTGAAATAACAAGAGTAAAAATCATGTTGTGCGAGAACAGACGAGAAATAAAATAAATCCCATGAGGCCTTCTATTAGACCGTAGAATTCAAATTTAACCAGGTTATACCGTAATTTATGATGGCTTATATATAACCTTGAAAAACACTATCACAGATTGTTGGGGTTTTTGATTTTTGAACTCTAGAAATAGTCCCACATCCCATGTAACAACCTCAAGTGTTATTTATGTAGAAAGAGAGTAATTGATTGATTTATTTCTCTAGAGAGAGTACATATATATAGGAGGAGGCTAGCCTCTCCTTATTTTCTATCCGATGTGGGACTAAATAAGTCCCTATAACTTAACGCTCCCTCTCAAGATGGGCGACAAATATCAATCATCGTCATAATGTTACAAAAGATATCAAACTCTCTAGTACTCAAACTTTTAGTTAAACGATCAGCTAACTGCTCGTTGATTTTACATAGCTCAAAGTCAAAAAATTACTGTTCAGCTTCTCCTTGATGAAGAACCGATCAATCTTCACATGTTTGGTGCGATCATGCTGAACTGGATTGTTTGCAATATCAATTGCTGATTTGTTGTTACACCAAAGTTGCAGGGAGTCTCCTCTAAACAAATACATCTCAGACAATAAGCTTTTCACCCACATCATCTCCCACAGGCTAACTGCCATAGCCCTATACTCGGCCTCAGCTATAGACCTAGCCACTACATCTTCCTTTTTATTGCGCCAAGATACAAGATTGCCTTCAACAAAAATACAGTAACTTGTAGTGTGATCGTCCATACAACCCGTCCTATCGGCAACACAGTAGCCTTCAACTCTCAAATGTTCAGAACTTCTGAACCATAACCCATTTCCTGGACTTCCTTTTAATATACCTGAGAATTCTGCGAACTGCCTCCATATACTGCTATCTAGGATCATGCATATGTCTACTCACTACACTCACGACCTGAGTAATATCAGGTCTTGTATGGCATAGATATATAAGCCGACCAAATAATATTTGATATTATTCCTTACTTACCGGATCACCACCCTCGAGAAATAACTTGTGATTATGCTCGATAGAAGTAGAAGTGCTTCTCTGCAACCCCGCATCCTTGTCTCTGAGAGAAGGTATAGAGCATACTTTCGCTGAGAAAGCACTATACTCTTTCTTGATCTTGCAATTTCAATTTCGAGAAAGTACTTCAACTGTCCCAGATCCGTGACTTCAAATTCCTCTTCAAGTTTTTTCTTCAGCCGTAGGATCTCCTCAGTATCATCTCCAGTAATAGCAATATTATCAACATAGACTACAAGAATAGTAATACGAGTCTTGGGGTATCTGTAATACACATATGATCTCCATTGCATGTCATGCCCCGGTCTCGTAAGGGTCGACCATCCTCGCTTGGTCCCTACGGAACCGATCGTCCTTGCTTGGGAGCGATGCCATGCAAGCGCAACTTAGGCTTGCACGGCATCGCGCACAAGCGAGTACGATCTGTTCCGTAGGGACCAAGCGAGGACGATCGGTTCTTACGGGACCGGGGCGTGACAGAATTTTTTTTAACAATTCATGGAAGAAGTATAAACAATAATTGAACCATGCATATAATAATTTTTACCCACAGCCGAGCGGTTATCCCTGCAGCAGACACACAAGTTAGCCACAATTTGCATATAGGAATAACTTATGAATCAATCTTGGCATCAGGTGTTAGGTATGCAAGAAGGTAAACCTAGCATGAGCCATAACTATATGATGGTCCATGGGTAGCTCCATGATTAGCAGCGGTGACCCAAGGTTCAGCTCTTTACTAGCACGCGCATGTGTCGGCAGCTGTGACTCAAAGTTCAGCTCTTCACCAACACACACGAATACTAGCAACTGTGACATCATGGGTTTCGCACAACACTAATAAACATATTGCCCCACTAGACCCCGTCGGCCGTATCCTCAGGGCAAAACAAAAATCTCTTCCGGACCGAGCGATTTTCAGTGCCCCAGGAACCGTTCGAGCGACAAGACCTTGTGCACAAGTTGTCTGAGACCAATGCATGACATGAAACATCTAGCAGATATAATACTACAATGCATAGTTCTGAACAACAAACACACAATTTTTATCTTCTTATTCCTATCCCACATATCATGTTCAAAACATAAGGACTTGCCAAAAATCAGGTTGTGCATCATAGGAACGAGGAACATGCAACATAATTGATAATAAGGCATAATTCTAATACTTCAAGCATATAGTTCATTTCTTTTGACTTATCTTGTTAGTGAGGTAACATTTATAAGTGAACTAGAGATTATTTAATTAGGCGTGCAGACTAAAGGATTCATCGAAGGACCTAAGCCACTCACCGATTGAATTGAAAGAAAGGATTGGGGAAACCTTATGCAACGATCACTCCTTGGTTATGCATCCTGAAATTACAACAATATTTGGTTAGCATCCTTCGATCTTTTTTTCTTACGATTCGAAAAGAATGCTCAAGCAAAAAAAGCGAATCATGAAAACCAAGTCATAGAAAGCAAGACAAAACACAAAGCAACACAAGACCAGGAAGCAAAACAACCAACAAAAACTCTTGAACTTATTTTAATAGAAGCTGTTGCATCTATTTGAAGGTTTTATTGTATTTCGTCCGTGTTGATTTGGTGGTAAGATTTCTCCGAGACTCGATTCTCAACCGAGTCAAAGTAACAAGTGTTCCATAAGTAACCCGCTAGGAACGGGACATTACATAATACCCCACTGAAAAGAAGTTTCGTCCTCGAAACTTAAGAGATCAAGGAGTCGAAGATCAAGGCATCAAGAGGTCAAAGGAATCAGACTCACCAATATCGTGTCTGCTCGTATCACACTCAATATTCAACTGATACACTCTATCCTGTCTCGTCTGATCATTTTGTCTATTTGCTTGGGCTGGCACTGACACAGGATTCAGATTCTCATTCTGACTAGTGCTGTCGTTGCGGTGCCAAGGCCTTAAGGATTAGACAATCAAGGATCATATGACCTAGTTGTCCATATTTGAAGCACCCCTTATTTAAGTTACGAAAAAATCCTTTAGTATGACCCGGACGGCCACAGAAGCTGCACACTTTCCCGTGGTACTCATCTGCATCGACTTTCTTCTCAGTATCGACCTTCTTTTCACCATTGTGGTATCTTTTAGCAGGAGGATTTCGAGGAGCCGATGCCTTTTTTGGAGCACTTCATGGTATGAACTGCTCATTCTGTACAGCTGCCTCAAAAGCTTGGATGTACGATTTACACTCTCGGTTCATAACATCCTTTCTCAGGTTGTCATTTAGGTCTCTTATGAACCAATGTGTACGGTCCCCCTCATTAGGAATCATTGAGCTAGCGAACTTAGCAAGCTTGGAGAATTCTGACTCATAGTCCTCGACGGACATGCTCCTTTGCTTAAGTTCTGTAAACTCATCTTCTTTTCTTTGTTTCACAGCTGGCGGGAGATATTATGAAAGGAATGCATCCTTGAACATTTTCTAAGTGATTTTACCATCCAGATGCTTTGTGGCGAGATTTAGCTTCTTAATTTGCTATCAGTTGTATGCACGTAACCATAGCTGCATGTCTGCACATGCCACCCTCTTGTTTGCAGGTATCGAAGCAAATTCAAACAAGCCCTCCATCTTTGCAATCTAGTCCATTACCTTATCCGGTGCGGTCCTGCCTTCGAACTCTGGAGGGTTCAACTTTAGAAACTCAGCACCTCTAAAGGTAGACTTCCTGGCCGCCCGTCGAGGCTCGTTAGTTTTTGCTAAGCCTGCTCCCTGAGGCATAGTCATGGCTGTCGCAGGTGTCGTAGCGGTTCCCGATGACCACTGTTGGTAACCAAGGCTGTCAATATCTGAGTCAGACAGTTAAGATGTTGTTATTGTGCCAAGGCTCTATCATCAGCTCGTTGCTGCTGAGCTTCGAACCGTTCCTGTTGGGCTGCATGTCGATCATTCTAATTTTTGAATATCACAATCAGCCTATCGACTTGGTCATCACTCACACTCGTTATGCACGATGTCCCTTGATTACCTGTTATAGTCATCTTGCTGCAAAAGAGAGTAGCTTGCATTTGTCTCATAATGATTATAGACTTATTGCATGGGACGTTGGATTTTCATACTCTTCAAGATAGGGATATTAACATCTTTAATTTACTTATATAGATTCGCAACCATTTTCATAATCGAAACTTTTAAAATCGTTTGAAAACTTATATCATTTTTAAAAATGATATTTAAAGAGGCCAAGGGCGTAAAGCCATGCTCTGATACCACCTGTCATGCCCCGGTCCTGTAAGGGCTGATCATCCTTGCTTGGTCCCTACGGAACCGATCTTCCTCGCTTGGGTGCGATGCCGTGCAAGCGCAACTTAAGCTTGCATGGCATCGCGCCTAAGCGAGGACGATCAGTTCCGTAGAGACCAAGCGAGGACGATCGGCCCTTACGGGATCGAGGTGTGACATTGTACTGCCTATACCCCCATACCACAGGCTGCAAGTCTGAATCTATCAAACCATGCACTCGGAGACTGCTTTACCTCATACAAAGACTTCTTCAATTTGCATACCTTTCCAGTTGTTTGTGAAGTAGAAAAACCTGGTGGAATCTCTATATACACCTCCTCCTAGAGATCCCTATACAAAAAACGTTCTTGACATCTAGCTGATGTAGTTGCCAATTGAAGTTGGTAGCACAAGCCACCAACACTCGCACAATGCTCATTTTTGCTACTGGAGCAAATGTCTCGTCATAGTCGATACGATAAGTTTGACTGAAGCCTTTAGCAACCAATCTGGCCTTGTACATGTCAATCTTGTCCTCTGGAGTCTGCTTAACAGTATAAATCTATTTACATCCAATAATACGCTTTTCAGCTGACAGTGGTACCAGCTCCCATGTGACGTTCTTCTTCAAGGCCTGAAGTTCCTCCTGAATGGCACTCAACCACCTAGGATCTTGCTTAGATACCTGCCAGTTGTTAGTTATAAGCATTGAATGCAATGATGCAAGAATAAACTTATATACAGGTGGAATGGATGCATATAAAATGTAATATACAATGTCAGTATCCCAACTGCCAAACTTAGCTGAAGGTTTTCCAGCATTGACTCTAGAAGTTCTACAAAGCAAGACATAAGTATTAGAAGTATCAGGGGAGAAATTATTACTAGGTAATACAGGAGGAAGGGCTGAAGAAGGTCATAGAGAAGAGGGACTTAGGACATCAGCATTTGTGGTACTGGTATATGCACAGAAGGAGGAAGCTCATGCTGCTCATGTTGATGCTCCTCCTGCTGCTCCTGCTGCTCCTGCTCCCTATATACTCTCATCTCCCCCTGACTGTCGGCTCCCCTGAGACTCCATCACTACTCGGTGACTCAAAAGGATATGGAATCATACCAACCACGATGCCACTCTCATTCTCTCCCTCTCTACTAGCATTAGTAGAGTCATCATCGAATAAGGAACTAAACTCCGTCTTCTCTCCATAAAATGGTTCAAACTCCCGAAAGGTCATGTCCATACTGATATATAGTATTCTTTCAGTGGTACACTAGCACTTGTATCCTTTCTGACTTGATGAGTAGCCCACAAAGATATATTTAACTGCTTGTGGATTCAGCTTGCTCACCATTATTCTGTGATCTCGCATAAAACATGTGCAGCCAAACATCCTTAGTGGAACAATAAAAATATTAGAGCCCAAGAGCATCTCACATGATGTCTTCATTCCTAATACTCTTGATGACATCCCATTGATTAGATAAGTTATTGTCATAACAATATCACTCCACAAGAACTTCGGCACATTCATTGTCAGCATCAAAGAACGTATGACTTCTAGTATATACCTATTTTTGTGTTCAGCTACCCCATTCAGAGAAGGAGTGTTTGACCAAGTAGTTTGATAAATAATTCCCTGACTAGAGATAAAATTAGCAAACTCCTTGTTGGTGTACTCGGTCTCATTATCTGTTCGAAGAATTTTCACATGTACTACAAACTGGGTCTTCACATACACTGAGAAGTCTTAAAAATATTTTGCACCTCAGATTTTTACTTTATCATGTAGATCCAGGTCATACGTGAGTAGCAATCAATGAAGGTAACAAACCATCTGAATCCACTGATAGAAGTAGATGGACATGGTCCCCAAACATCAGAATGAACAAGTACAAATGGCTCAAATTTTGAAGACCAACCATTTTATAAGTAGAACGTGTATGCTTCCCAAGTTCACAAGCATTACAAAATAACAATTTTTTGTCTACTTTATTTATTATCTCAGGTTCTAACTTATTTAAGCTATCAAAAGATAAATACCCCAATCTACAATGTTGAAGCATTTTTTTTTGTCTCTGGCCCTCCACTAATAGTAGCAGCAAGCATTGCAGCCTCCCTGTCCAGGTACCAAAGGCCATCACACCTGATGCCAGTCCCAAGCCTCTTTCCCGTATCCTTCTTCTGGAAAGAACACATATCCCGATAAAAAAGAACACTGTAATTCAATTGATCAATGGGAGAGATAATTGAAAGTAAGTTGACCAAAAATGAAGAAACATGCAATAAATATGACAGGATAACAAATAAAGTATAATAGACCAAGCCAGTACCCATGATCGGTTGGAATATCCCATCAGCAGTCTGAACTGTTTTAGGATGCATATGCTTGTTCAGATAATATAATACAAACTCACTAGATGCACCTATGATATGCCTAGATACACCTGAGTCTATGATCCAATCAATATCAGATTTAGTGGATACAAGTGCCTGAACCGGGATACCTTTGTCCATATGAGCAGCGTAACCAGTAAAGTTACCAAGGTAGGTAGTGTTATCCAGATCTTGAGTGGCCTTTCCCTTGTCCTTAGAATTCTTAACCTGAAGCTTGAACTACGTAGTTCCTCCAGCTCTGTCATCTCAACTCCAGTCATCTCAGTAGTGGTATCCTCTGCCACAGCTAGGTGAGCAACTCCCCGACCTCCACGTCCCCTGCCTCCTTGACCTGCACGTTTACCTCTTTGTCCTTTGCCTCCTCGGCCATGACCAAAATTGCGAGGTTGAGGGCAGTTGTAGCTGAGGTGCCCTTTCTTTCCGCAATTATAACACCCCTGTCATCGCTGATGGGAGCACTAGGAATCACCAATATCGAGAGGACAACGGGCGAGGTCTCATCTTTTATCACCTTTTGTCTGATCTTCTCTTGCTCCATCATTGCAACAGTCTCATTCAGGGATGAAAAAGATGACAGATGACATATTGATGTCCTCCTAGCCTCAAACAGAGGCTTCAAACCCTTGAAAAAATGAGCCACATGCCTACGCTTAATGTACTGCTTACCAAGGAGAACATCTATCGGGTTTTGCAATAATAGTGGATCATAGTTGTCCAAGTCCACCCATAAACGGTGTAGCTCCGTTGCTCTATCTTCTCCTCCTGTATGGTAGCATCAATCTTTTTCTCAACTTCCATCATCAGCATGACACTCCCATCTCCAGATCATATCCCAGCCAATGTCTTTCAGATATCAGCTTCACTGCAGATCAACTCCACCATCCCAGCTATGGATGGAGACACAGAAGTCAGCAGCCAGAAAATACCAGAGAATTAAGGTGACTACATGTGCTCCACTCAGCACTCGTCTTATCCTCTAGCTCTGTGTACATATTCATTCACATATTTTTTAAGTCCCGTGGTCCGAAGGTTCAACAACGCCCTCCTAGACCAACTTAGGTAGTTTTTTGTCCCCTCAAATTTTATGTCATTGGACAACAACTCTATCTTCTTTATCACCTAAAACGGTTCTGATATGGACATGACTACCCTACTAGAAGAGGTCTCCTCCAATTTATCCAGAAATACCTTGTCCACCCCTCTAGTATCTCCTTCAGCTCCTGAATAGTCACAGGTATTTCCATCTTCACAGTTACACAAGAACGAGATCAAACGCAACTTAAACATGGGTCGTGCGCCTACACACGATAATGGCTTCTCTATCTATCTATATACCTCAAAGTTTATGCGATATGAGAGGTACACGATGGGTAGAACTCGTCTATGCCAGCGTACGACAAGGACAAGATCGCCAGCAGCGTACCATGCCTCCCAACGGGTTTGACGACATCCGCAGGTGACGTTGACGACACCCGAGGGTGGCCTTCCACTCACAGATGGAGGCAGGGGGGCTTCTACCCGGGCAGAAGAAGGCGGGAGGGGGGGGGGGTCGGGTAAGATACAGGGAGTCGGGTGAAAGGAAAAAAAATTATGGAGAAATAATTCAGAATCTGGCTATGATATCATGTAGAAAAAGAGTAATTAATTGATTGGTTGATCTAGAAGGGGTACATATATAGAGGATGAGGCTAGCCTCCACCTTATTTTCTATCCGATGTGGGACTAAATAAGTCCCTATAACTCAACAATTTTAATATAAGATTTTTCTTTTGTTGACTTATGCACATGAAGAGTGGTAGCTCATGTGGTTAGTATGGTGTGTTATTTTCCTAGAAGGCAAGAATCAAGACCTCAAAAAAATATTTATGTTTTTCTCACTCATATTTTGGACTTTCCCTTATGGACTCGGACGTGGACGAATGGCACAAAACTGCGCTTTAATGACGCACTTGTCATTTTCGTTCGAAGAGTGCTCCTACAAAAATTTGGCCTCCGCAAAAATTATGTAAGGTGGCTGTTTGAGTGGATCATCTGTTGTAACCGCTCATTGTCCGTGGAGATTTTATCCAAATTAAGTGGGTGGTGGCTGTTAGGGCTTGACTCCTGCCTCTCATATATATATTCTCTTCTCTTCCTTTTATTAAAAGTTAGAAATATATTTTGCTACGAGATGAGAGTTAGCAGCAGCCAAAGCAGATTCACGAAGTGTTGTTCATTCTTCCAGTTCGAGATCCACAATAAGGATGACAAGGAATATTCCAGAAGTTATATTCTACGAACTTGCTAGTTTCTGGAAGCAGATTGACGGCCTAGCAATAATTTTTTCTCTGAGTTCCTTATTCTATTATTATTTGTTGTAGCAATTTTGTTGTAAAATTTTTAATAGCTTTCAATTCCAGCAACTAGTTGTTGCAAGATTTTTGTTTCAAGAGTTATCGTTGTAATCGTCAAGGAATTACGTACATTTTTTCGATTTCCACGTACGTTTGTACGATCTTTGTAACCCGGCAACAACACAGATAAAATAAAAGGAAACATTAATGGTATCTTTTATGTACAAGTAACTTATAAGACACTTGTATTGAATACAAATAACTATTGTTCGAAGATATCATAGATAATGTATATCGTCGATGTTGCGTCGTAAGCTACACATGGACACGTATTCGTATCCCAAAAAGTGGGAGCGGATCATGATAATAATGTACGAAATATTATTCATTATATTAGTTTCTTGAGTTATAAACCAAGTTTGACATATTGATGTTGGGTATTGAGAGCCTTCATACTTTTGTTGTAGCTTATCAATAAAGATAATCGTTTTCCGCATATGTATTGTCTATCAATTATCTGTTTATTTTTGCCGCAACAACCTTGTTTGAGATGATTATTCAACTGTGAACATTCTTGTCTTATACAAGTAAAATTTAGACTTGTACAATATCACGTCTAGTGGTAACTTATTGGTGTTATGGAACCATGACGTAATACTGACATAAAGAAGTCGACCCAAAAAATAGTTCAACAATAAGGTTTAACATATAATTTTGAGAATGTGTTTGAATTGAATCCGAGTTAATTACTAATCCATATATAAGATATGATATTAGACTTGATCCATAAATTAAAAAGATAATCTCTTGTTAGGTCCAGGACCAATTCCTACCTCATACTCCTATTTTATATTAATATAGGACTAAACTTTTTATAGACTTGTTTCATATCGCCATCAAACTTAAATGCTTAATCTGATGCGAGATACAATCAGACATGCTTATAATTAGTTCATTACAAACCCTTGGATGACTTATCCAATTGGATTCCTTGCTTGAGTAGGAGTATTATTGAAATAGAGACGAGCGAGTCAGAATAACGTCTAATTTTGTTTCTTATGTAGAAAATAAATATATAAGGTTCATGCTCTTCCTCTGTGCATCTCCTTTGTGGATAAATGCCATAATTAAAAGGTGATCTTTCGTGTAGTTTGTGAGTTGATGTTACTGTCTAGATTTTTGGATCCAAATTGATCAGAGCACATGCAAACTCTTCTCATGTCTCATACTCCACATTAGTAGTCTATTGGTTATAATATGTCAACAAGAAACAAGATGTGCATGCTACTAAGTTTTAAATTAAAGATTTGTTTTGTAACTCATATTTTTTTAGATGGCCGACCAGTACGAAAATATACCCTTTTAGCGAGGGAATTATCCGTCGCTAAAATGTAATTTTCTGTCGCTAGTTTCAAATAGCGACGGATTAGCGACAGAATTCTTCCGTCAGAAATATTAACATCGCTACAGATTTTTTGCCGCTAATTCGACGCTCAAGTGACGGCTTAGCAACGGAATGAGCGACATAATTTCAGCGACGTATTAGTGACGTATGATTTTCGTTGCTAAACTTTCTGACTACTTACCGACATAATAGCGACGGAATATATGAGCCCAAAAATTGTCAAATAGTTCGTCGCTAATCCGTCACTAGGTCGTCACTCCTAGTAACGGATTAGCGACAGATTTTAGAGAGGGACCCTGATACATGTTTGGTACATTTGTGTGTCTCAGACGTTTTAGCGACGAAATTATCCATCGCTAGGTAGTCGCTGACTTGAGATTGTCCGTCGAAAATCTGTCGCTGACCTAAAATTTTCTAGATTTTTCGTCGCTAGTATGTCGCTAGTCCGTCGCTAAAGGTAATATTTTTTCCTGAAATCAATTTTTGTTGAGCATATACCTGTTATACATTCACCAATTTTTACACAAATAAATTTCACACAAGTAAATTTTACACAAACTATCAAAACCTACACAAATATGTCCAAATGTTATATATACAATGAACTAATAAAGTAGAGTAATCCAAACATACCGCAAACTCAAAAAATACAACGGTGGAGGCGGAGGCGGTGTTATACAATTCAATTCCAAAAATACGACGGTGTTATACAATTTCACAAAGTCAAATAAATACAATCAAGTCAAAAAATACAACCAACTCAAAAAAATACTATAAACTCAAAAATCTATCAAGTCGACGGTGGAGGCGGCGGCGACTGTCGGCTAGCAATGTACTATGCCACAACCATAGCGATGATATTTTGTAGATCATCGAAAGCAATGGCAGATGAAGAAGTGGCAGGAGCTGTCGAAGGAGCTGGAGGACTCATCAATGCCGTCGGAGGAGCTGGAGCCGTCGAAGTAACTGGAGGAGCCGTCTTAGTAGCCGTCGGAGGAGCAAGTGTTGGAGCATCACACGTGTCTATCAACTGTCGGACCAACCCATGTATCTCATTCATAGTTATTGTGAATTGCTCCAGAGATATCGCACCAGAAGGAACGTCAGAACCGGGCACTGATGGAGCTGGAGTAGCTGTCGGAGGAGCTCTGAAAGAACCGATGACTGGGATGCCAACGATCCGGTACCGCACATGCTGCCCTATTTCCCTAACCCGACAGCTTTTAGTCACCATCGTTTCTTTCAGTCGGCGTACTGCTCTCAGGGCCCCCCTCTAACGTCTCATACGTCTCCTATATTTATTTATATAAATAGGTTTAGAGTTAAGAATTTTAGAGTTATATGTACTATATTTGATAGTATCATATTAGATACTAGATATCATATTATATAATTTAACCAAGGTTCAAAGTATCAGAACCGAAATTGGTATTGGACCATTCTTTAACTCTAAACCTATTTGATTCTTAGTATTTTTTAAATTGAATAAAATAGTAATCACCCTCGTCGATTAATTTACATGCGATAGATAAGTTTTTCTCTTTTATATGCTTTTACAATATTAATATAATCTAACATGACTTCATAAACCATTAGAATGGATAAAATATCAACCTAAAAACTAGAAAATGTCATTGTTTGATTGTTTGACCTAGAGTTGACATAGTTTGACTGTTTTGACCTAGAAACCTAGAATCTAATTAAATTATAAAAATAATCTAATTAAATTGACAAAATTTTATAAAGACAACTTACATATGCTTTGGCGGCCCACTCATCTATGAGCTTTCCATCATTCTTTCTTTTGTGGGTCCGCTGGAAAATTGCTGGAAAGTCGAAACCCTTCTTGTAGATATGCTCCCTCATGAGATCCACATCTTTGAATGATATATTATGACATTTGACACAAGGAAACTTGATGAGCCTACCATCCATGAAATAAGGTTGGCTACTAGCATATTTGAGAAATTTCTCAACGTCCGCCATAAAATTATCTGTCAAACAAATCCTACTCTCATGTCACTGATTGTACATCTACGATCGGTCAACTAAGTATCGACTCATTGATTTTGCATGTACCATATATTCAAACAATATAGATTAGATACAAGATGAGTTAGGATATTTGCTAAAAGATTAGTTAGTTAGGATACTTGATGAAGAAGTCACATAAAGAACTAAAGAAGCTATTGGAAAGACCATATTTGAGCATTTCTTAGTGTTTTACAAGTATCTAAAACCATAATTTCTTGACACTCATCCGAATATGGCGGATACATGCCATATCATAGTAAGGTTGGAACTACTAATTACTATTCATATTAATACCCTGAAGTGATAATCGATACTCATAGTAATGGTCCGATACCGATTCTGATACAAAGACCAATACTCTAAAATATTAATAATTTATTATAGGTTAAATTAGTGATAACCGTATCGATTTTAGGGCCGATGAATAAATCGATACCGATACGAATTTTTGAACGTCACATTTTATATTTATGATATTCTAGGATACGCTCAAGCCTATGTATTAAGAATTACGTACGTCTAAGGATACACATATAAATCAAAATAATTATATATGTAATATTCAATTTGCCAATCTTCTTCTAAGTTAATTATAGACACATACAATATATATTATCATTTTAGTGTCCTAATACTCGTGTCAATTTATCTGTATTTTTTTGATACGTGTGTCTGTACTATAAATCGGTACAAAATCCTTCTTGTAGAGATGCTCCCTCACGAGAGCGACCTCTTTGAATGTTATATTATGACATTTGACACAAGGGCACTTGATGAGCCTTCCATCCATGAAATAAGGTTGACCACTGGCGTATTTGAGAAATTCCTTAACGCCCGTCCTGAAATCATCTGTCAAACCAATTCTACTCTCATTTTGCCGATTGTACATCCACGATCGGTCAACTAAGTATCGACTCATTGCTATCTTTCACGTGAATGCTTATACACGTACCCTATATATTCGAACAATTGGATTATATACAAGTGTCAAAAGAAAAAAAAAGAAAAAAAAAATATAAAGGAGCTATTAGATTCTTTAAATAAACAAAAAAATCCTAAATAATCTAAATACATAGTCTATTCAAATACATACTACATACTTAAATTCTATATAACTAAATGGTAAAAATTTATATTTATCAAATCCTACTGACATATTTCCTTCCCCGAATTAGCATGCAGTGGCAAGGGTCTAAAAGCATATAGTAAGGTTGTAAAACATATGAAAGAGGAAAACTTATCTATCGATATAAATCAATCGACAAGGATTACTATGTACTATTGAGTTAAACTTACTAATAGTTGTTTGTTTTCATTAGCAAAAAAATGATACATTGAGTTAAACTTATATGAACATAACATAGTTTGCAGTATCGACGATACTGATCCGATATAGACCAAAACCCGATATCGACGATTTCAACATTCAAAATCTCTTTTTCGGTCAATTTGGAAAATAAAATTGATCAAATAATGGCCAATTAGCAAGGGTGTAAACAATAAGATTGTAAAAGCATGCCCAGGTCTATGTTCTCATATCCGTGTCCAATATCTCGTGTCTACGTGTCCAGCACCCTAAATAATGTATGCTTAATAATTAACCAAAATACGAATGATTGTTAGGTTAGAGCTTACCTTCGACGGAGGACGAGGGGATCTGAGGGAGCGTGGGCCAGAGAGGGGGGTCGAGGAGGGGGCGCAGAGGGGGGTCAAGGAGAGGGGGACCAGAGAGGGGGGGTCGAGGAGGGGTAGAGGCAGACGGAGTGGGAAGAGAAGGGGGGTTCGAGGAGGGGGGATTCGAGGAGGGGGCGGAGGCGGACGGAGGGGGGCAGAGAGAGGGGGTTCGAGGAGGGAGTCGAGGAGAGGGAAGCCAGAAGGGGGCGAGGATAGAGGGGTTCGAAGAGGGGGTCGAGGAGCCGGAGGGGGGGGTCGAGAAGGGGGTCAAGGAGCCGGGGGGTCGTTAGAGCCAGGGGGAGGGGGTGTCGAGGAGAGAGAGTATCGAGAGAGAGAGAGAGAGAGAGAGAGAGATTGAGAATGTGGGAAAATAAAATACGCTTTAAAATTTTAAGTTTTTGCAGCGACAAATATTTTCGTCGCTATTCCGTCGCTAACGTAACAACGACGGATTAGCGATGGCTTATTGACAAAAAATAATATAATTTATTTACATAAATAAATTAGTCGTAATTTCGTCGAAAGTTCGTCGCTGACTCAGCGACAGATTATTTTTTGTTGTTGAGATCCGTCTCTATTTAATAGTACTTTGTAGTGGACATAACGTTTGAAACTTTGTGCGCACTGCGTTGCATGTCAATTAGGCCCACTGACCCCTAACTCCCACTATTTATAAATAGAATGAATAATACGTCCCCGTGACTCGATCCACTGATCTTCTGTCATCCAGCAGGATCTTATGCCTCTCCCCTATAATCACAAGGGTCCCCTGTAACCACAAGGGTCTCGAGTTCGACATTTGTAACTCATATTTGTATTGTTTAGATGGATTCTTCTTAAACCTCTTGCTTAATAATATCATTTTTTTTTGGGTTGAAGAGGATTGAATAGACAAATTGGTGCAGGACAAAGACACATGAGAAAAGGATTAGTATGAAATTGAGAATTTAGGACAATTTAGTCACGAAAGTCGTAAGAAATTTATAAGCAATTAACTACAACAATTTATAAACAATTAACTACTATCAATTTACCATAAATAATTTTAATAGAAATAAAAAAAAAATTAATGGAAATATCTGACTTTGGAATGACGTGTGGATGACGTCGGATCTCGATGATGTGCTTTGTTCTAGAGACCCAAGACGATGGGTGTAGAGAAGAGGACAAGATATATTCACTGTAGATTAATTTTTGGCATTACACCATACAAACTCAAAATTAGGTTTATCAATATGTTCTTCAATGAATATTTTTGAATTTACAAACTAATAGTAGACTTCCAAGAAATCAAAAGAAAAATCCCCAAACCAACTAAAATATATAAAAACAATTTATTTTGGTTAATCCTATAATAAAATAAAAAACCAAATTAGTTCTCCCATTATTCTCCTCGTGTATGAAAAATTCACCTCCCGGTGAATCATGTAAGTGTAAAGTACGAGAATTATGTTCTTGTGGATGCGCTCCAAATCATCCATGGTGTAGGGCTCTGCTTAGACATACTACTCATTACAGAGGATTCTAAGACGATCATGAGCTCCCAAGGGGGTACTGATGGTTATAAAGATGGAAGAAGCATGATATCCACTAGGGACATAATGATATAATATGGGAATAAGTTCAACAAAAAGTTTTGTCAAAATGATATCCCTACAATCAATCATTATTTTATGCAAACTATTACAATTATTCATAACAACAAATATAATACAATTGTTCATATGCCTGATTATTGAGACAAATTCAAAATATCTAGAAGACATAATAGGTTCTTTAAATTCATTAGATTGATCAAATAACTTATTTAATTTTTTTTAATTATGATATATAAAGATCAAGGCTATGTAACACCCCGTTCCGCTCAAGCGGACTGTCGACTCAATCGGCAAAAGTGCAGCTGTCCCGACCCGTCTTGCCTCAAACGAGAAGCAAAAAGATATCCAGACTTGTCCCTACAAAAATTCGGCTTAGGCTTTCAGAGGCTCGCTTGACGTATCGCTCTACCGAGACGAATCATCGCTAAGGTGGGTGGCTACGGTGAACTTGTCTTTGCTTAGCCAGCACACATAAAATCTGGAATATTCATGCTAGTTGCTAGGTGATTCACCCCCTGTATGCTAATAAATCCAACGCACCTAGCTAAGGAAATAATCCCAACTGGTATTGCTTATGCTAGAACATGGAAATTGAAATACTGCTTATGTTCAGACCCTCGCATGCTAAGTCCCTAACGGTTTTATCTCTCGGCTTACCTTCGGGTCCGAGCAAACGTGTTTACTTATGTTCCTTAGAAACACATGCTTGTCTGCTTGAATGTTGCCTTATTTTCATCCAAACCCCGGGAGACTACTACGTAGTCGTTCCGTGCCTGAATGAACCTGCAAGTATCTGGGACCGTTAGGTCACCCAAGGCAGCTCCGAACCAGGGGAATGCATCAAGACAAGTCACTCACTGAACGTAGAATCATGGTTCAAGTATATCGTGTAATCGTGTTGTCTGAGATTGGTCAAATATCGTGTTGCCTGAGATTGGTCAAATATCGTGTACTCGTGTTGCCTGAAATTGGATTGACCCTGACTTGCATGTCGCGGACAACTCGGAAACGAGGCATAGTTCCACGGACGGTCACCGGGGCACTGGGGCCGCTCCGATCAGGATGGAACTTCAAGTGTGGTCCATCGTGTGCAGGCAAGTGGTTTGCAGCATATCGTGTACTTGGTTGCATTCCACTTGGCCTAGGACCACATCATGTGTAGTCTATCGTGTGCTGGCAAGATGGTTTGCAGCATATCGTGTACTTGGTTGCATTCCATCTTGGCCTTGGACTACATATACAATCCATCGTGTACGGGCGAGATGGTTCCTAGCGCATCGTGTGCTCTCGTTGCGTTCCACTCTCGTCTGGGATTAGTCCTTTATGGCTATGCCAGCGACTCATGTTCATATAGATAAGTCATCCTCGCTTAGCGGCTATCCGCGTGCGAGTCATTGCATCGCATCAAAGAAAAACTGAGCACACCGAATACTGTCCCGTTCAATGACTCTCGTGTTTGCATGTTGCATATGCTATGCCCCTGAATGCTTATACTTGCCGTGCTTGAATTAATAATGTTTGCCTCAATGTTTGCCTTGGACAGGGAAAGAGATGGTAAGTTGGTAAGTCTCGTCGTGTTTCCTCTCATGTTGCACGGCGCACTGCCCGACACGATAGGCTATTCAATATTTGCATGAAACTGATCCTAAGGCAACTAGAAAGACAACTTAATAGTTGGTGCACGGAACTTATATTACGTGTTTGGATTTGTCGAGCGGGCGAGTAGCTTTCCCACCAGTGCATTCAATGTACTGATAATCCACCAGTTTGTATGCAGGGTGCGGGAGAACCTCGTTCGGTGCGGATGCCTCCAACGTGCGTGCTAAGGCGTGGACTTCACTCCGAAGCAATGGTGCGTCCAGAACAGAAGCACATATACAAGACATAATGTTGGAACATAGCCCGAACATAGCCTGAACATCGCCTGTACAATCATTCCACAATTGTAGCCACTTGGCACGCTTTTACTGTTTCAGAGAGAGAGGCTTGAGCGACTTGTAATCTCGGCTATACGCCGCCTGTAACACATGTTTATATCAATAAAGAGTTTGCTTTACTTCAACTTGTGTTTCAATGCTTCCGCTATATTGTCGACTCAGTGAACCTGTTACCAAATCGCTATGCGTTCATGACTCCGCTGCACTCGGACAATCTGTGCGACTCTGTGGCTTAGAATTCTTACCGCCAGCCAATGACTCACGGCCTTGCACGGGCGCGGTTCACGCTCGTGCGGCATCACGCCCGGATGGGTCAAGCGATCGCTCCGCGGGAGCGCTGGCGAGGGTGATTCCTGCCTAGCGGGAACGACCGATTTGCCTGCGGGAGATTGGGGCATGACATAGTGGTATCAGAGCCTGGCTTCAACGTCTTTGGACTTCGATTCAATATCTCTGTTTCGAAAGCTCATTCATGGGTTATGTGCACGCTCTCTCTCAATGCCTCGATGAGATATTCCAACAATAAGTCTAAATACTTTTAAAATGCGTTTTGAATGATATGATTGCTTGTCTGGTTGTATGCTACGAGTGGCCTTTGTGCCAACCTGTGCGAACCCTTGAGAGTATCGCTAGTAGCTTGTCCGATTTTTACTAACTCTAAGTTTGGTTGAATGCATCTATTCGAGGGACGCCTTGAACTAGTGCACCATCCAAGACTTAAGAAAAGGTGAAACTCGAGTGCTAAGAGTTCGCTATCACTAAGCTGGTTGACGTGTTCACGCTAGAAGTGCACTTCGAAAGTGCGCACGATCCAATCTAAGCGATATGCTGATTTCGACGCTTGTGCAAGTGAAAATCCAAATGAACAAGTACAACGAATTGTCTAGGATTGCCTCAACCCTAGATTACTGCTTGTCCTCAATAAGTCTCGAGGACGAGACTTTTTCTGAGTTGGGTAGGATGTAACACCCCGTTCCGCTCAAGCGGACTGCCAACTCAATCGACAAAAGTGTAGCTGTCCCGACCCGCCTTGCCTCAAACGAGAAGCAAAAAGATATCCAGACTTGTCCCTACAGGAATTCGGCTTAGGCTTTCAGAGGCTCGCTTGACGTATCGCTCTACCGAGACGAATCATCGCTAAGGTGGGTGGCTACGGTGAACTTGTCTTTGCTTAGCCAGCACACATAAAATCTGGAATATTCATGCTAGTTGCTAGGTGATTCACCCCCTGCATGCTAATAAATCCAACGCACCTAGCTAAGGGAATAATCCCAACTGGTATTGCTTATGCTAGAACATGAAAATTGAAATACTGCTTATGTTCAGACCCTCGCATGCTAAGTTCCTAACGGTTTCATCTCTCGGCTTACCTTCGGGTCCGAGCAAACGTGTTTACTTATGTTCCTTAGAAACACATGCTTGTCTGCTTGAATGTTGCCTTGTTTTCATCCAAACCCCGGGAGACTACTACGTAGTCGTTCCGTGCCTGAAAGAACCTACAAGTATCTGGGACAGTTAGGTCACCCAAGGCAGCCCCGAACCAGGGGAATGCATCAAGATAAGTCACTCACTGAACGTAGAATCATGGTTCACGTATATCGTGTAATCGTGTTGCCTGAGATTGGTCAAATATCGTGTACTCGTGTTGCCTGAAATTGGATTGACCCTGACTTGCATGTCGCGGACAACTCGAAAACGAAGCATAGTTCCACGGACGGTCACCGGGGCACTGGGGCCGCTCCGATCCGGATGGAACTTCAAGTGTGGTCCATCGTGTGCAAGCAAGTGGTTTGCAGTATATCGTGTACTTGGTTGCATTCCACTTGGCCTAGGACCACATCATGTGTAGTCTATCGTGTGCTGGCGAGATGGTTTGCAGCATATCGTGTACTTGGTTGCATTCCATCTTGGCCTTGGACTACATATGCAATCCATCGTGTACGGGCGAGATGGTTCGTAGCGCATCGTGTGCTCTCGTTGCGTTCCACTCTCGCATGGGATTAGTCCTTTATGGCTATGCCAGCGACTCATGTATATATAGATAAGTCATCCTCGCTTAGCGGCTATCCGCGTGCGAGTCATTGCATCACATCAAAGAAAAACTGAGCACACCAAATACTGTCCAGTTCAATGACTCTCGTGTTTGCATGTTGCATATGCTATGCCCCTGAATGCTTATACTCGACGTGCTTGAATTAATAATGTTTGCCTCAATGTTTGCCTTGGACAGGGAAGGAGATGGTAAGTTGGTAAGTCTCGCCGTGTTTCCTCTCATGTTGCACGGCGCACTGCCCGACACGATAGGCTATTCAATATTTGCATGAAACTGATCCTAAGGTAACTAGAAAGACAACTTAATAGTTGGTGCACGGAACTTATATTACGTGTTTGGATTTGTCGAGCGGGCGAGTAGCTTCCCCACCAGTGCATTCAATGTACTGATAATCCACCAGTTTGTATGCAGGGTGCGGGAGAACCTCGTTCGGTGCGGATGCCTCCAACGTGCGTGCTAAGGCGTGGACTTCACTCCGAAGCAACGGTGCATCCGGAACAGAAGCACATATACAAGACATAATGTTGGAACATAGCCCGAACATAGCCTGAACATCGCCTGTACAATCATTCCACAGTTGTAGCCACTTGGCACGCTTTTACTGTTTCAGAGAGAGAGGCTTGAGCGACTTGTAATCTCGGCTATACGCCGCCTGTAACACATGTTTATATCAATAAAGAGTTTGCTTTACTTCAACTTGTGTTTCAATGCTTCCGCTATATTGTCGACTCAGTGAACCTGTTACCAAATCGCTATGCGTTCATGACTCCGCTGCACTCGGACAATCTGTGCGACTCTGTGGCTTAGAATTCTTACCGCCAGCCAATGACACACGGCCTTGCACTGGCGCGGTTCACGCTCGTGCGGCATCACGCCCGGATGGGTCAAGCGATCGTTCCGCGGGAGCGCTGGCGAGGGTGATTCCCGCCTAGCGGGAACGGCCGATTTGCCTGCGGGAGATCGGGACGTGACAGGCTACTACCGGAAGTTTGTACAAGACTTTGTTAAGATTGCAGAACCAATGACCAAGCTTATCCGGAAAGATGAAGATTTGAACCTAAATCTATTTTCAACCACAGACCTAATTTGTATCTCAACAATGATAGGTTCATTATAAACAATTAATGGACACTCTAAGGATGTGGTCAGGTGTGAGTTGAACTGTACTTGTGTAGATAAATCAACTATTTATTGGTCTCTTCATTTTAGCTTCAAATCTATTACAAAGTTCATCACACACTTCTTTTTATAGATTCCTAGTCATTTTAAGCAAGCCATCGATCATAATCCATAATTTAAATTTTGCTTTAAATTTTAAGTTCTCTTAGGTCTTTACCTATGCATAAAATATTGCTAACCTAGTGTTTATACCAATTTGACACAGGACGAAGACCTAGAAAAAGAAAATAAGATTAGTATTAAATTAGGAATTGGAAAAACATAGAATGTGGAAGCTTTAAATAATATGTGAATAACTTACCACTAACACTTTATTCCAAACAATTTTAATAGAAATGCAAATATCTGATTTTGTAACAATAAGAGTTGTGGCGAATGTCGATTGTTGGGATTTTGTTCTCAATTTAGACTATATAAACTTAAAAGTAGATTTATCAATTCATTCTTAAATTTTTCAATGAATAATTTACAAATTTAAAGACTAATTATAGATTATCAAGAAATCAAAGACAATAAAGTGGAATATCTTATAAATGTCCACCACTAGGATAATTAAAGTTTCTAACCAACTCAAAAGTTGTTTAATTGTAACAAACAAAAAATATATAAACTAAAACTCAAATTGGTCCCATCACAAACCCAAAAAATTGTAATAGAGAGTTCCTTGCTGTTGGTACTGTTGTCTGTTATGGAAGCAGTTGAATATAGATTGACGCATTGAAGAAAAGAGAGTAGATTTATATATATGTTACATACTGTAAATAGTTTCTTACTACAACTAGCTCTATTACATACTGTAATAGATTTATATATATGTTACATACTGTAAATAGTTTCTTACTACAGCTAGTTCCATTTGGTTATAACTTGGTAGAATGACTGACATGTATATATATAGTACTTAGCACAAGTAGATGTCTTCAACTAGGACTCAGTGTCTCCCAGGACTCTTCGGATCGTGGCGGTTGTTCGCTCCTGATCCCGGATAGTCGTTCTTTTCCAAATCCATCCTCGCAAAGTCTTCCTCCATCATGCGCATTGATCTAGTTGGCCTCTGTTGCAAGAGCGCGGGAAGCATTAGAACTATCCAACTATATTGAAACGTGAAGAAGAAAAATTCAGAAAGAAAAAAAAAAAAGAACAGAAAAACAAACAGAATGGTAAACTATAACTTTGTTGTCTGCATATATTTCTGTGTCCTTTCTTTTGAATTTAGATCTGTGATCCCTCCCCATGCACAAGGTTCCAAGGCACTTAGCATATGATAAGGTCTGCTTGGCAATTGCAGAATAGATATTTTTAGAGTACAAAGCAGCTATGATGGTTCCGTTTTTTTTTTGGTTTTAAGCAGCGGCGTCGGCATCAAGATGAGAGGTGCGAGGAGCCTGCATGAACTAGCTGACCACACTGACGGCATATGCTAGATCTGGACGAGTGATAGTGAGATAGTTGTCCAACCAGGATACATTCTCGAATCATCAAGCGGATCACCATCATCCGAATACAGCCCTATTACGTAAAGGATTTGGCTCAATCGGGCTGGATATAGGCCTTGCTCCCAACTTTCCGGTCTCTCGTAAGAGATCCATGGTGTACTTTCTCTTGGAAATGAATATTATACCGGTCCAATTCATGCTTGATAATTTATTAAGCTTGATAATTTATTAACGAACTATTCTGAAAGTTTTTTACACGAATACAAGTTTCTGTATGTCTATATATAAATAAATTAATAGAAACATATGGAATAATAGAAACTCCTAGATTAAAGTAGGAGAGAAGTTTGGAAGAAATAGAAGTCCATGTATATTTGTTCGAAATAATGAAAACACATGAAATAATAAAAATACCTGGATGAAAGTAGGGAAAAAAAAATTAATAACTTACCGGAAAAAGTAATCATAGTTTGGAAGAAGTAGAAAGGAAACACACATGAGAAAGAAAAAATATAGTAAGATATTAATAGTTATAATTATATATTTTTGGTGAGGATATGTGTAATAAAATAATTATGTCTTTCAAAATCTACCGATTTGAGATGTTTATATAAAGACATCCAAAATTATATTACATCGATTTTTTTTTGGTGAGGAGGGAGGGAGGGGGGTAGGTTAGCAGACCAAAATCAGTGTCTCAAAAAGATTAATAAGCAAAAAAAATTTAAAACACTTCATAAATGGTCAGTTCAATAATACTTCAAAATCAATGAAAATACCGTTATCACGTTATCAAGCTGACATTTATTGTGCTTTTATTGTGTTCAAGGAAGATATACTTGTGTACATATAATAAACATATTAGCTAATACTAACTCATTACATATTTATGTTTAAGTTGTTATCCAAAAAAGTGAGGGTAGCATGCTGCCTGGATGTTCTAGAGTTAACAGTGAGGGTTAAAGTATATATGTTTATATTATTTCAATATATATGGCTCCACACTTCAAAAGTCCATTTTAGAGGCTGAGAACTTGATTCTCGCAGAGGTAAAAATTAATTTCCAAATCTCTGGCAGACAAACACTACAATATCAAAACTTCATAATTGTTGTACATTAAGTATTAATTTTAAAAAAAATAGACAAGGTTATATAGTAAGTATAATATAAGTAGAAAAGTAAGTAGAGAGTGAGATCCTAGCAATAATTTTGTTCTATTGATATCAGCAGTGACAATGCTGATATGAGTAACCTAAAAATTAATGTCAGTGGAAGGCTTTTAGGTGTTCGCTCGTATCACAAAACATAGAAACTAACAAGGGCAACAAAAAGAAAAGGGAAAGAAAACTTAATCGTTTTGAAAGAGAATTTATAAAAATACTACAAAAGTTGATCGAGGTTAATCAAAATTTGGACTGTTTTGACAGTTCTAGCTGCATATAGGATTGTCAAAATTTTCATAGTCCTAAACTGCCCACCCTCGCACTACAGGAATGTCAAAATTTTGACAGTCCTAACTGCATATAGGACTGTCAAAATTTTGACAGTCAAAGCTATAAAAATTTGGACCAGCTCTGATCAACATCTGTAGTGTCTTTATAAAGAAAAATGCTAAACGGACCGCAGGTTTTGCCTGCGGATTGGCCGACGGGACCATGCGGCAGCAACCCATTGCCCCCGGTAGCTTGGACCCACCACCGAACACTCGGCTAGTAGGAGGCTGCCACGTGGCCCTGCGAGTCAATCCGCAGGCAAAAGCTGCGGTCCAAATAGAAGGATCTCTTTATAAATGGTCTTTTGAAAATACTTCAAGTTGCATATATATATATATACATATATATATATATATATATATACACGCACGTGCACTGACAGAGCTATGTTAGGACTCAGGTGGGCTAGAACCCATCCTAGAATTTATTTTTGGTTTTTTTTATCAATTTTTTTTTTTCCATCTATGATCCAGTCTAGTCCAACCTAAACTATCTCACCCCAGTTCAAACTTCTAGCTCAGTCATTGCCTTGACCCCTATGATGGAAAGCAATAACAAGTCAAGAATGCAAGCATGCAGATATCCAAATTGCTTCTTCGTCTCCAACAGATCAGGTCCCCCTTCCGTCGATGATTGGATCTAGTAGCATCCAACAAGCATATTTTGTTCGAATACCGATTTGAAGAACGTTATATGCATCCATGCGAGCCAGCCTACCCAAAAAAAAAAAATTATTATTATTTTTTCGTTAGTCTACATCTAACTCATCCTATTCGACTCTAGTCCACTCCAACTTAAATTTATGGTTCCAAACTTGTGTACGTGTACGTGTGTTTGTGATTGAGAAGGACCTGGTCAGCCCCCATCAGAACTGTCGGTTCTTGATTTCCCAACCGAAGGCTCCCTGCAAAAAGAAATCCAAAGAAAGAGGTCATCGTATATAATTACTTCCAATGCGCATACAAGCAAAAAAAAAAATTAAAAAAAAATAAAATAAAAATCGTGATGACCAAGAACTGAAGAAATTACTAGGAAGTGGAACTGAAGATATGTTTGGCAAGAAGAACATTAGAAACAAGAGACATAGCAGAAAAGTGTTCTTCTTCTCCTTCACTTCCGCCATGTTTGAAAAAGCCTTGAACAAGATGGCAGCCTTGCTCAATATGCCAAGATAGTGGGCAGTGGGTTGTTGCACTGGTGGGGTTTTTATACAGAAGTGGGCAGTGCATGTACTTACACTTCTTGAAGTCAACTTACTTTTGTATTTGTAAGGGGAAGGTGTGCTGCTCTCATTACCAGACCCTTTCATACTGGATCCTTTCGGCCAGGGTCTCTCAACACTCATGACATTGACTACCTATTGTTGGTGTTTTCTACTTGACTTTAGAAATTTTAGTCCCACATTGAAAAACTATTAATATGTATATCTCAATATATAGCTATACTTAGTATTGGTATATGTACATGGGATGGAGGTCAATGTGGTTTGACTTTCCTAGAAGGATTAAGTTTGAACTCCATTATGACAATCTTTGTTTTGTCACAGCCTTTGGAGAATTTTTTTTTAGGAGCCAAGTCCCGCGACTCGGACTCGTGCTCAAGGGCGCAAAGTGGCACTTTGTTGACACATTTTGCACTTAGCACGTCGGCCATGTGCGAATGCGGCTCAGTGCCCATGCTGCCAGGTGCCCATGCGGCCAGGAACGCGTGCGACCTGGTGCCCATGCGGCATGTGCCCATGCAGCCAGGGCCTTGCGGCCTGGTTGACATGAGGCAATGAGCTATGTGGAGAGTCTGACGTGGAGGGGACATGACCTGCTTTCGGCATTTGGCAGCACTGTCTGACTCGTGCAGTACAGTGTGTCAGACGGCGTGAGCGGCTGCTTTAAGAGTTTGGCGACATTGTCTGCCTCGTGCAGTGCAGCGTGACTTGCGGCGCCGACGGCTCTGACATCCGAATTTGGTGGATCTGATCGGTCAGCGCTTATGCGGCATGGAGTTTCCTCAGGCCGCATATGTGTTTTTTTTTTCTATAAATAGAGGACCTTCTCTTTCATTTGAGGAGAGAGAAAACAGATAAAAAATTGAGTATACCAGATCATACGCGGCCCAGAGTGTCTCCCTCTCACATGGTATTTTTTGAGCGTTTTCGAAGGTGACATTGAGCGTTCCAGAATTTCTTTAGTGAACTTGCTGCTTCCTGGGGACAGATCGTCTGTACGTCGAATCTTGCTTTGAGCAACGATGATTTTGACCACCCCAGCAATGAGCTCTTTTCAACCTTTCCTTTGCTTCGTTTTTTCTCATTATAGCGTCTGTGAACGTAAAAAGAAAAACATTTTACTTGTTGCTTGTTGTAATCTTCATTTTTTTTGAAGTCAGTTTATAACATGTTCTTGGTTCGTGCTTCGTTGAAATCGAGAAATATCAGATGATAAACTCTTATGTGAATCTCTGATCTCAAAGACAACTTAGGTTCCAGTAGAGAGCGGACCTTCGGCACTTGCTAGTAGCTCTATATAGCTCGCGTTCTACCATCTTTTATCCGTCGAGGGACTAAAACTATCAGCCAATGAAAGTGTCACGCCCCAGTCCCAAAATGCCGAGGGACTGAGCACGTGGGCAATGGCCAGCAGCAAGCACCGATGGATAACCCAATTTAATGGAGCCATCAGGGCGTACTTAAGCTGTAAATAAGGTCTACTACAACAAGTCACACTAATCTCATCCATAAAGATAAAGGAATAACTGCATAATGAAATGGAAATAAGTAGCAACAACAAGTCACAACAAGTCAGTCGGAGAAACAATCCGACTTATGTCTGAATACACTGGCTCAATAGGCCAGGAACAAAAAGAGATAAACATGAATTAAATACTGAGTACGGGAACAGGTACTCAGGAGAAGTCTTCGGCAGTTACCTCGTCTTCAGGGTTCAGTTCTGCTCCAGCAACAGTTTCAGCTCCTGTCCCGTATACCTCGGGATACTGCTCCTCAGCTAAACCTGGGGACATAGTCCATTCCAGGTCCTCAGTGGACATAGCAAGGCACAAGATAAAACAAGCCATAATAATGCAGTGAAATAGTCAATGAATAAACAGGGTAATTATGTAACCATCTATGTGATATGCAAATGAGAGCAACACTAGTACTCAGGCTGTGACCGCTACAAGCTCTGTGTCGGGGAGCCGGTAGCAGTAATAACCAGTAAAGGGTCTAGCTCTGCTGGAGAGTCTACAACCTCACAATAGTAGTGGATATATATATATAGAACAGCCTGTAGCCTGTGTGTCTCTCCCCACCCAATGTAATCACGCAAATCATGACCATAACGTCTTATGTCCATGTCAGCGGGATTATAACTAATGCAACAAGTCATACTGTCTATAAATAAATATCTCTGTCAAGTCCTGTATCCTATACAGAATCACCATGAATATCTCAGGAAGATTCTGTCCATGCATAGTGTCAAGTGTCCTGGGTTGTAGGTACTTGATATGTCAAGTACAAGAGTAAAGGGTATCGTAAATCCATCTCTAAATGACGAACCCAACACCGCGTACGGTGTTGGCACCCGACTATGATCAGACACTAGGTACGTCATACGTTTCCTAGGTTAAGCATTTAAACAAGTTTATATGAATTTACACAAGACATCCAGCAAAGTATTATTACAGGAAATATGAAGATAATGACTGCAAGTTTGGCAAGGTGCACTTGCCTGATGTTTGGATTCCACTAAGGTCCTGTTCTCGGAAATTTCCAGAGATGTCTCCGAAAGCAGAAATAAACATTACCATCATGCTCAGAAGGTGTCAAATAGCTAGGAACGCCTGTTCTTGAGTCCAATTTGGAGACAAGGGCAAAAACGACAATTTCGGACCAAAACGGGGTCCGCCGGTGGACCCGCTTTGCACCGAAAAACGTGTCCGGGTCAACGGTCTCCAAATTCACCAAACTTAGTGTCAACAGGTCAGGAACGCTGATACGAACCCAACGGAACTTTCAGATTTAAATTCCGATGAGCCGATCACAAAATCGCCCGTCGAGCGGGGCCTATGGGGCCCACGACACGCAATTTCGTCAACGTTCTCAGAATCGAACCAAACTTGACCCACAGGACCAGCGTATCGGTACGAGTCCGATGGCGCAAGTTTTATCTCGATCCGATGTGTGTGCACAAAGTTAAGGTAAATTGCAGAAAAGGCAGATACGGGGCGATGTCCGCGGATACGCGTTGATTCCGGTGTGCACGCACACTCGAATCAGCTTTCGCGAAATCTCACACCTCCGTATCGACGGCGCGCACGTATCTGTGAAGACCGCACGCGACCAAGTCGTCCCGTTTGGCGGGGCGTACTCAGTTCCGGGGTAAAACAGGGTCTGGGTTTTTCCTGTTTTTGGATCGCGGTGTGCGATCACCACAGGACGCGATGCCCCGAGCGGTTTATCCGGGCACCGAGAGGGTCATACAGGCTTCGCAACGCAATTTACGGAATCAAAAACGGAGATACAGGGTGCAAGATACGAGTACCTGAACGAGGCTTCTCGAAACGGGGTTTTCAGTGTCCGACACGCGTCCCGTGTCCTGGATGTGTCCACGCGTCTCGAGTTGTGTCCTGGACACTGCTCTGCGTCGTGTCCAGGCCGTGTCTTGGCCTAGGGCTCTGCTGGCTGACACGACGGGGCGGCCAGGGGCTGCGGGACGGCCGCGGCGGAGGCGGCTGGAGTGCTGCGGGCTGGGTCTCGCCGGGGATGGCCGAGAGGAGGATGGAGGTAGGGAGAAGAGGGTCTGGGAGGGAGGAGGTGCTGGAGAGTGGTGGTCGGCGGGCTCTGGGCGGTGCTGGAGGGGGTGGTGCTGGTCGGCGAGGGGGATCCGGTCAGCTAGGGTTCCGGCGAGAGTTTGGCTAGGGGAAGTGAGGGTGGTGGAGATGGGGAGAGCTAGGGTATTTATAGGGGAGCCGCGGGGGGTCGTGGCGGAGGAGGCAGAGCCGAGGGGGGGTCGTGGGGTCGGGTAGCAGAGCGAGGGCGGTTCTCCGGTGACGTGGCCGGGAAACGCAACCGGGATCCGCGGGGGTCGCGCGTGGGGGAGATGGGTGTAGCCGGGTCGGGTCGGGCGGCGGGTTCCGGGTGGGCGGACCCGCCCGACCCGCTAGGGTGGCTGGGCTGGGCTACTGGGCTCGGCCCACTGGGCCGGGCCGGGCCTAAACTAAAAAAAATAAAAATAATAATAATAATAACAATAATAAATAAAAACAATTAATTAATTTAATTAGTTTAAAAATAGTTTTTAGGCATTTAAAAATAGGTCAGAGGCCCAATAAAATCCAGAAAAATTACCCTAAGTCCAGTTTTCTATTTTACACCATAAAATCATATTTTTATTATATTTTAATATTAGTTATTAGCAATTAAAAATTATACAATCACTACAGCACCTATGTAAATTCCTGAAAATTGCAGAAAAATACCCAAAAATTGATTTTAAAAATCTGAAAATTTTAGGGTGTTTACAATCTACCCCCCTTAAGAGGATTGCGTCCTCGCAATCGAAGGGTAAACTACAAAGGGCACGAACTATCAAAATAACGAATGCTTAGGTTTTACCTGATTCTACAAATAAGTGTGGATAACATTGGCGCATAACATCCTCTCGTTCCCAGGTCGATTCGCCAGGAGAATGCTGTTTTCAAGCTACCCGAACCAGTCTGATTGTCTGCCCTCGCAGTGTCTTCTCACTGGTGTCGAGTATACCCACTGACTGCTCCTCATATCTCAGGCTAGGGCCCACCGAAATCTCAGAATGATCAACTATGTGACTTTGGTCCGTCACGTATCGCCTCAGCTGTGAGACGTGGAATACATCATGCACTCCCTCTAAGGATGGAGGTAATGCAAGACGATACGCCACCTCACCAATGCGCTCCAAGATATCAAATGGTCCAATATACCTTGGGCTTAACTTGCCTCTGCTGCCAAATCTGATAGTACCTCTAGTGGGCGAGATCCTCAAAAATACATGCTCTCCTTCCTTGAACTCCAGGGGTCGTCGGTGAGCATCGGCCCAATGCTTCTGTCTATCCTGGGCTGCACGGAGATGATTCTGAATCTGCTTTACTTTCTCCACTGTCTCCGTTACCAACTCTGGACCCAGTAATTGACGTTCACCAACGTCGCTCCAGCATATAGGCGATATGCACTTCCTTCCGTACAACGCCTCGAAAGATGCCATCTGAATGCTTGCCTGATAGCTGTTGTTGTAGGAGAACTCTACTAAGTGCAGATGATCTTCCCAAGATCCTCCGAAGTCCAGGATACATGATCGCAGCATATCTTCCAAGATCTGAATTGTGCGCTCTGATTGGCCATCTGTCTGAGGATGATAGGCAGTACTGAATTTGAGCCTGGTGCCGAGACTCTCTTGCATGCTTCGCCAAAAGTGAGATGTAAATCTCGAGTCTCGATCTGATACAATACTAACCGGCACTCCATATAATTTTATGATCTGTCGCATATACATGTCGGCTAGTACTTCCGTGGATTGTCTGACTCTGAATGGCAAGAAGTGAGCCGACTTAGTGAGCCGATCCACGATGACCCATACCGCATCCTTTCCACTAGGGCTTCTTGGAAATCCAGTGACGAAGTCCATGGTAATATGCTCCCACTTCCATTCAGGTATGGGAAGTGGCAGCAACATACCTGCAGTCCTTTGGTGCTCGGCCTTCACCTGCTGGCAGACTAAACATTTTGCCACAAATCTGGCAATCTCCCTTTTCATTCCGTGCCACCAGTAATATTGTCTTAAGTCCCGGTACATCTTGGTCCCTCCTGGATGAACCGAGTATATGGAGCTATGTGCTTCCGCCATCAACTCCTGCCTTAATTCTCCATTTGGAACATATAGGCAATTTCCGCACCTTAATGTCCCGTCCTCGTGGATGCGAAGTCCCGTCTGCAGGCCTGCTTCTGTTCTCTCTTTCAGCCTTCGGAATCTGGCATCATTAGGCAAAGCTTCTTTGATTCTCTCCACCAGCGATGACTTAACTTCGAGGTTAGCCAGCAAACCATTTTGTCCAGGTAGAACAACCTCTATCTGAAGATCTTGTAAGTCTTGTAATAGCTGAGGCTGTTCCGTTAAGAAATAAGCCGAGGGTTTTCTGCTGAGGGCGTCGGCTATAATATTTGCTTTCCCCGGGTGGTACTGTAGATCTATGTCAAAGTCCACCATCAACTCAAGCCAACGCCTTTGCCTCATGTTGAGCTCCTTCTGTGTATAAACATACTTCAAGCTCTTATGATCAGTGAATATTTCGACCTTCTCTCCATAAAGATAATGTCTCCAGATCTTCAATGCAAAAATCACTGCAGCTAGCTCCAGGTCGTGCGTTGGGTAGTTCTTCTCGTGGACCTTCAGCTGCCTCGATGCATATGCGATAACCTTGCCATGTTGCATCAAGACACAACCTAGTCCACTACCGGACGCATCACTATAAACAACAAAACCTCCTGACCCTGAGGGAAGAGTCAAGACTGGTGCTATTGTTAAACATCTCTTCAATTCCTCAAAGGCATTCTGGCATTCTTTCGTCCATATGAACTCCTGATCCTTCCGCGTCAGCTTAGTCATCGGCTCTGCGATCCTTGAAAAATTTTCTACGAACCGCCGGTAATACCCAGCAAGTCCAAGAAAACTTCTCACTTCTGCAACAGAGGTAGGGGTAGGCCAGGTTTTTATTGCAGTGACCTTCTTTGGGTCCACAGACAGTCCTTCACCCGAGATAATATGCTCCAAGAATGGCACCTTGTCCATACAGAACTCACATTTGCTGAGTTTGGCATACAGCTTCTCCCTTCTCAATGTTTCTAGCACAATTCTGAGGTATTCCTCGTGCTCTTCGTGGTTCTTGGAGTAGACTAGGATATCATCAATAAATACCACCACGAACTTATCCAAGTACTGATGGAAGACTCCGTTCATCAAACTCATAAATACGGCGGGTGCGTTGGTTAAACCAAACGGCATTACTAGGAACTCATAATGTCCATACTTAGTCTTGAAGGCCGTCTTTGGGATATCTTCCTTCTTCACCCTAATCTGGTGATAACCGGATCTAAGGTCAATCTTTGAGAATACCCTAGCACCACTCAATTGGTCAAACAAGTCATCAATGCGTGGTAAGGGGTACCGGTTCTTAACAGTTACAGTATTAAGGGCTCTGTAATCAATGCACAACCGCACAGTTCCATCCTTCTTGGGTACAAAAAGTATAGGTGCTCCCCAAGGTGAAACACTGGGCCGGATAAATCCTTTCTCCAGAAGGTCGTCAATTTGTGCTTTCAACTCTACTAACTCCTTAGGTGCTAGCCGATGTACCGATGAAGTGATAGGTTCGGCTCCTGGAGTTAGGTCTATTATGAATTCTATCTTCCGATCAGGTGGTAAACTTGGAAGGTCGTCGGGAAATACATCCACAAATTCTGATATGACTCTTGGGTAGCCTGAATCCTCGTCTACAGATAATACCCTAAGAGTTGGCTGGACACCTTGCTCTACAGCTCCTCGAAGAAATTCAAACTCAGGATGGCTAGGTGGTCTAAATATCACTTTTCCAAGCCGGCAATCCAGTGTCGCATGGTACTGACTTAACCAGTCCATACCAAGTACAACATCGTAATCAGGCATAGAAAAGATCAGAAATTGGGCTCGCATCTCTCGGCCACAGACTACTACCGAACATGATCTACAGATATCACTAACCGGGATAATTCCACCTCCCGTTAGAATTCTCTTCATCTTCAAGAGAGGTGCGGTAGCTACTCTATGTGTGGCTACGAAGCTAGCAGCAATAAATGAATACGAGGCTCCAGAATCAAATAAAGCTACAACAGGAATTAAAGCTACTAATATGGTACCTGCTATCACTTCGCCTGCAGTAGCTTCCTCTGTGACTGCTAGTGCATATGTCTGACCTCGTCCCTGAGCGGGACCCCTTTGCTGACGAGCTTGCTGGAACATTGCTGCCTGAGGTGGTAGAGGTGGCCTGGCTCCTCCAGGCCCTGTCTGTGTTGCTCCCCCAGCTGGAAGAGCTGCAGGTGGAGCTGGTCGATTCGGAACTCCCTTTCGACGTTCCGAGCAGTCCTTTGAGAAGTGTTGTCCGGATCCGCAAACCAGGCAGAGCCCCAGCTTGCGTCTACATTCTCTTTCAATATGTCCTACTTTGCCGCAGAAATGGCAAGTAGGTAGGTTCTTTGTTGCTGCTCTTGGAGGCGGGCTCTTCTGGGGTCGTTTGGCAGATTCCCCTGGTGATGACTTGGACGGTGCTGAGGAGAATGGACGTTTCAGGCTTGATTCCCTCCAAGTAATGCGCTCCATCCGACGTGCTGCAGCAAGGACGTCGAAGTAAGATGTGGGCGCGACCGATCCGATTAACTTCTGAAGCTCGAACCTGAGTCCATCAAAGAACTTCTCCGCCTTCTCTTCTTCGGTAGGAATTAGAGAAGGGGCGAAGCGGCTCAGGCGAATGAACTCGGCATTATATTCCTCCACCGTCATGTTGCCCTGGATCAGGCGGTTGAATCTGTCTCGGAGTTCTGACCGAGCAACAGCAGGGATGTACATTTCCTAGAAGAGTCTAGAGAACTCCTCCCAGGTGACCTGATCATGTCCGAGCCTTCTTTCTTCGGACAGCCACCAATGGTGCGCGTTGTCCGTCAGTTGCATCATGACGGTAGTCATCCATTTGTCCCTTGGAAGTTCAGCGGCCTCCAACTGATGCTGCGTGTTCGTAAGCCATTCATGAACTTCAGTTGGTTTTTCCTTGCCCGAGAAGGTACGAGGTTTGAGTTGACGGAAATCTGTGACAGATCCCGTCGCTGTTCGCCTATTTGGTGGATTTGCATGCTCCAATGTTGCGACGAGGCTGTTCCTTAGGTTCTCGGCCTCACGACGTTGGGCCTCCTGTTGGATCTGTTGTTGGGCCTGCATCATGGCATAGAACATCTGGAACCTTTGCTGCCCGTCCATTGCCTTCCCTGGGGGAAAGACAGGCATCGTAGGAGGGAACTGGGGAGGAGGCGGGATGTCATCACGCCTGAACCTGGAACTTGGCTGGCCAGTTTGATTGCTCTGAGAGGATTGTCCTCTGGTATCTGGCGTCGTTCCAGCTTCACAGGTAACCACCGCTTCAGGCGGTGTACCCAAGGGGGTCTCGTCACCACTTCTGGGATCCATTACTCTGCATCAAAAGGAAACGATGAGAACGCACAGAGGAATCAAAATAGGATGCAATTCAAGCAATTAAATTGAATTCGACATAGAGTCCAAAAACGATTCAATCAATGGATGAGATCCTATAACTTATCCTATCTCATTGCAGGCCTGTCCGGTCCCTAAGTTGAAATCGAACAATTTAGTTTAGGACCTTTATGGGCCACCACAAAAACCATGTCACGCCCCAGTCCCAAAATGCCGAGGGACTGAGCACGTGGGCAATGGCCAGCAGCACGCACCGATGGATAACCCAATTTAATGGAGCCATCAGGGCGTACTTAAGCTGTAAATAAGGTCTACTACAACAAGTCACACTAATCTCATCCATAAAGATAAAGGAATAACTGCATAATAAAATGGAAATAAGTAGCAACAACAAGTCACAACAAGTCAGTCGGAGAAACAATCCGACTTATGTCTGAATACACTGGCTCAATAGGCCAGGAACAAAAAGAGATAAACATGAATTAAATACTGAGTACGAGAACAGGTACTCAGGAGAAGTCTTCGGCAGTCACCTCGTCTTCAGGGTTCAGTTCTGCTCCAGCAACAGTTTCAGCTCCTGTCCCGTATACCTCGGGATACTGCTCCTCAGCTAAACCTGGGGATATAGTCCATTCCAGGTCCTCAGTGGACATAGCAAGGCACAAGATAAAACAAGCCATAATAATGCAGTGAAATAGTCAATGAATAAACAGGGTAATTATGTAACCATCTATGTGATATGCAAATGAGAGCAACACTAGTACTCAGGCTGTGACCGCTACAAGCTCTGTGTCGGGGAGCCGGTAGCAGTAATAACCAGTAAAGGGTCTAGCTCTGCTGGAGAGTCTACAACCTCACAATAGTAGTGGATATATATATATATATAGAACAGCCTGTAGCCTGTGTGTCTCTTCCCACCCAATGTAATCACGCAAATCATGACCATAATGTCTTATGTCCATGTCAGCGGGATTATAACTAATGCAACAAGTCATACTGTCTATAAATAAATATCTCTGTCAAGTCCTGTATCCTATACAGAATCACCATGAATATCTCAGGAAGATTCTGTCCATGCATAGTGTCAAGTGTCCTGGGTTGTAGGTACTTGATATGTCAAGTACAAAAGTAAAGGGTATCGTAAATCCATCTCTAAATGACGAACCCAACACCGCGTACGGTGTTGGCACCCGACTATGATCGGACACTAGGTACGTCATACGTTTCCTAGGTTAAGCATTTAAACAAGTTTATATGAATTTACACAAGACATCCAGAAAAGTATTATTACAGAAAATATGAAGATAATGACTGCAAGTTTGGCAAGGTGCACTTGCCTGATGTTTGGATTCTACTAAGGTCCTGTTCTCGGAAATTTCCAGAGATGTCTCCGAAAGCTGAAATAAATATTACCATCATGCTCAGAAGGTGTCAAATAGCTAGGAACGCCTGTCCTTGAGTCCAATTTGGAGACAAGGACAAAAACGACAATTTCGGACCAAAACGGGGTCCGCCGGTGGACCCGCTTTGCACCGAAAAACGTGTCCGGGTCAACGGTCTCCAAATTCACCAAACTTAGTGTCAACAGGTCAGGAACGCTGATACGAACCCAACGGAACTTTCAGATTTGAATTCCGATGAGCCGATCACAAAATCGCCCGTCGAGCGGGGCCTATGGGGCCCACGACACGCAATTTCGTCAACGTTCTCAGAATCGAACCAAACTTGACCCACAGGACCAGCGTATCGCTACGAGTCCGATGGCATAAGCTTCGTCCTGATCCGATGTGTGTGCACGAAGTTAGGATAAATTGCAGAAAAGGTGGATACTGGACGATGTCCGCGGATACGCGTTGATTCCGGTGTGCACGCACACCCGAATCAGCTTCTGCGAAATCCCACACGTCCGTATCGACGGCGCGCACGTATTTGTGAAGACCGCACGCGACCAAGTCGTCCCGTTTGGCGGGGCGTACTCAGTTCCGGGGTGAAACAGGGTCTGGGTTTTTTCTGTTTTTGGATCGCGGTGTGCGATCACCACAGGACGCGATGCCCCGAGCGGTTTATCCGGGCACCGAGAGGGTCATACAGGCTTCGCAACGCAATTTACGGAATCAAAAATGGAGATACAGGGTGCAAGATACGAGTACCTGAACGAGGCTTCTCGAAACGGGGTTTTCAGTGTCCGACACGCGTCCCGTGTCCTGGATGTGTCCACGCGTCTCGAGTTGTGTCCTGGACACTGCTCTGCGTTGTGTCCAGGCCGTGTCTTGGCCTAGGGCTCTGCTGGCGGACACGACGGGGCGGCCAGGGGCTGCGGGACGGCCGCGGCGGAGGCGGCTGGAGTGCTGCGGGCTGGGTCTCGCCGGGGATGGCCGAGAGCAGGATGGAGGCAGGGAGAAGAGGGTCTGGTAGGGAGGAGGTGCTGGAGAGTGGTGGTCGGCGGGCTCTGGGCGGTGCTGGAGGGGGTGGTGCTGGTCGGCGAGGGGGATCCGGTCAGCTAGGGTTCCGGCGAGAGTTTGGCTAGGGGAAGTGAGGGTGGTGGAGATGGGGAGAGCTAAGGTATTTATAGGGGAGCCGCGGGGGGTCGTGGCGGAGGAGGCGGAGCCGAGGGGGGGTCGTGGGGTCGTGGAGCAGAGCGAGGGCGGTTCTCCGGCGACGTGGCCGGGAAACGCGGCCGGGATCCGCGGGGGTCGCGCGTGGGGGAGATGGGTGTAGCCGGGTCGGGTCGGGCGGCGGGTTCCGGGTGGGCGGACCCGCCCGACCCGCTAGGGTGGCTGGGCTGGGCTACTGGGCTCGGCCCACTGGGCCGGGCCGGGCCTAAACTAAAAATAATAATAATAATAATAATAATAATAATAATAATAATAATAATAATAATAATAATAACAATAATAAATAAAAACAATTAATTAATTTAATTAGTTTAAAAATAGTTTTTAGGCATTTAAAAATAGGTCAGAGGTCCAATAAAATCCAGAAAAATTATCCTAAGTCCAGTTTTCTATTTTACACCATAAAATCATATTTTCATTACATTTTAATATTAGTTATTAGCAATTAAAAATTATACAATCACTACAGCACCTATGTAAATTCCTGAAAATTGCAGAAAAATTCCCAAAAATTAATTTTAAAAATCTGAAAATTTTAGGGTGTTTACAGAAAGTGATGCAGGACCTTACACATGTGGTATTCTTTCGTACTGAGACGAACATGACTTCGATTAGAACCAGGATATAATTAAACTTGATCAGTTTGATGACAACCAAATTTTTTTGTTTTTTTCCTGTAACGAAAATAAGGTTAGACCATATATTGTCTTTATTTTATGCAAGTTAATTAGATTTACTAGCAATCCAAGTAGAAAATATTGGAAGGTAATATTTGGTCATCTTAAGAAAACCATTGGACTTGGCCTATTTTATAATAATTTTTCAGCAATACTTGAAAGATAGATGGATGCTAGTTGGAACACAGATACGGAAGATAACATGTCCACGTCTGGTTATGTGTTTCTCCTTGATGGATGTGCCATTTTGTGGGCATCAAAAAAAAAAAAAAACTTGTATATCTCATTCGACTATGAAGTCGGAATTTATAGCCATGGCGGCTAAACATAAGGAGGGTGAATATATTAGAAATTTGTTATTAGATATCAAATTATGGCCTAAACAAATGCCCCATATTTTCATACATTGTGAAAGATAAGCTACTATGTCAAGAGCATATATATAATAGTACTTACCATGGCAAGTCTAGACATATAAGTCTAAGATATGAGTTTGTGAGACAATTGCTATTGGATGGAGTGATCACAATAATGTATGTGAAGACTAGTAATAATTTGACAAATCCTTTTACTAAAGGTCAACCTAGAGAAGTTGTAAAAGGAACATATGGGACTAAAACCTCTTATAAAAATTACCAATAATGGTATCACAACTTTAGACTAATAAGCCAATTACTACAAGATTTAATGGGTAAACATAAGTTATTTTAAGTGATTGAGATAAAATGATTGACAAATATAACTCTATTTGATTGTGACAGTATCAGTGTGACCACTACGATGACGATGGTGAAATTTGTTCTTAACGAAGCTAAATAAATACTTAAGTAGCATGGGTATATAAACTAACTTCATATATGTGAATGTAGCAGTGGTGTTGCTTCTCACGAGAGTTTAGAGATTTACTCTTTGGATCATTCACGAAACCAAGAGATTATCACATGGCCATAAAAGTGTTAAATTGATATTTAAAATTAATGAAATTGTTGTAATCGAGATGTTATAATGTGTACGATAACTCCGATTTTATTGCAATGAGTAATTGGTTTAAAGATAAGGCTACCAATAATTTTAATAAAACTTTGATATATTTGTACTAATGGAAGATTTAAGTTAAAAATACCTTCTTGTATTTATTATAATATTATTTTGTATTGTGTTTGACAGACTCAGTGATTATATTCATTGAAATGGAAGTTTGATTATACAATCAAAGTGAAAAATTGTTGAGGATTTAAGTTTGATGGTACAAAGACAAACTTTCTGCTTCAGATTCATTCAGTTTGAGCCAATATTCAGATTCTTTGGGTTCGAACGAATCTTCGAATTCAATTGGTTATGAACAAAGCTTCAAATTCATCGGATTGAACAAATTTTAATATTCATTGGGTTTAGGTGTGACTGTTCATTCAGATTCATTCACTTTCAGATTCGTTCTGACTATTTGAAGAGATATACATGTTCATGAAAAGGCATAATTTTTTTTATAAATATTCGAGTATACACAAGTCACAAACATCACCAAATCACAAACATAACACAAATTACTGCTACTACTCAACAAGAAGAATATATTCAGATTTGTTGTCCATATCTTTTGTTCAAGTCATTGTTGTACCATGGGAGAGGTATTACGTATGAATCCAACAACAAACTCTTTGAAAGTGAGAACGAATAACTTTATAAAAAAAAGTGTCTACATAAAGATACGTCTCAAAGTCATTTTCGTTTTATCTCTATTATTTTCATTAACAGATTCTTTTTGACATACCTATGCTAGACGTGTATAGTTAATCAAATGTTCTCAGGATCTCAGTTTTGGAAATAAATGGAAGAGCAGGAGGCAAGTAGGTTGACCATTGTATCCAAAGGCTCACCAAGTGTTAGGTTATGAGTCCGCAGAAAAGATATTCAACATCTTGCATGGTTTGGCTATTGTAGAGTGGTAAATTGTAGTCCGATGTGGCGCGTTTCTAATATTGGTGGTTAGATCCGATCCGATCTAGTCCTATAAAGATCGTGAGTTCTGGTTTTCACATTAATTGGAGAAGAAAAAAGATGTTGAAGGCATAAGGATATAGGCGCTGCTGTTTGGACCGCGTCCGCGGCCTAAGAATTGGCCAGTATGCCACGCATCGCCCTCCCATTGGAGGGGAGCTGACTTTTTTCGTACGGTGGGGCCCACGAAGGGCGCGGGGGCACGTCAGCCGCGGGTCGAACCGTGGTCAGACCAAGACGACCTAAGGGAGGCGAACCAAGCGGTTTGAGAGCAAGAGTCAGACTAGCTGAACTCGGGTCGAGATGCAGGGCGCATAACCGTCGAGCTAATTATAGTTGAATCATCATCAGTGGCAGATGTATGGTGGAGGCAGGAGTTTATTGAGCGTGAGACTAGTGTCTCGGAGTTGTTATATTCCTATTAATGATTGTTACAGCTTTTATAGGATACATACCACCTTGGAGTCAGATGAGCTTTTGGGGAGCTACATTAATTACAAGCTTAGCTAGCGTCATACCTGTAGAGTCAGAAATAATAATAGTTCTGTTTGAGTTCGACTCGTTCTGGCAAATAGTTGATACGATGAGACGGAAGAATATCGAGCAGTGTTGGGGATGGAAGGTACGAAAAGCGTTCTTTATCACCGGGGGAAAGAGATCTTATTCCCTACGGCCTTTGCACTCGATGGTTAGCTCTAGGACTTGTAGTAAAAAAAAACAACGCTGATGAAGACGTATAGGTGCACTATTCCGTAGTGGGGAATACAATTTTTTATAAAATTTTTATTTTTTTACTCAACGTCCTCCGGTTCAGTTTAGCATTTTTCGAAAAATATCACAAATATGTTTATACAACTGATAATTAGGTTGATTATATCTTCTTCAATCTCTTCCACAGTCTGCCACTAGTTCAGGACTCCAGCCGCAAGCTTTACAGATATAATTTCAAATGGAGGGATCGTGTTCATCACATTTTCATGCGATCGAAATAGCAAGTTACTTCAACCGATCTAAACCTAATAAAGTGCTACTGAGTACTTTTTATCTTTTTTTTCAAAACGTTGCTTACCCCAATTGAATAAATCAGGCTTCTTATTCTATAAGTTTGACGAGAGAGAAAGAAGGACAGTCAGACAAAACTGGACCTTTGGTGACATGGAACCGGAATTCCAGTCAGTATTGGGAAAAAATCCACCAGGTCTCTGCACAATGTTGTGTATGTGTCTATTCTCCTCCAGGGGTCCGATAAACGCAATGTTTTAAAAATCGGACCGACCATTGAACTGAAAATTTTTGGTGTAGGTCGGATCGGAATTCAAATAGGTCCATTACGAAAATCAAATCATATAATATATCCATATTTACTTTTTGGTTTGGTTTAGTTTGGTTCTTAGTATGTATGATTTGGTTTAGTTTTACAACTATAAGATCTCTCAAAACCAAACTAAATATCAAATAGTTCAAATCTCACGTGATAAACTTTTTTGAGTTTTTTTAGAAAAACAAAAACAAAATGGCCGGTTCAATTGTGAACCGGTTCACCGGTTAAACTCCGATTCAGAAAAAAATTATCAATTTTTTCAAAAATTACCAGACTGATTTTTTGGTCAGAATCGATCTGATCCGGTTCAACCAATGGTCCGGTCCGGTTTTGACAACACTGGATAAACGTCGACATAATATATATAAGCCTGCAAATGATTAGTCAAGGCATTTGGAATGTGAAGCATAATACATGATTTAAAGTTTCACCATTTCTTGTTTGGTAGATGTTGGAGCTATTCGCTACTTACCTGCATTAGTAAGCATAAAAGGGCATTTTTTTTTCGCTCTTATTACAATCAGTCATGATGTGCAACATGTGTTGTATTGAATACACGACTCAAACACAAGGACAAATTTTCTCATGGCTTATTATTATTATTTTTTCAAACCAAACCCCCACCCCCCCACCCCCCCCCCCCAATTCATATGCATGCGTTCCACATATAAAAAAAAATCAATAATATTATTTAAAAATTAGATATTAAAATAAAAATTATATTAAAATATTTTAAATTTAATTTAAATATATTTTAATTAGAATTTGTTATAAATTAATATATTTTTAGAAATTTGGGTATGTGTTTAGTTCGATAATACCATTTAACTAGTTTAAATATAATTTAAATATTAAATATATTTGAATATTTGTTATATTTTCAGGTTGTGAGAAGGATTTTAGATTTTAGATTTTTTTTGTTTTAGCTACATGAGATGATAACATATGCGATTGTTAATAAGTCCCTGTATGTAAAATATTTCATAGATGAGTTCCTCCAATTAATCTGTTTTTATTTTTCTGCTGAAAATCATTCATATTGTGAGCATTTGATATGCAAGTCAGTCTGTGTCTGCCAGTTTTGTTTGTTGAGATGATGTTCAATTTGTACACATCCTCAATGTAGATGAACACCATATAAAGGGATTTCTAGAATTTGTTGGTCCCAAGAGGGATCAAAGATGGTAGAACACAGACCATAGCAGAACTGTCAACGAGACCCGAAGGTCCGCTCTCTACTAGAACCCAAGTTGTCGTGGAGATCAGAGATTCACACAAGAGTTCATCATCTTATATTTCTCGATTCCAACGAAACACGAACCAAGAACATGTTACAAACTGGCTCCGAAGAAAATGAAGATTACAACAAGCAACAAGTAAAACGTTCTTCTCTTTACGTTCGCAAATGCTACAATGAGAAAGAACGAAGTAAAGAAAAAACTGAAGAGAAACTACTTGCTGGGGTGGTCAAAACCACTGTTGCTCAAAGCAAGATTTGTCGTACAGACGATCGATCTGCCCCCAGCAACCAGCAAGTTCACAAAAGAACTTCTGGAATGCTCAAAGTCAACTTCGAAAACACCATGTGAGAGGGAGACATTCTGGGCCGCATATGATCTAGTGTTCTCGGTTCTCCATCTGTATTCTCTCTCCTCAAATGAAAGAGGAGGCAATCTATATAAATAGAAGAAAACTACAACTATGCGGCCTGAGGAAACTCCAGGCTGCATAAGCGTTGACCGACCAGATCCCCCCAAATCGGGTGTCAAAGCCGTCAGAGCTGCAAGTCACGTTGCACTACACGAGGCAGACAGTGCCTCCAAACGATGAAAGCAGCCTCTCGCGCCGCCTGACACGCTGTACTACACGAGGCAGACAACGCCGTAAAACGCCGAAAGTTGGCCATGTCCCCTCCACGTCAGACTCTCCACATGACGCATGGGCACTAAGCCGCATGCGCTCCTGGCCGCATGGGGGCCTAGCCGCATGCATACCTGGCCGCATGGCAACTGGCCGAATGGGCACCGAGACGCATACGCACCGAGCCGCATGCACACCTAGCCGAATGAGTACCTGACCGCATGGCCCCTAGCCGCATGGGCACCTGACCGCATGGCCCCTGGCCGCATGTGCACCAGGCCACATGCGCTCCAGGCCGCATTGCTCCACGAAGCATGTGCCCGAGCAAGCAACCATACATGTAACTCGCGCATAAAAAAAGCGCACGAGCGTCATGCGTCGATGCTGACGTGCTAAGTGCAAAGTGCGCCAACAAAGTGCCACTTTGCACCCTTGAGCACGAGCTTGAGTTCTAGTCTAAGTCGCTAAACCCTGCGGGGCTTACATCTTAAGAGAAACTTTCCAAATGTGGTGACAAAACAAAGATTGTCATAATGGAGTTCATACTTAAACTCTCTAAGAAAAGTTAACCCACATGGGCCTCCACTCCATGAGCATATACCAATACTAAGCATAGTTATATATTGAGATATACACATTAGTGGTTTTTCAATATGGGACTAAAACTCCCAAAGCCAAGTGAAAAATACCAATAATCTCCCATATATATCACAATTTATGGTTGGGCGTTCCTCACAGTGACCGCCATCATGCATTATGATAGATGTCGCTGACGACTTGAATCTTCCCACATGGGTCAAACAACAGTACGATACAAGAATGGACTGGGCCTTAAATTCTGCAACATAGCTGTTATTCTCTCCACTCACACAATGACCTCAGTTTTGCCATCTGGTCGTACGTTAAAGGCCCTATGTTGACCTGGTCTCAGTGTATGTATCTTGGGCGTCCACAAGCTTTCTCTCAAGAGACGGCCTATATCTCTATCCATACACGTAGGTGAGTTCTTTCACTATAGAGAGTTTATTATCCGGTATGAAGCATTGCGCTTCTGTGCGGTGATACGCCGCATGACATGGTCACCCAAGGCCGAGGATCCCCCTCGTGTGGTGTCATACCACTATAGCATGAGGACACATGCCTCTTAGTAGTGTCGTTACTACACACAACATGGAGCCTTGCGCTCCTGTGTAGTGCTACGCCGCTGTGACATAGCTTAAAGCTGAGGTTCACTGTAGTAGTATTGTACTACCTCCCAGCATGAAGCCTTGTGCTTCCATACGGTGCTACGCCACTGTGACATGGCTTGAAGCCGAGGTTCACTCCCTCATGTGGTGTCACCTACTGTAGCATGAGGTCGCATACCTCTTTGTAGTGTTGTACTACCACTCTCTATTTTCTTTCAACATTAGGCTACCTGCCTATGTGCGGTGCTACTATCGCTGTGACATGGCCCGAAGCCGAGGTTCACTCCCTCATGTGGTGTCACGCCACTGTAGCATGGGATACAAGTCCCTTGTAGTGCTGAAAACTACTCGTGCTTCCTGTAACGCACGCCGTACATTTACTCTGCTCAAGAACTCATTAAGGTGTCAAAGCCATCCTCCCATAGGAAATGTTCTGATCAAGAACAAATAGTAAACCATAGTGGTTCCGGGTATGTATCCCACAATGTCCCTGAGGACTACCCACTGTACCTGATATTCTCCTGGTTAATGGTCCTCCCTTGAACCAATAGCTAGATGCCTGGTAGATTTATCTTTGAACCAATAGCATAAAACTAAATGGTAAGATTGCAGAGACGCAATACCAGAGGTCCTCCAAGCCCATATCTACTGTGTCCTTGACTATGTACGGTATTATTGCCGCTATGACATGGTCTACAACCGAGGCTTTACCCTGTCGAGGTACCTCATAGTGGTGTCACCCCACAGTAACATGTAGTACTACGCTCCTTTATAGTGCTTGACTTTGACTATATGCGGTACTACTACCGTTGTGACATGGCCCGAAGATGAGGCTTTACCCTGTCGAGGTACCTCATAGTGGTATCACCGAGTACTACGCTCCTTTATAGTTCTTACAACCAGCTGACGCTTGAGGCCAATAATGAACAGATCTGCCAGATTTACCTGACTCCGATATTTAACTACTGTGATGATCCATGTTAATTGTGCTCATTCAGTATTCTGTATTAGCATGTTATGAACGGATCCGCCAAAATCGCTTGGCTTCGAACATTAACCATTGTAATGATCCACGCTAGCTGCGTTCATTCAGTGTTCTGTACTGGCCAGTTATGAACAAATCCGCTAGAATCACCTGGTTCCAAACATTAACCACTATAATGATCCATGATAGCTGCGCTAATTCAGTGCTCTGTATTTTATCCACACAGTTCTCTTCAGACCTTTGAAGAGATGAATAGATGCCACTGCTGCAGCTTCCTAATTTTCACAGTATATCGGTATCACCCGAATCTGTGTACTAACCATAGGAAGATCATCTGAGAGCTTCCAGATCCATTCTTCTTTGTATGCTGTAGTTGATAGTGCGTAGATCTCTGAGAGTAAAGACTGCTTCTTCGACTTCCGCAATCTAGTATCACCACTCCTGTAGAAGTCACGTCCTCATGTGGATCTTTCACTCTTCTTTCCAGAGCACCAACTGGCATCACTGAAGCCTTCCATCATATCTGGATAACTGTTGTAGTGTAGGATATACCACTGAGTCCACTTGAGAATTCTGACAACTCTCTTCACAGCTTCTAGTGTTCAACAACACAAATACTGCTCGTGAACTGACTCAGCATCCCTACAACGAGAGCTATATTAGGCATGTTGGTACTCACAGCTTGAATTATTTACCTGATGATGCTTGAGTACACCAACTGTCTGATGTTCCCTTGGATTAGGCTTCATCTCCATGTCACACCTGAGGAGTATCGTCCCTGATACCTAAAATGTGTGATCAGCTCTTCATGCACAACGCTTGTGGCTGAGCAAGCCCCCTTGGCATCCGGATTATCTTATATCCTTAAGGATGATATCCACAATCCCATGTCCTCAGTCTGAACAAAATGGCATCTTTGTTCTTGTGATACTTCTATATCCACCACTGGGATTAGCTAGTCGTTCACATAGATACAAAAATGACTCTTTTCTTATCAGCGAACTTTGTGTACACACACATGTGTGTCTCGCTGATTCTGCGACAACTTTGACTAGATGACTTGTCAAACTTTTGCTGACACATCATAAAATTTGTTTCAGGACACAATAAGATATCTCCAACCCGCTGACTATCTTCAAACCTGAATGACAATAATTCTGTCTGTTGTCCGTGAATCTCTCATGACTGTCTTCCTTCATCTGATAAACAATCAGCTTATGAATAGCAGCTACGACAAGGTGCCTAAGAACTCAATCCCCTGTTATCTGAGAAAATCCCTAGGCTACAAGCCTATTCTTGAACTCAACTGTCCTGGCTGCTTCCATTTTCTTCTACTAAAAATATATAAGCATCTGATAGGTTTAGCTCCTTCAGACAGATTGATCAACATCAAAGTGTTGTTATGGGGTCAATCTCTTCATGGACTGCCTCCTCCCAGCAGACTGATTCCCTGGTCTTCATCACCTCATCATTGGTAAGTGGTACGACTTCCATATGATAGGTGATAAGATTATTTTTGGTCCTTCAACCTCCAAACTCTTCTAGCTGACTGCTCTTTGAGTTTTGGTTCAAATGTTGTATCTATAAAGATAACTCCTTCCTGGACTACGTCCTCTTCTACAGAAGTGCCAACAACTCTGGCTGATACGGTCCTCCAAAAAATCGCATAATCGAACGATCTTTATGTGGATATGAATTTGAACCAGAGTTACATCAGAAGTGACGAACGGTACTAAGGACCTGACCGTAAGTGCAATATTCTCCCACAAACAATCTAGATGATCCTTTGTACAACAATATAGAAATTATCATTACTGTCAACTGCTGGTCCTTCCTATATGCACCTTCAAAGGATATGAAGAGTACGAAGATGTCGTTTCATAGTCAATTCCATGTTCTAAGCTAAATGATGCGAATTCAAAGAACGATGCATGTTCCATAGTCAATTTTATGTTCCAAGATAAACGATGCGAATCGAATGAATGATCCATGTTCCATAGTCAATTCCATGTTCTAAGCTGAACAATGCGAATCCAAAGAATGATGCATGTTCCATAGTCAATTCCATGTTCCAAGCTGAACGATGCGAATCGAAAAAATGATGCATGTTCCATAGTCAATTACATGTTCTAAGATGAACGATGCGAATCCAAAGAACGATGCATATTCTATAGTCAATTCCATATTCAAAGATGAATTATACGAATCCAAAGAACGATGCACTTCGTAAAGAAAACTTCTGAGTCTATCAAGTTGTAGACCGATATGACGCTCAGCTCTAAACTTGAACTCCCTGAGGTTCTCGAATGCTTCATCCTTCGATTATGAGAAGATATGCGAACGCGTTTCTTGAGAAATTACCAAAAAAAGAAGTGATAAACTTTACTCTGGCCCTTTGTAGAGAGTAGAAGTCACATATATCTGAGCGCACCAGCTCCATAGGATCTGTACTTGTAGTCATCCGTCTAAACGGCTTCCTGACTACCTATGTCTGAACATAACCATCACGTGTCTCCACCGCCTTACCCCCACATCTTGGAGATATTCCTGAACTTAGACATCTTTGAAAATGACATGTCTTAGTCAAATGCGACACAACTAAATAAGAGCAATCTCTTCCTCAAACCGGAAGTCCATAATCATAATCCTGATCCTTAGATCTTCTGCTTGACACTTGTTCACGATAGAGACCTCCTTCTTAGATTGCTCTTCCTTGGTGAACAGCTCTTTCATAGAGCATGCGCAGACGAATGCACAGGTGTCCATCCACCAGGCAGTAGTCACGCTTGATAACTCAACCTGCAAAATTATAGCAACCAAGTTAGGTAATCAAAGGAACCAAGTTTTAGCTATACCTTGCTATATTAGTTCGAATTGGTTCTACTTTTAAGCTCCAATTCCAGCCATGCGTCAAGTCCTGCCAGAGTAGTGACCTTCATGCACAAAGCCTCCAAGAGCCAAGTCATGCCATGCTCATAAGCCTCCATGTGTTCTGCATGTCACGCCCCGATCTCCCGCAGGCAAATCGGCCGTTCCCGCTAGGCGAGAATCACCGCGCCAGCGCTCCCGCGGAACGATCGCTTTGACCCATCCGGGCGTGATGCCGCACGAGCGTTAGCCACGCCCGTGCAAGGCCGTGGTTCGTTGGCTGGCGATAAGAGTTCTAAGCCACAGAGTCGCACAGATTATCCGAGTGCAGCGGAATCATGAACGCATAGGCGATCGGTAACAGGTTCACTGAGTCGACAATATAACGGAAGCATGGAAACACAAGTGGAGTAAAGCAAGCTCTTTTATTCATATTGAAACAAGTATTACAGGCGGCGTATAGCCGAGATTACAAGTCGCTCGAGCTCTCTCTCTGAAACATAAAAGCGTACCAAGTGGCTACATTTATGGATGATATACAGGAATGTTCAGGCGATGTTCAGGCGATGTTCGGGCGAGGCGATATTCCAAAATTATGTCTTGTATATGTGCTTCAGTTCCGGACGTAGCGTTCCGAGGCTTCTGAGTTGAACTCCACGCCTTGGCACGCACGAGGGAGGCATCCACACCGAACGAGGTTCTCCCGCACCCTGCAAGCAATCTGGTGGGTTATCAGTACATGAATGCACTGGTGGGGAGGCTACTCGCCCGCTCGACAAATCCAAACACGTAGTACAGGTTTTGTGCACCAACTATTAAGTTGTCTTTCTAGTTGAGCCTAGGATTAGTTTCATGCAAGATTTGAATAGCCTAATCCGTGTGGAAGTGCGCCGTGCGACATGAGAGGAAACACGGCGAGACTTACCAACTTACCATTTGTCCTTCCCTGTCCAAGGCAAACCAAGTTAATTCAAGCAGAAACATGTATAAGCATTCAGGGCAAAGCATATGCAAACACAAGCGTTTCAGTGCGAGATCCCGTACTGGGTGCACGAGTTACAGGAAATATCAGGCGGGTTGCATATGATGATCAAGTGCTCTTTATGCACAAGTGTTGTTATAACAAGATCGTTCAGGTATCCAGTTATTCTCGATGCGATGCAGTAACTCGCACGCGGGTAGCCGCTAAGCGAGGATGGCTTATCTATATGAACATGAGGTCACTGGCACGGCGCCATAATGGACGGTCTAGTCTCAGTACGGAATATCGTGCGACGCATAGAGCAGGACGTCCCAGGGCATTCCGTCCTATAGCAGGCGACTATCAGGAGTTCCGTCCGGATCAGATCGGTGCCAGTGCCCCAGCGACCGTCTGCGGAACTAAAACCTTGTTTCCAAGTTGTCCTGTGACCATGCAAGTCTCTAATCTTCAGGGTCAGGTCAGGTACAGGAACAAGTTCAGGGCAGGATATATATATATAGAACAAGCTTCATGGAACAAGTTCAAGTCAGGATATATATATATATTTGTAACTTGTTGAGGCAGGGTCAGGATTACTCTAAATGTAGAGTATCGGCTCCACGAGCTATTTGATTCAGTACAGGACAGTATTGCTCAACGAGCAGGGATTCTTGGATCACAGGATTGGTGCAAGTTCCCTGGTTCGGGAATTGCCTTAGCGACCCAACGGTCCCAGGTATATTCAGGTTTATTCATGCACGGAACGACTATCAGGTAGTCTTCCGAGGATAACCTAAATGAATGCATGACAAGCAGAGTGTTTCACGGTTAGGGCATAGTTATGCAGCAAGCATTGAAACTAGGCAGTACATAAAAGCAGGCAAGCATGCACTTGTATAACTTAAGCATTCAAGTTCGCTCGGGCCCGAAGGTAAGCCGAGCGAAACCGTACGGGGCCTTTCCGAGCGAAGTTATCTAGGGTTGTGCAGTATTAGGGAGTGAACAGTGCACTACTGAATATACGTTTGGGTCATTCTACTCGAGGCATAGCGGGTCCAGTTGTACGAGGCAAAGGTAACATGCGAGGGTCTGAATATATATCAATATTTCATTTCCATGTTCTAGCATAAGCAATACAAGTTGGGATTATTTCCTTAGCTAGGTGCGTTGTATTCTTATTAGCATGCAGGGGGTGATTCACCTAGCGACTAGCATGTATTATTCCGTATTTTATGTGTGCTGGCTAAGCAAAGACAAGTTCACCGTAGCCACCCACCTTAGCGATGATCCGCCTCGGTCGAGTGATACTGCGAGCGAGCCTCTGAAAGCCTAAGCCGAACTCCTGTAGGGACCAAGTCTGGATATCCTTGCCTCAAACGAGTTGCCTCGCTGAGGGAGGCAGGTTGGGACGTTTGCACTTTGCCGTTTGAATCGGCAGTCCGCTTGAGCGAAACGGGGTATTACATTATCCACCACTCAGAAAAAGTCTCGTCCTCGAGACTTCCTGAGGGCAAGCCATACTATCGAATTTCGAATCTAGCCCAAGCGTAGCTATCAGTACCACTAGATCCATTGGAACACAAAATCCCCTACTCGATGTTTACGTCGTGTCGCGGGTATACTGAGTCAGTATAATTTGCGCCTTGTCGCGGGACAAGTTTCTTAACACGAGGCACGTTTCAATCGATCTTGGATAGCGATCTAAGGCTGAGGCAAACTTATACAAGTCGTTATGCTTGTTCAGGAGGATTTTCACTTGCACTAGCATTTGAGATCAACATATCGCGTGTCTGGATCATGCACATATTCGAAGCGTCCCTCAAACACATGCATGTCAGCCAACTTAGCGATAGCGAAGTCTTAGCACTCGAGTTTCACATTTCTTAAGTCTTGGATCGTGCACATATTCAAAGCGTCCTTCAAACACATGCAGTCAACCAAACTTAGAGATAGTGAAATCGGACAAGCTACTTGCGAAAATTTTAAGGGTTCAACCCAATTCCATATAAATCACCAGGATACTTCCAACAGAGTCAATGAAATCTGGTTTCCATATCAACCAAGTATTTGGACTACCGTTAAACACTATCAATCTGATACCGACTAGCGTCCATCCATTCGGGTCAACTTAGCATACGTTATCGTGCCCAAGTCTAACCCTAAATCTTGCTGCCCCAGTTGTGATGCTTTGTACAAGCAATATGGTAAAGTCGGTAGCACAGGCTCATTCACTCGGCACAGGGTCGTCTGCCTAATCACTAGGTCAGCTCACAAGGTCATAGGTACAGGTTCAAGCATATCGCAATTCATCGTACAAATTTGTCGCACGATGCTCGCCCCAATTCCTAGGGTCAAACCATTGTTCATTCACAGGGGGTATTCTACCCAAGCTCGTTTTATTCAGATTTCTAAACATCGAGCACAGATTTACCTACTCTCAATAACACGTTCGTTTTCACGGGGGACGAGTCCGTTCGATAAAATCCAAAATATATCCAAGTTGCAGGACAAGCCTAGTGGTTTGCATATTATATCCCTCAATTTATAGAATCATATCCATTCCAAGCCTAGTCCACCAAGCCAAGATTCAATTATAAACCTTAGATTATTTCTCCAAGTCGTTCAACCTGATTCACGTATTCGATCTCAAAACCATCAAACATGATTTATTCCAGGTTCTAGGCTAACTAGTTCATTAAAATATTTTCAATCACTTTGCATTCCAAGTTTGTCTTATCGTGTCGAGCCAAAAGTCAAGACGATCCATAAGTTGTCACGCCTCGGTCTCCCGCAAGTTCGATTATCCACGTTGGACGTGAGATCATCACGTCAATGCTCCCGCTGGATAATCGTCCTAATCCGGGCGTGACGTATGTGCGGCATAGAGTTATGCTCGTACAAGACAAGAACGTTTGAATGTTATGGCTATCTTCGATACGATCGAGACACCTTATCTTTTAACCTTTAATTTCCATCCAACTGTAAATCCACCAAGTCAAATCCGTTTATGCAGTGATTGTAGTTCGTTCTTCCAAACTCCAAGCAGAATCTGTTATCGCTTATATCATTTCCAGAAATCTAATATTTTCTTTGCTTGTATCGATCCATGCTATCTTCAAATTATCGATACCAAGTCAAATTTATATTCCGAAGCCAAATATTCACCCTCGGGTTAACTTGTTCGAGCGATAATTTATTCACGTACAATCCGTTTGTTTTAAATCCGAAACCGCTCGCACGATTCTCCAATTTCCAACAAGTTTTCTTAACCAAGATATTGGTTTCCATTTTCGAGAATTCTATTCGACATAAGCCTTATCATTTACTCAAGTTATTTTTCAATATCGTTCAGTCTGACTATCACAAGGGTTATGGATCCGTTTGGACATCTCTAAATGATCCATCCACCACTCGGAATCGAGTCATTCCATCGAGTTCTTAATCGGTGCTCGCTTTATCGTTAGTATACTCGCTAACTCGTTCCACAATTTCTAGCACGATACTCAGGGTTCGCCTGATAAAAATCTAATCTCATATACATGTTCGGGATTGATAGTCATCCAAGCAACTATATTTGATTTTTGTCTTCCAACAAGAATTTCGTTCGAGCTATTTCCATGACCAAGCATGATTCGCCTAAGCGACAATTCTGATGAAGCCTATCGATTTACAGCTCTAGGCCTTACTTGTATCATTCCTGAACGATATCCAAATCTCGTTTATAACTGGATTGCACCAAAAGGTCTTGGTGCAAGATATTCTACACAACTTAGCCGAAAGGCTGAGTGCATAGCTAACCGTTCGGGCAATATTCGCTTTCGCACTAACCAGTTGGGTAAACATGTATAGGCATCTCAGGTTGCACATAATGCACGAGTCTAGCACGAAATCTAATCCATAAGGACTAGCACAGGATGGCACAAAGGCCCTTGCAATACAATTTCATACAAGCAATCATACTATTCAAATGCAATTCTTTGAAAGTATTTAGACTTATTGTTTGGAACATCCCATCGAGGCATTGAGAGAGTGTGTGCACATAACCCACGAACGAGCTTTCGAAACAGAGATGTTAGAAACGAAGTTCAAAGGCGTAAAAGCCAGGCTCTGATACCAATCTGTCACGCCCCGATCTCCCGCAGGCAAATCGGCCGTTCCCGCTAGGCGAGAATCACCGCGCAAGCGCTCCCGCAGAACGATCGCTTTGACCCATCCGGGCGTGATGCCGCACGAGCGTTAGCCACGCCCGTGCAAGGCCGTGGTTCGTTGGCTGGCGATAAGAGTTCTAAGCCACAGAGTCGTACAGATTGTCCGAGTGCAGCGGAATCATGAACGCATAGGCGATCGGTAACAGGTTCACTGAGTCGACAATATAGCGGAAGCATGGAAACACAAGTGGAGTAAAGCAAGCTCTTTTATTCATATTGAAACAAGTATTACAGGCGGCGTATAGCCGAGATTACAAGTCGCTCGAGCTCTCTCTCTGAAACATAAAAGCGTGCCAAGTGGCTACATTTATGGATGATATACAGGAATGTTCAGGCGATGTTCAGGCGATGTTCGGGCGAGACGATGTTCCAACATTATGTCTTGTATATGTGCTTCAGTTCCGGACGTAGCGTTCCGAGGCTTCTGAGTTGAACTCCACGCCTTGGCACGCACGAGGGAGGCATCCACACCGAACGAGATTCTCCCGCACCCTGCAAGCAATCTGGTGGGTTATCAGTACATGAATGCACTGGTGGGGAGGCTACTCGTCCGCTCGACAAATCCAAACACGTAGTACAGGTTTTGTGCACCAACTATTAAGTTGTCTTTCTAGTTGAGCCTAGGATTAGTTTCATGCAAGATTTGAATAGCCTAATCCGTGTGGAAGTGCGCCGTGCGACATGAGAGGAAACACGGCGAGACTTACCAACTTACCATTTGTCCTTCCCTGTCCAAGGCAAACCAAGTTAATTCAAGCAGAAACATGTATAAGCATTCAGGGCAAAGCATATGCAAACACAAGCGTTTCAGTGCGAGATCCCGTACTGGGTGCACGAGTTACAGGAAATATCAGGCGGGTTGCATATGATGATCAAGTGCTCTTTATGCACAAGTGTTGTTATAACAAGATCGTTCAGGTATCCAGTTATTCTAGATGCGATGCAGTAACTCGCACGCGGGTAGCCGCTAAGCGAGGATGGCTTATCTATATGAACATGAGGTCACTGGCACGGTGCCATAATGGACGGTCTAGTCTCAGTACGGAATGTCGTGCGACGCATAGAGCAGGACGTCCCAGGGATTCCGTCCTATAGCAGGCGACTATCAGGAGTTCCGTCCGGATCAGATCGGTGCCAGTGCCCCAGCGACCGTCTGCGGAACTAAAACCTTGTTTCCAAGTTGTCTTGTGACCATGCAAGTCTCTAATCTTCAGGGTCAGGTCAGGTACAGGAACAAGTTCAGGGCAGAATATATATATATATAGAACAAGCTTCATGGAACAAGTTCAAGTCAGGATATATATATATTTGTAACTTGTTGAGGCAGGGTCAGGATTACTCTAAATGTAGAGTATCGGCTCCACGAGCCATTTGATTCAGTACAGGACAGTATGCTCAACGAGCAGGGATTCTTGGATCACAGGATTGGTGTAAGTTCCCTGGTTCGGGAATTGCCTTAGCGACCCAACGGTCCCAGGTATATTCAGGTTTATTCATGCACGGAACGACTATCAGGTAGTCTTCCGAGGATAACCTAAATGAATGCATGACAAGCAGAGTGTTTCACGGTTAGGGCATAGTTATGCAGAAAGCATTGAAACTAGGCAGTACATAAAAGCAGGCAAGCATGCACTTGTATAACTTAAGCATTCAAGTTCGCTCGGGCCCGAAGGTAAGCCGAGCGAAACCGTACGGGGCCTTTCCGAGCGAAGTTATCTAGGGTTGTGCAGTGTTAGGGAGTGAACAGTGCACTACTGAATATACGTTTGGGTCATTCTACTCGAGGCATAGCGGGTCCAGTTGCACGAGGCAAAGGTAACATGCGAGGGTCTGAATATATATCAATATTTCATTTCCATGTTCTAGCATAAGCAATACAAGTTGGGATTATTCCCTTAGCTAGGTGTGTTGTATTCTTATTAGCATGCAGGGGGTGATTCACCTAGCGACTAGCATGTATCATTCCGTATTTTATGTGTGCTGGCTAAGCAAAGACAAGTTCACCGTAGCCACCCACCTTAGCGATGATCCGCCTCGGTCGAGTGATACTGCGAGCGAGCCTCTGAAAGCCTAAGCCGAACTCCTGTAGGGACCAAGTCTGGATATCCTTGCCTCAAACGAGTTGCCTCGCTGAGGGAGGCAGGTCGGGACATTTGCACTTTGCCGTTTGAATCGGCAGTCCGCTTGAGCGGAACGGGGTATTACACTGCATGCGCATAAGCCTCCATGCGTTCTGCATGCGCATAAGCCTCCATGCGGCCACCTCTGTCATGCGGCAGGACCTTCAATGC